>JARHVA010008905.1:0-2500 GCA_037957365.1 Torreya grandis | reverse complement strand
AGGTGAAGAAAAACTTACCATGCTTCAACCAGGGTCAAAGATGGTTCCTCTTGCATCCTTACTGCTCCATGAAATCAATCTATCATATTGAACATGGTTATCAACAAAAACTTATTCATGTTGATGGTTAAATGACTTATCATCCTTGAATATTATTATTCTTACAAGTGACTACTTTTAGCCTTCAATGATGTTCAATTTTGACTTCTAAGAAGCTTGTTTGAAACTATAACCTTCTTGACCCTTGTCATGTCCAATCCTCACCTCTCAAACTGAGTGTTAAGAAACACGACAACTATCTCAACTTTAATCTCTTCTAGGACACAATGTTATTGATGTATATGATCATCAAGTCTATCTTATTTCTACCCCAACACCTTTGATAATGGATAAATATTAGGTTAAGGTGTTGATTGCTTCTCCATGACAATATCTTCTATTTTGGTCTCATTTAGCTCTTTCAAGATTGCAACTCCTATGATAATAGTTCTGCATTCAAATTCATGCTTAATAAGACATTTTATTTCATACTTAATAAGACACTCAACCTTATAATTTTTAGGCTCATCAAATAACTTAACATAATATATGCACTTCTTAGGAAGAGTAGTCTTACCCAACTAATCAAACTCTTGACTTATGGCATTGAACCTTTGCCATAGATCATCTTATTCTTCATGAATCTTATCTTCAAGGGTTATTTCATCAAATGCAGGAAGAAAGGCATTTTTCTTCTCACCATATTGGTTTATCATGATTTTGAAACTATCATCATCATAAATATGGATTAATTAATTGCCTTTGGTAGCTTGTGAGAAAGAATGCTCAATACTTACCTCAGATTGCTCATATGCTCCCTCATGGATGATATAGGTGCCGAGATCAATATTCTCAAAGTAGGTGTATGGATCATGTCCATAAGTGTCTTCACCATATTCATCCAAAAATATATTAGATATGCACTAAATCTTGGAATGTGTACCATCATCCACAATATTGTAATAATAAACCAAAAATGAATATGAAAATAATTTCATAGAATCGTAATAATAAGAGATATGAACAGAGATGCATAAATAAAAAAAATAAAAATGCATAATAAGAAGATCATATTTAACATGGTTCACCCAATGTGAGATATATCCACTAAGAAACAATTGTTCATATTTTATTACAATCCATAAGAGTACAATCTACTCTCAGATCAATCTTCTCCCAATTACACTGCATAAAATATTATTTGGAGTTACACTCAACAAACCATCTTGAATTCACACCTGCATTTACACACTCCATTCTTTCTTCTCAAACCCTTGTTCTCATGATGTATACCTATTAAATATACATCTATACATAATACATCAACATAACAATTTTACAAAACAATGGGTACTAGAACCATGGGAAAAGTCAACCCAAAATGGTTCCCCATTAAGGGGGTCCATAAAGAGTACATAAAGAGTGTATAGTAAATTTTAAATGTATATTATTTGAAATACATTGTAATTTATAAATAGGTTCCACAACATAACAATCTCCCACTTGAAGATTGATTTCCTCTGAATAGGTTTCCCAACCCTTCACTATCAACTGTGAAGGCCAACAAAAACTGAATATAACTTTAGTTTCTCCCTTGTGACCACCTTGGTCATCATGTCTACAAGATTGTGACTAGTATGAATCATCTCCAGATTCAACTTCTCTTCCTCTAAAGTTGTCCTAATGAAATGGTACCTCAACTATAAATGCTTCATCCTAGAGTGGAAAGTAGAGTTCTTTGCTAGATGTATAACACTCTGACTATCACTATATATCTTCCATTCCTCATGTTTATGCCCCAACTCTTCAAGAAAAAACTGTAACCAAATCATTTTTTTTCTTGCCTCTATGGTAGAAACATACTCAACCTCTATGGTTGACAAAGCCACAAATTTCTATAGTCATGAAATCTAGCTCACTGCTATGTCACCTATAGTAAATAAATATCCTATTGTACTCCTGCTATCTAAATCTCTAGACATGCTTGAATCTACATAACCATGTAAAGTGGGTGTCCTAATCCACCATATATTAAATTTGTCCCCATGGTCCCTCTTAAATATCAAAAGATCTACTTCACTACCTTCCAGTGTTCTCTACTTGGATCACTCATGTACCTAATTATTACTTCCACTGCATAGGTAATATCTAATATAGTGCACACCATGGCATACATCAAGTTACCAAGTTTTGATGAGTAAGGTACATGTGACATCTGGATTCTCTCCTCCTTTATTTTAGGACACTACTCTTTTGATAACTTGAAATGTTTTGCCAAAAGAATCCCAACTAGTTTAACATCCTACATACTAAACCTCTCCAAGAACATTTTAAGGTACTCTTCCTAGGATAAATTCAGCTTTCATTCCTTCCTATCTTAAGTTATTCTCATACCAAGTATTTGTTTTACTACTCCCAAATACTTCATAGCAAAGGAATTACTATGTTTTTCCTTAAGTTC
>JARHVA010008904.1:0-401948 GCA_037957365.1 Torreya grandis | reverse complement strand
AACCAATTTAGTGTGTATATAATTTCTTAGTTATTATCTAGTGAGAACCATGCAAGGTAAGGAAAAGAAAGATACAAGTAATCTCACAACTTAAAATATAAGTAAAAAAAATAAAAATGTTTCAAGGAAATTGATGCATACAATAAATTGAGTTAAGATTCTAAGATACTTTATTATCTTTCTTTTGGATTATGTCTCAATTTTAAAGAAGTTATGAATATCAACTTTGGGCTTGTAGAGTGAGTAATAGAAGGAGATGTCTAAAGATAGTTTTAGGTAGTTAAAGGCTCTAAATATCTATAATAAAACTTGGTATGTGGATTTATATTAGGGCCTTACCCCTCACTTCACACACCCTAGAGATAAGGGTGTTGGGTGCTTAGCCAAAATATAACAAGTTACTAGAGATTATACTCAGCCAACGTATTGAGTTGGTTCTCCCTTTGGTGGTGAAATCCAAGTAGGATAGCCAAGGAAAGGTGACCGTAAAGTGATGAAATCCCAATCAAGCCTTATGTCAATTTTTTATATTTAATTGAGTATGTTTTTTGGTCTTATGTGTGTGATAAGAAGTGAGACTACAATTAATTAACTTGATTAAATTAAGCTATGTGAGCTAATCAATATAAGCAAGCAATGGATGAAAAGTTAATTTTAATCCAAAATAAATTTTTAGTGTATTTTTAAATGAATAAAAAATAACTAAGATTAATTTATATGAGAGATGATGATGCAAATCCTAAGCCTAGGATGAATACTTTTGATTTTTAGAAGTGAAAGCAAAACAAGACAATTTTTACCTTTTTCTAAGAAATCAAAAGAAACTAGAACTTGCATTTTGGAAAGGGAGAAAGGAAATAAGGAATGTTTAAAATTTAGAAAATAATGCAATGAATGACTCTTATCTAATACAACTAAATGTCTTATAACTACAAACCCAAGAAAAAGCTCAAGGATCCCACTAGGCGTGCTAAAATGTTTCACTAAAAAATTTCTTATTTTCTTTAGAAAGTTGTAAAAATTTAAAATAAATGTGAGGTTAATATAAATTTATGTGTTTTTCATGTGTGAATCCATATGTTTGTGGATACTCCTCTTTTTATGGGGAGGATGACCCTCAGATAAGAAAGCAATCTATAAAATGCTAGATTAATGAAATAGGAGGGTGGAATGCCTAGGGTGAGCTAGATCCAAAAAGTAAAAGATTCCTTGGGGGATATCAATCCACACTTTTAAAACACTTAAGTTTTTATAAACTAAATATAAGTGATTTCATGAAATAATAAAAAGGTACTAAACCAAATACAAGAAATGCTAGAAAAGAAATAAGTGATTCTGACTAAAAATAGCGATAAATGATTGAATACTAATGCTAAATTACTCAATATTGATTTAGAAAATAAGTTGGAGTTCTACGATTAAAAAAACTCCAAAAATGGAATTATGGTATGGGTAGATTGGTCAAATAAACTTTTTATTGTAAAAATGGAGATATAGTGACTATCGATAGTCTGGGTATAACCATCAATGGTTAGGTGACTGTCAATGGTTGTTAACTATCAATGGTTAAGGAAGTCCATAAGAGGTTAGGTAATACCATCATTGGTTATTATGGGATCTAGTTTGGGAAAAAAATCTATTGAGGATATTTATAGAGAGGTTATAGGTGTGGTGTTTGGGTTAAATGTTGGTTGTGAGATAGGAAATGATACTCAGAGGTATCTGGTTCAGGGATTGGGTGTTTGGGTGAGTGAGAATGGTTTATAGGTGGTTTTGTGTAGGAGGTGAATTTTTTAGAGTTACAAAACTCCAACACAATAAAATGGGGTGAGATGGAGATAAAGGGGGATGACACAAGTAATGAAAAAAATATAGATAGTTTCTAAATTTTGAATTAAAAACATACATACTTAACTTTGAGGTGTTGTTAGTCTGAGGAATGTTGATGTTGGATAAAATATTGTTATGGATCTTGGAGTGATCTCAGTAGAGTGATGGTATATTGGCTCAAGATAATGATTTATAGAAGTACCCTAAGTCTCTAACTTGGTTCCTAGTTTTTTGGGAATATTTTTTATTTACACAAGAGTAAGAATTCCTTGCCCTTAAATGATCCTTTGATCCTTATCTTCATCTCTTAATATAGGTAAAATGAGTATTGAAATTGAGGAGGATAATAAATAGTTTGAAGGGTAGTGTAAATTACATTGATCATGTGGACTATCATGGATTGATGACGCAAAAGAGTGAGTTGTATTTGAGTCCTTTGATCATGAACTCTAAGGCAAAGTTATATAACCATCAATGGTCAAGGTCAACCATAAAAAATCTAGGGTCCACCATCATCGGTTAGAGAGACATAGTTAAAATGGTTAATATTAGTCATTTTCACTTATGTTTGGTAGTTTATAATTTATTAAATGGTCCAAAGTAACTAAAGGGGGTCATGGGGTGTTTTAATGACTAGAAACACATTTCACAATTTTAGAGTGTCTATAATTCCCTCCTTATACATTTCATCATACAAATATTATTGATGAAGAATAATATCAAGTGGATAGAATGTTAAAATTAGAAATCTTATATGATAAATATCTATCCACCCTTAAACACCTCAAATCCTATTAAAATAGACACATTGGGGTTATAACAAGTTCATTATCTCATGAGATTTTAAGTTGTGTGATTTGGTCTTAAAATAAAATCAAAATAATAATAATATTGAATGGGAAAAGAAAGATAAGTTCAAACCTAATTTTTTAGGCCCCTTAATTGTTATAAATAACTATGGGTCAATTTCATATAGGTTGGATACTCCATAGGGTTATGAAATATATGATCCAATGAACATTATGAATCTTAAGTATTTTTATGCTTAAATTGTCTACTCTTATTTATAAGTGTTCTTATTTTTGGGCATATTTATTACATTAGATATTTTCCATCCTTTATACCCTTGCTTTGGGGCATCCTTTCACTTTTCCTCACCTCCTTTTCCTATTACCACCTTGATCAGATTATGATTATATATGTATAATAGGTGAATTAGAGAAATAATCCATAAGATCAGATCAAAATTACAGAATGGTTTATGTTAGAATCTCTTTTTAGAATAAATGTCAAAGTGTGGAACATCATGATTTTCTAGTTTGTATGAATTTTATCATTCCCTTGAATTCATAGCCATTATTTTTCCCATTCCCTCATTCACCCCTGTTGCATCCCAGTTCATTGTTATAAGAGAATAAGCTGTATCTTATTTAAATTTTTTGTTGAGTTGTACTCATTGAATTATTTATGTATGGGCAAAAATTTTTCATTCCTTATTTATTGTTGAGTTATCACATCCATAGTCACCCTTTTTATTTCTAATAAGTGTTTCTAGAGTTGTTTGTTCCTCTTTATTGTATATTATCTAGTCAAAATACTCTTATTTTATCTTATTTCAAAGACTCCAAAAACTATTCAAATATTCCAAAAATATCCAAAATAATTCAAATATTCCAAAAAACCCTAAACAATTCAAATATTTAAAAAATCCCTAAAGAGTTTAAATATTCCAAAAATCCCTAAAAATACAAATATTTCCTTATTTAAAAAACCTTAAAAATATTATATGACTCAATATCCCACAAGTTTACCTATCTATGCATCTCTAAAAATGATGTAATTGACTAGTTGTCATCCTATTACTCAACTTGGATTTTTAGTCTCTTGTAATTAGGTGGCACATATTTAAGTACCTCATATGTGATTTTCATATCCTCTTGAGTATGATAATATCAAAAAATGGGATCATATTATTATGCTTTCATCATTCTACAAGTTAAATCTTATGTTCTCACTATTTTGTGAGCATTTTTAAGTCACTCACTCACCATTTTGTGAGTTTAATAATTCAATCACAAATCATTAATTTCTTATCTTAATCATACTTATCATTTTATATACTAAATTTTTATTCTAAATATAATTGATTGAGGTCTAATTAGACTATGTAGTTAGCACTCAACTTTTTAAAGTCAGCTTGGTCATCCCCTATCTAATGCTTTTGACATTTTATGAGCATATTTCTTATCATTTTATTCCTTATATACTCTCATAATTTTGAGATTTGTTCCTTATTTTTACTATATAATATATTTTCTTAACTTGTCATCATTTTTCTTCTTTCCTAATCCTTGGGAGGACTATCTTTGGCTTGAATTCCATAAGACTACATAGGTAGTGTTGACTTACATGGGGCATTTGGAATCAACTCAACCACCCCTTCCTTAGTCTTTTATTCCCCCTTCCTTGGTCATGATTATTTTATCATGCCTATTAACCACTAAAATTTACCCTTAGGATAATATTGTTCATACCTTTCTAAATTTTGGGTGACATGGGATTAGTCCAAGGTTATGGGTAACCTGTAGGTGAACTAAACCTCTAGTTTATGGGGCTAACTCCCCTAATGAATCATCTATTCTCAAATCACTAATCCTACTAAATTTTTGGGGGGGAAATAAAAAATAAATAAACCTACTCTAATGGATGTGATGAATCAATATAAACATCCTCCACCTACCTATCTTACACTATGAACATGAACACAAGCTGAACCGTTACACTAACTCATATTGGACTCTAAGCATGAGTGTTTCAATATATAGGTGAAAGATAAATAAGGACCATGAGGGGGTGATCAATAGGTATACTAAAATACACTTGATTAATTAGTCTCCACACTCAAATAATGCAAGTCCATGAACACACTTCATATGACCTACCAAGATGACAAAACAACCTAAAACCAATAAAGGAAATGGGATAAATGAAGGTATTCAACTTGATACCATTAACACTCATCAACCACCATCACTATTCACTATTTTCAAGCATATGAGAAGGATATAAACAACATTTATTAATTTTTTTATAGGAAGAGACAAGTGTTTATTAGGGCATGGCTTTGCCATACTCCAGCAAGGATTACATTATAAGCCAAAATAGGTTTTTATTATAGAGAAGTGAGAGAATAAAAGAAGAGGTACATTGGATACAAGATAATGGACACATCTCACTTGCATCAAGTAGTTACAAAAATAAAAATTAGAGTGGAATAAGTCTTAATAACTCCTCCAATGTGTGCATTACTTCATTCCATCATGGTTTCTAAGAGAGTGGCATAGGAGGGGCTTCATTGCACTTGATTGCCCTAGTGGTTCATTTACTCTCTTTGAAATTGTCCTCTTGAATACCTAGAGATGATAAGTGGCCTTATTAATGATCACCTTCACCTTGAGCTTCTCTATACCTTGATGTTTGACACCTTGTACTTTATAGAGGCTCCCTTTTTGATGTGGTAAGAATCACATACCCCATTCACCATCTCCCTCAATGTCTTTTAATGGTATATTAACATTTATTGATCATGTCTATATTAGTCACCTATTTGAATCTATTAAAGGATTAATGATGTTATCACTAACCTCACCAAACATTCATATTAGTGTCTAATAGTTTCTCAAACTTTATGGTCTCCCCTAGGTCTACAATTAGGCTTCCTTAAGTAATCATAATAAAATAATCACCTTTTAATGCCAAGAGATGGATATGAAATCCCATGAAGACATTTGAGTGCCTTGAAAAATTATTATGAAGTCTTAGAGACATACTCTTCTAATCTCTTCATTTCCAAGTAATTCCATTAGTCCATACTAGGCTTTATCCAACTCAAATTCTCAACAAGCCTTCATAATCTACCCTTTCTAGGTCTATGGAAATCATTCCTAGGCCTAATATATACACCATAAACTCTAAAAATGCCAACTATTAGATAATTTAGGTTCCCATGAGACCTAATAATACCATAAAAACCATTTCAAGACTCAACAATCTCATTTTAAGGCAAAATGATTTCATCAGGTCACTAGTTAGGTTTTGATAGGGTTTAGAGGATCCACTGGTCTTAACACTAGTTCATAAAGTTAGGAGGCCTAACCAAAAATAAAATACTAAAAAACATTAGTAAACAACCCCCTTTATCATCTCCAAATTCAATTTAGTCCCATATAATTATTCTTATAAGTACCAAGCAAAACTATGCCCTCTTTAAGCTTCAAAATAGTGTACACAGTGTTTCTGAGGTGGTTGGAGGTATTAGTGATGATTCATAGAGTTAGGAATTTTTATTAGAGAAAAAATTATATAATTTTAAGTATACATCCCCATCCACCTTTAATAATGATATTATATCCCCATGCAACATCTCTTTAGAGTTATGAGCATAAGATAATGAGTAAAGTTGACTACCTAGCCTAATTGATTGCTCGAGAGAGGTGAATTTGCTTGAGGTGAGAAATATTTTTGGTTTTAGTTATATCACATACTATTTTTTTTTTAATAAACCACATGACCTATTATAATTCTCATCTTTACCCTTCCTCCTCCATATATCTCCTTCAACCCCATTACATCTTTTTTAGGGTTCTTGGGTCTCTAGGCTAGTTTGACCCTAGAGGTCTAATTATTGAGTTTCCCTCTCAACTTCATAAGTTTATACACCATTTTCCATCTATAAAAATAATTATTAATCTTATATTAGGCTTCCAATCCTCATCATTCTCCCAAAATTAAAATTTGTCTTTAATTTCTATATATAGGAATGTGACTACCTATTTAGGCCTAATAGGCCTAATTAGCCTATCAAGGCATTTATTTTCATCATAAGACCAAAATTTTCAATTGAGATTTATAACCTTGAAATTTTATTCAATATAATTCCTTACCTATATATCACTTATCTTCTATGCATGGTTCATCACACTTTCCTCTTCATGACCTTGCCTGTAAGTGTCACTTCTATGTTTTTTGATTGTGTGAGAGGTCTCTTCTATTGTTAGCATCTTGAGGTCCCATTTATCATGGATAAATTAGTTTAAAATTTAATATTACTTATATATACCTTTTATTCTCTTTCCAAATCCATCTTCCACTCAGCTACCTTGCCTTCTCATGTTGACCTATAGGAGGTAGTTTGTGATCTTGATTGTGTGTACGGTGAGTCTCCTCTTCATGACAACTCTCTTATAATTTACAACATATATTATAATTTATATGATTTTTTAAACCATATTTCACTTCATAAACTTTTAATACACCCTAAAATTAACTCTTTTACCCAAATTTCCCTTCTTATATAGTTAGGCTTGTAGATAGTAGCTCTAAGTTTCTTAACTATGAGTGCTCATTTAAGAGGTGAGTTTATTATTTTATTAGCATATGACACATATTTTATTATTTTATAGATTATTTTATGATTATAATTATTATCTATAACCCTCTATACCTACTAACTCATCACTCTATTAGTTTTTCTTCAAACTTCCAACCATAGTCCTGTGTGTGAAACAGGAGTTTTGACTAAGCCTATTATCTTGGGGTGAGTTAATGGTGTTAATATTTATTTTAACCTACTCTCTCTATATACCATGTTTATTAATAGGTAATTATTAATCCATATGACTCATAAATTCATTTTATACCCCATCCTAATATCCAACACTTCATTTGCTTAGTTTATATAATAGGTTTATAGGTGTCCAAATAAAAACCAATCTCTCTAGGCTATGGAATGAGTTGTTAGCATGATAAATGATGCATAGAATATTAATTAATATGTTTTAATCACAATATGTATAAATTTTAATGTTATATAGTGTCCTAATTATCCTCAACAACCATCAACCATGAAAGACTTTGCTCATAACGCGTAAAGAAGATTTGCACTATGCATGGCAGTCACATTAAAATTAGGATTATAAAGAAGTATATTATTTTGATGATATATTTATTATTGAGAGGAAAATAATAATTTAATAGATTAAATAAAACCATAATCTAACATTAAACCACTACTCACTTCCACATTCATGCATTGAATGCTCTTCATTATCAAGAAACCATTGGCTACAACATGTAACTGCTATATAATGGAGATTCCTTGATAATTTGATCTCATACATATGAAATAGGGTTTTATAATGAATTAATTGGACTATTATGACCTATATAATACACATAAAAACATTCATTGCATCAATCAAACCATAAATTCACTAAAACCATTCAAAGATTGACCCTGTGTAGATGTAGAAGATCAGTTTGACTACCTAGGTTCTTAACCATTGTTCATAAATAATGGGTCATAAATATGAAAAATAATTCCAATAATGGAAATTTTTTTATACCCCATTCCTCTACCCAAAATCTTAGATCATCATTTTCTCTCTCCAAAGCATAAGCCTAATTGGATGTCCAGAGCTACCAAAGAGAACGATAGAGAGAAGGGATCAATTTTTGACTTATTTGACATTAAATCTCATGTATTATCTCCTATTATTAATTCAATGAGTTAATTATTAATGTAATTTATCTCATCTAAATTTTTTCTAACCATACAAGTCCATACAAATTTGAAATCACCTACAAAACCCCTTTTTCCTACATTTTTCATGATTAAGATCTTGGAAATCTATTGGTGGGAAACAAGATGGAAATTAAGAGTTAAATAATTATTTTAAACCATTTGGTACAAATGGAGGTAAGTTTAAATATCATTTTTTAAGTGTGTGGGTACTTTTATGGTGAATAAATGATATTTCACCCCTAAAGAGACCTCTTTTTGCATATAAAATCACTTTGTCATGACTTATAACAGTTATGGTACCCTTCAAGATTCCTAATTTAAATGTGACACCTTCTCTAAATGGATTTTTAACTATAATTTTAACTCATATGACATGTTTGAAGAGGATTTGATGACTTGGAGGGCTAATTGGAACTTGAAACATGCTTTAATAAGTAGACCATGGAAGGTAACCTAGGATATAGATTTAGACCTCATGTTAAGTCTTAAAAAAGACTTGGACACCATTTTAATATTTTTAAAAGGGTATATCCTTAAGAATTAGTTAAAATATGCCTAATTATAAGAAGAACAAGAAAACATTAACTTCTCCAAATACTTTAATTTTTATTAAAATGCCTTAACATTGTCAAACAAGTTTTAAACCATTATTTATGCCTTAAAAGGAACTTTACACCATTTCACTCACCCAAATATAACTCATGAAAAATGAATACATCATCCTAAAAATGTTAGGAGACTTTAACACAGGATCTCTTCAAGCAACCCATAATACATATAGTGAAACTTTGAAAAATGTTAGGAGACTTTAAAGACCACTTGAAGAACATGACAAGGTTTAGGAAGACCATGTACTCTTGGAGGAACCTATGAGAAATTTTTGTATTATAGGGGTTGAAATTTGGCCTAGGAGGTGAAATTATCAACATTTTTTGTGACTCATAGGGGTTTTCCTGCCTCCTGGTCAAGAGAACCAATTATCTCATCCTTTGAGAAGGAGCTTCACACATTGTTATCATGACTAATATGAGACCTTGATTATGGATTAAATACCCTTGAATAAATAAGAAAAACTAACTTTCATTACTCAATACACACCTAAGACCAAAAAACACACACCAAATAAGGTAGAAATCAAACACACCCACACCACACTTGTGTTGGAAAGCACTTATTGAAAATAAGAAAAAAATAACCTACTATAAACAACTAGAATTTGTATGAAATCATAAATGCATCATGTCCAAAAATAAATCCTAACTCAGATAAGATAGATTATACCATACACTTCTAATTGGGGACACATTTATTAAGCAATAACATGACCAATATGAGGATCTGTTAAACCTAATTAGGGGATCTCTTACCACAATACACTATCCTAGGGAGGGTTATAAAGCCTCCATTAAATCACAATCATGCAATAATCCTAAGGAAGTCCTATGTTTTGATATCTCACCAAACTAACAAGTAAAGTAAATCTAATCTAGTGCTCACCAAAGATTGTGGCATAATATGAGGGGGTTAGTAAATAAACAAACATGTATAAAAGAATATTAATTAATATATGTATGAGTAAGACCCTAATACATGAAGAAGAAGAGTAATATTATTAAAATCCAATACTTACGATACTTTTATCTACTAAAGAGAAGATAAAAGTTAGAGAATACTTACCTGAATGATGAACCCATAGAGACTGAATCTCTCCCTTGGCCAAAGGGGCTTCACAAGAGGTTTTTTTGATTTGTAAGTATCACTAAGAAAGGCAAAAGCATCTAAGAATTATCAAAAAGACTAGATTCTCCAAGTAGAAACCCTACGCTAAGAATCCTCATATAGAATGGTAGAAGATAATATTGTAATGAAGTACAAGTGAATAATAACTCGTAATTGTATATGAAATAATGATGAAATGATCTTATATATATAGGTATATTTGACCCTAAACCCTTTCAACAATATTAGACAAAAGGGTGGACCCAGTCAACCTAACATAGTTTTGGACACTTATTCACTAGGTCAGTCAAGATCCAAACTAGTTCCTAAGTTAAAATCACCCAAAACTATATAGGGTCGACCCAATTGACCTAGTATAGATGACTATCAGAAGGGACTTAAGGTGAGGAAAAGAGAGATGGAGAGTGGAAAAGACTAGAGGAGGGTGAAAAAGAGGAGTAATAGCTTAAATAATGGTTTTTAGGAGCTATTTGGATTGGTAATAATTGGTAATAATGGATATCAATCCTACAAAGCACCAATGATATACCCACCCCTTTCTTGATGTATCCCTTAGGGCGTACACTCAGAGAGATAGAGTCTTGATGGGTTATTACAAGATGTAAAGACTTTGTATTTGATAAATTTTAAAAATAATTTTGTGTGTGTGTGTGTGTGTGTGTGTGTGTGTGTGTGTGTGTGTGTGTGTGTGTGTGTGTGTGTGTGTGTGTGTGTGTGTGTGTGTGTGTGTGTGTGTGTGTGTGTGTGTGTATGACCCACTTGAAGCTCATCATGTGTCACTAAGGTGAAATAGGGGATGATGCTTCGAAAAAGAACATAAAAACACATAACACTAATGCTAAAGAAAAGCTATAGTATTTTAAAGCATAAAATAACTAAAAGTAAATGGTTAAAAGGGAAATAAATAAAAAGTAAATGTGATGCATACCTTGACTTACCTTTATCATTGGATGGTTGTCTATTTTTTTATTAGTATTGATTATGTAAGGCATAGAGATTGCTTTCAAAAAACCCAATAATACAAATTTAAAGAGTGAAAATAAACAAACACATGCAATCCAAGATAACTGGTGCTATATGGATGGGATTACTTAGAAATTTGGCAAGCTAGGATGACAAGTGTTATGTTAGACCAAATGGCCAAGTCAAAAACAAGAGTAAATCAGGTAACCAAAAATCCAAGTTTATTAAAGATAAAAACATTCAAATGAGCAAACCTTAAGTAAGAAAGGAAAACTCACCAATTCAAACCAAGGATACATGTCAAAAAGGATGGTAGTCAAACATCGAATGTAAAATTAGAAACAAAATGGTAAAAAAACATTATTTAATGAGTAGTAACAATCTTTATCTCACTCAATAATGGAAAAAGGTGCATAAAATGGGAAAATAGACTCATGTGCCCAAGGAAAAGGGTGATACAACAAATGAAAAATGGTACAAAAGGACAAAAACAAGTATACGAATGTAAATCTATGGTGTAAATAAAGTAATACATAGTTACTCAAACATGTTATTTTACTCTAAGGATAGATAAAACTGAAAAAAAGTAGTGATAGCATGTTTTTAAGAGGTGAAAAAGAAAAGAGTAATAGAAGAGGAAAAATAGATTTAGAATCACAATTTGCCTGTCAAGGAGGAAAATGAAATGGGTGAAGGGGAAATTGAAGGAAAAACCAAAGTAGAGGAACTCTTTATCAAAGTCAAAACACTCAAATTAGGTTTGTTAAAACAAGAATACTTTTTAACTTAAGGGCTATGAAGAACTTCTTATAGCCACATAAGTCTTAGGTCAATAAATGAAGTATATAGATCATCCCATGAAGGCTATATGCATGAAAATTAAAATGGACCTATCTTCTCACAACATTTTCCCTATTCCTTAGGACCCCTTATAAATTCATCAATACACTATGAATATTGGTTACTTGAATGAGAAATTAGGTAGCACCATAGAGTTTATTGAATTATCCTATTCTAATCTACTAACCTACCACACCCCAATGGACCTTGGCTCTATGTGAGGCCAAATGTGGAGTTTGATCTACAATTAAAGATAGGAAATGTGCTTGTAATCATGTTTTTTGGTATGATTTGGAATTTTGAGATTTGTATGTTGCCTTTTGTATATCATTACCTTTTGTTTCAAATGATTTGGATTTTAACTTTCTTGATGGCTTTTTCTATTCCTCCTCCATATAGATTTGAAAAACTAAATATGGGTGCTAAGAGAGATAATTTTAAAGAGCATGGGGTCTAATAATCTCATAAATATAGATGAAATAATAGTATTATCTTGAATTCAACCTTATTTTATCCAATGTGGAGTGAAAATAAAGGAAATCAAGAGGAATGACACATGGAATAATTTTAATTACTTCAAATCACAAAAAATGTTAAAAATGGTGAAAAAGATATATAATGATACTAAATTATGATTCCTTATCATAATAATGAGGAAAATGGATAAAAACATGCAAACATAGATTGTTTTTCAAATTCCATCTAGCAAATGAAGCAAAAGCTAAAGTTGAGAACAAGGATAAAAAACTTGTAACTATTATAAAACAAATTATATAAAAGGAATGATAGGATGGTAATTTTATGAGGAATACCAAGTCCTATCCATGGTCTTACACTACAACTCACAAAAAAGAAATCCAATGGATGCCAAAAAGTGTGTCAAAAGAGTATCAAAATAATGAAGACTGTGGTAAATCATGAAGAAGACTAGGTGCAATCCATATTTTTTAATGTAACTCATGAGAGAAAGGGGAAACCAAAAGACCAAATAGGAATGACTAAAGGTTTGTGAAAAGAGAGAACTTCTACAAAGGGAGAGACTTATGTAACCTATAAAAAGTGTTAGATAGATAAATAAAATATAGAAAGTATGAAAAGAAGAGAAGGATCCTACACTAATGTCTGTATCAAGGATGAGCATGTGAGAGAAAAATTTGTGTCTTGAAAGGATTTTTGGAGTTGAATTAGTTTGGTATTATGCATTTTCAAATAAGAGTGGGCATCATAATATGTCCCAAATGGTAATTGGATTAGGTATGGGCATTACAAGATGCCTCAAAGTCTAAAATGATATGTGGGTGGGCATCATAAGAGTCCTCAAAGGCTAGAGTAATGTGTGGATGGACATCATAAGATGCCCTAATACCTAAAAAGAGGAAGAAAAGATAAGAATCAAAGAGAACCCCATATAGTGTCTAAATGTATTCAAGTTATCCAAGAATATTTTGATAGGGGACTTCATAATGATGTGAGATAAGTGAAAAAAATGCTAAAAAGGAGAAATAAAGAACTGGGTCTGTTGTCCCCCAAAAATATCACTCATTTTTGGGATAACATTTGAACTATTTTGGTCCTACAGACCAAAATTGTCTCTTCCCTTCCCAAAATTTGTCCTAGGCATTCAAATTCCTCATTTTTCAAGCTTCTCAAGAATCTATGGACTTTGTAGGCTTGAATCTATGAACTTGGTTTCTATGGACTCTATAGGCTTGAATCTATGAACTTGGTTTCTATGGATTCTATAGGTAGGTTCATTTTTACAAGTTCAAAGGCTTCTACAGGTAGGTTCAATCAAAAGAATCAGTTTCCAACACTTAGTCATTTTTAGGATTGGTTCAATGCCTTGGTTCAATCAAAAATGTCCATCGACAAGCATCTAAGAAAGGATCCAACTATTGAACCATTGAACCGTTGAGCCTTAAATCATTTTGGTTCAATGGGTTCAACAAGTTCAAAGGTTCAATGTCATCAGCAAGAGTTAAGTGCTTCATCAAGGTTCAAAGTTCAACTGCTTCAAGGTTTAACGGCTTCAAAACACTTATCAAAGAGAAGAAGGCTTGAACCATTGAACCACTTTGGTTCAAAGGTTCAACGAGTTCAAGGTTCAATAGGTTCAACGTATTTGGTTCAATGAAGATCAAAAGGACTCAACCAAATCAAAGAGAATAAACTAATTGAACCATTGAACCAAAGCTTGGTTCAATGGTTGGTTCAATGCTTTGGTTCATTCAGTTGGTTCATCAAATAGTTCAATGGCTTTTGGTTTAATCAAAGGGTTCATCGACTTGAACCATTTTTGTTCAAAGCTTGGTTCATCCGCTTGGTTCAAAGCTTGGTTCAATGGTTTGGTTCAATCAAAGGGATCATTGGCTTAGTTCAAAGCGTGGTTCAAAGCTAGGTTTAATGGTTGGTTCAAAGGAGTGGTTGAATGCAAAAGTTTAAAAGAGCCTTCTGAAGGACAAGTGTCCTTACAGAGGGCACTTGGTCAACAAAAGCACCCTTTGAAAGGGTCATTTTTGAAGAAGCCACAAAGGTAAGTTCTTTTAGAATTTTGTCTAAGGCAATCAAAAGACAAAGGGATTTCCTTCGAGAAAAAGACTAAGGCAAGAAACAATTCTTTCAGACTTTTGTCCAAAGGAATTCCTTCAGACAAAAAGTCTAAAGGAATTTGGGAAAGAAGCTATGGGAGGAAAACCCAAAGGAATTTCCAAAGACAAAAGGCAAAGTGATCGGAACAAATCTGTAGACTTTTTGTCTACTGGAAAATGCCCATCCCCTCTGGGAATGTTTAAATGACAAAACTGAAGGAATTACTGAGGAAAGTGACATGCCTATAGACGTCAAAGTTACGATAATGATATAGCCATTGATCCTTGTAGTTTTAAATCTATGGACCCAAATGCATTCAAAGTATTTGAGACCAGAGCATCAAATTGAATCAAGGACCCAATTCAATTAACCAAAAAAGGAGGAATGATGAAGAAGGATCAAATCGCCAGGTGGACATTGAAAGATGCAAACTTTTAATAGCGTGACTTGTTTCTCTACATTGAGAAAAGCAAATGGGTAGATGCCCCTAAATTCTAGCCTATCTTCTTAAAAAATTTCAATGCAACATGATGTTTTACTATTCTTGAGTCCTTCTTGAGGAGGTTATATAAGGGACTCTCTTTTATTGTAAATATATCTCTCTCTAAAAATTAGAAATGAAACTCTGCCCAAATTGAAAGGCATTACTGAGACTTTGAGCTTAGATTCTTAATCATATTTTGTTATTGGAATAAGCAAGCAAGTGACTTTTAAAACTTTGTGCTATAATATCTTTGTTGTTGGGGAAACTATTCTTATGTCTTTTTCCTTGATATATTTTTTGTTCCTTTAATTCAACAAGTAGAATTAGTGAAAGTAGTCAAGAAGGTGTCTTAAAGTCAACTATGGAGAGACTTTGTGCCCCCATAATTGCCTTTAGTGTGTTTTCTTTTCATTTCTATGTAAAGGACCTTAGGACAACTTTGTGTCCTCATTGTCCTTCATATCTCACTCTTGGGCAATTAAAGTGGAGACTTTGTGCTACATCTCAATTTGCTGGTTACTGCGTCCTTAGTTACATTTTGCTTTTACTACCATGATTATCCTTATGGCTTGCTGAATAGTACTTCTGAAAGAAGAGGTGTGCTTTTTTTCATTCCCCTTGAGTTTTTCCTTTGATTTTCACGCATCATCTCTGAAGAAAGAGAGATGGATGGTTTGTCCTACCCTTGAGTATTATTTTCTGTTTATATATATATATCCATATGGAACCTCCCCTTGATAAGAGGAGAGATTAGTCCCCTTTTAATGTGGTAAAGCTACACATTTGGATGACTAATCTTCCTAATTTGGTTGATCAGACCTATTTTTTTTATTAGTGTGCTGATCGACAAAATATTCAACCAACAGTTTTTGGTGAATCCACTAGGGATATACATAATTTTTTGCAATTTAGAACCTCAAGTTTTAGATTGAAACATCACATGTGTCTTACCCATTATCATTATAACCCTTATCCATTATAGATTATAGTGACTCCATTACTTGTCTTACCCATTATCCATTTATAGCCTTACCATCTTCCTCCACCTTTGTTATTTTATCTAGTCTGTAAAACTAGAGTTGTTGGGAAAGAGTGCATAGTTTAAAGCCTCAAGCTTCAAAATAAAGCAAGGTCAATTCTTTTCCATTTTTGTTTCACAATCTGGAAGATTCAAGGTATACACAAAGCTGAAGGGCTAAAGGGATTATTGACCCTATATTTGAGTTGGTACAACAAAGTAATTTTGATCTATTTCCTTCACCATCTCACCTCCAATGAACCAAGAGCTTTCCTCATACTAAATTTAGTTATCCATTGCCAGATGAAGTATCCACTTCTATTGTTGATAAAGCTTTGCCAATAATTACCCCTCTGAGATTTGTTATTCTTCTTTTTCATAGTCATATAATGGCAGTTCAAGGCCCCTAGGGTAATGCTTTTGGTCCTCTCAATCTTACTCCACCTCTACATGAGCTTCCACATAGTTTAAAGAAGAATTTCCCCATATTCTGTGGTGATGGAAAATTTCATCTTGATGAACACATTGTAGCCTTCAACATAGCCTATGGAGTAATTGGAGTAGAATTTGAAGATGTAGAAGTTAGGCTATTTGTAAAAACATTACAAGGTGCTACTGTAGATTAATTTTATCATCTACAAGCTCAGTCAGTAACTAATTAGAATACCCTCAAAGCTATGTTTGAAACTAGATTCAAACCTATAGAAGATGCACATGCCCTTCTGGCTCGACTCACACAGATGAAGAAAGAACCTCATGAACCAATGAGGGACTTCATAGCCAATTTTGACAAACTAAGGAATAGAATTCCTGTAATTACTTGACCTATAGCTAGGAATCTCAAATGCTTCTTCATTAATTCTCAATTACCTAAAGTTAGTTTTCTTTTGAGACGTGTTGGTTAAATAGATCTTGCTATAGCTCAACTTTTGGCCACTGAGGTAGAAGATGATCTCATCTTAGTAGGGAAGATAAGAAGAGATCCAAATAGAAATAGATCCTCATCATCTTTTGAATATTCATCTACAGGCACCACTAATCCAATGGTGTAAAATCTAGAAAATGAATTTCTAGCCTTGAAAAGACAAATGGCACAAGGAATGTCTTCTGCTCTTTCATATAGAGATATGCCAAGAAGGACATTTCCAAATCAATAATATCAAGGCAATGCTACTAGGAATCAAGGGAAACTAGATCATCTTCCTCCCCCACAAGGGAAACTTGCCCTTGAAGCTCCTCCAACCAACTCAGTAGTTGGATATTTATAAATAGAACATGCTTTCTCTTTCCAACCTAAGTTTGAGAAAGAAAATGACACTGATCTCTTCATAGAGGATCAAGAAGAATTAGCTGGCGACTCCCAAATTGGTTTCCTGAACTACCAAGATGATCCCAAAAGCAAAGGAGAAGCTATTGATGGATCATATGTAGTGTTTACCTGGTCCAAGAACCAATCAATCCAAAAAGCTGCTAAAGGGAAGACAAAGGAGCAACCTCAACCAACAATTACAATTTCTATGCATGGAACCACTCTGCCTTTTCAGTCAAAGGATTTAGTGATCACTCAAAAGGTAAGTACATCAATTTCACCTTCACCTTCTACTTCAATTTTGCAAACTAGCCCTCCTCCCATCCCTCATAAAACCTAAAAGGTTGAAATTCTTTCCTTTGTTCCTAGTCCAATTTAGCCATTTGACATAATTTATCATGTCAAGAAGACCAAAATTTAAATGTCTAAATTTGAATATTTGTAGTCCAATCCTGATCAATTGGATAGGTTGGTCCAATGTGTCAAGAACCAAACCATCCCTACAAGACAAGAGGTTAAGAAAGTAATTCTTGATTCCCTAAAGAACATGCCCATTACAAATAATCTTGTCATTATTGCTCTAGCTGCTCCTGGGAAAATAGAATCTTTCTATGTTTCCTTATTGATAAATGGTTATCAACTCAATAATTGCATCATTGATTATGGGGCATCTAACAATGTCATGCCTGCTAAAGTAGCTGAGTCTCTAAGTCTCACACTAACCAAAACCTTTGGAAGATGTTTCTCCATGAAAAAAAGAAAGTACAACTGTTGGGGCAAATCAAAGATGCCAAATTTGCATTGGCAACCTTTCTAGACAAGAGAATCAAGATGACTGTCTTGGTGGCTGACGTCCCAGCATCCTATGGCACTTTGCTTGGATGAAATTTCTACAAGGATGTGGGAGGAGAACTAAGCATGGACCTGTCTAAAGCAAGGATCACTATCCAAGGTGTAATTAAGAGATTTCTCCCTGAAAAAGAGGCAAAATATGTGGTCACCCAAACTTTGACCCCTGGAGCACAAATTTTGTTTGAGTCTTCAAGCAGGGGTAATTATTTCTTGACCATAGAGGATGTTCATGTTTCTATAGATGAAAGTCCTATAGCTGACAATCCAAGAATTTATCCAAACAAGACTTTAGGAGAATTAGTAGGGCATAGTACAAATAAGGAAGGATCTTCTATCTCTAATGAAGAGAAATTTGATAGTAGATCAGCTTCTGATGATGCTTGGATCCTAAAATCCAATAACAGCAATTCTTCCACTAATGATGGAATTGGGACTGTGTTGATATCTCCTCAAGGAGATATTCTTCCTTCATGTAATTTGTAAGACAACAACACCAACAACATAGCTAGATGCAAATCTCTATTGATTGAATTGAAGATTGTTCAAGAGGAAGAGATTAAACTCCTCCACATCAAAGGAGATGCTAAGCTGATAGTTTTTCAAGAGTTTGATGTGGAAAATCCAAGCATGTGTTGGATTGAACTAGAAGAACAACAAATTATGGTAATGGACCATGCTCCTACAAATCAAAATCAGGAAAAGGAACCCTTCACCAAGAAAGCAAGGAGTTATGGCTTTAAAATTGAAGACCACATCCTGCCATAGGATAGAAGAAGAAAAATCCAAGAGGAAGACACAAAAAATTGGTTTCCTAGTGGAGAGCTCCATTCGCCCATCACTGTTTCTGGGGGCAAAATGGTTTCCTACTGGTTTACCAGGATAGAGCACTATTTTCACTATCTCTCAAGAAGCAACATCTAAAATACTTCAATTATTGAAGTATCAGATCATTTCATCTATACATATGTATATTTGTATAATTTTTAATTCTATTTTGTTTTGTTTGTTTCCATTTTTGATGCCTTTCATTTTTGGGTAGCATGACTCTATAGCCCAATGGTACACATGAAGACACTGGAGATTTTGGATTCTACTCCCTTCAATTCTTTTTACAATTGATAGAAGTTCCCCAACTGGAGCCAGCTATTGTCCCCCAAAAATATCACTCTTTTTTGGGACAACATTTGAAATATTTTGGTCCTACAAACCAAAATTTTCTCTTCCCTTCCTAAAATTTGTCCTAGGCATTCAAATTCCTCATTTTTCAAGCTTCTCAAGAATCTATGGACTGTGTCAGCTTGAATCTACGGACTTGGTTTCTATGGACTCTGTAGGCAAGTTCATTTCTACAGGTTCAAAGGCTTTTACATGTGGGTTTAATCAAAAGAATCAATTTCTAACACTTAGTTATTTTTGGGATTGGTTTAGTGCCTTGGTTCAATCAAAAATGTCCATCGATAAGCATCTAAGCAAGGATCCAACCATTGAACCATTGAACCGTTGAACCTTGAACCATTTTGGTTCAATGGGTTTAACAAGTTCAAAGGTTCAACATCATTGGCAAGAGTTAAGCACTTCATCAAGGTTCAAAGTTCAACCGCTTCAGGGTTTAATAGCTTCAAAACACTTATCAAAGAGAAGAAGGCTTGAATCACTAAACTGTTGAACCATTGAACCAATTTGGTTCAAAGGTTCAATAGGTTCAAGGTTCAATAGGTTCAATGAAGATCAAAAGGACTCAGCCAAATCAAAGATAATGAACTGATTGAATTGTTGAACCAAATCTTGGTTCAACAGTTGGTTTAATGCTTTGGTTCATTTAGTCGGTTCACTTAGTCAGTTCATCAAACAGTTCAATGGATTTTAGTTCAATCAAAGGGTTCATAGGCTTGAACCATTTTGGTTCAAATCTTGGTTCATTTTCTTGGTTAAAAGCTTGGTTCATTAGCTTAGTTCAATCAAAGGGATCATCGGCTTGGTTCAAAGCATGGTTCAAAGCTAGGTTCCATGGTTGGTTTAAAGGAACGGTTTAATGTAAAATTTCAAAAGAGCCTCTTGAAGGACAAGTGTCCTTGTAGAGGGCACTTGGTTGACAAAAGCACCCTTTGGAAGGGTCATTTTTTAAGAAGCTGCAAAGGTAAGTTCTTTCAAAATTTTGTCTAAGGCAGTCGAAAGACAAAGGGATTTCCTTTGGGAAAAAGACTAAGGCAAAAAACAATTCTTTCAGAATTTTGTTCGAAGGAATTCCTTCGAACAAAAAGTTTGAAGGAATTTGAGAAAGAATCTATAGGAGGAAAACCTAAAGGAATTTCCAAAGACAAAAGGAAAAGTGATCGGAACAATTCTGTAGACTTTTTATCTGTGGGAAATTGTCTGCAAACTTTTTGTCTGTGAGAAAATGCCTGTGGAAAAAGCCTGTGAGAAAGTGTCTGTGGAAAAAGCCCACAGGAAGGATCTGAAGGATACTAAAAGGCCACCAAAGGACCCTAAAGGGTAGGTTCCCTTGTGGGGTACTCTTGGCTACCAACTTAAAGGACACTCCCCCAAAGTTGAAGGGTCACCTTCCCTTCAGGAGGATGCAAAACAAAGGACTTAGTGACCCACTAGAATAAAGAAGCCCAAAGGCCATTCAAAGACTACCTGAAGGGTAGATAACCTTATGGGGGGCTCTTCCTAACCCAAAGTAGATCATTTCTTAAGGCTTGAAAGGTAGGTCCCCTCTGGGAAAGCTCAAATGACAAAACTGAAGGAATTGCCAAGGAAAATGACATGCTCATAGATGCCAAAGTTATGATAATGAAATAGTTGCTGATCCTTGTAGTTTTAAATCTATGGATCTAAATGCATTCAAAGGCTTTGAGGCCAAGGCCAGTAGGAAGTGACTAAGGAATAGAGCATTAAATTGAATCAAGGACTCGATTCAATTAACCAAAAAAGGAGGAATGATGAAGAAGGATCAGATCACCAGGTGGACATTGAAAGATGCAAACTTTCAATAGCATGACTTATTTCTCTACATTGAGAAAAGAAAATGGGTAGATGCCCCTAAATTTCAGCCTATCTTCTTAACAAATTTCAATGCAACATAATGTGTTACTATTCCTGAGTCCTTCTTGAAGAGGCTATATAAGGGACTCTCTTTTATTTTAAATATATCTCTCTCTGACAATCAGAAACGAAACTCTGCCCAAATTGAAAGGCATTACTGAGACTTTGAGCTCAGATTGTTAATCATATTTTGTTATTGGAATAAGAAATCAAGTGACTTTTTAGAATTTGTGTTGTAATATCTTTGTTTTTGGGGAAACTATTCTTATGTCTTTTTCCTTGATATATTTTCTGTTCCTTTAATTTAACAAGCAAAATTAGTGAAATTAGTTAGGAAGGTGTCCTAAAGTCAACTGTGGAGAGACTTTGTGCCCCCATAATTGCCTTTAGTGTGTTTTCTTTTCATTTCTATGTAAAGGACCTTGGAACAATGTTGTGCCCTCATTGTCCTTCGTATCTCACTCTTGGGCAATTCAGGTGGAGAATTTGTCCTACATCTCAATTTGTTGGTTACTACGTCCTTAGTTACATTTTGCTTTTACTACCAGGAGTATTCTTGTGGCTTGTTGAATAGTATTTTTGAAAGAAGAGGAGTGCTTTCTGTCATTTCCCTTGAGTTTTTCCTTTGATTTGCACGCATCATCTCTGAAGAAAGAGAGATGGATGGTTTGTCCTACCCTTGAGTATTATTTTCTATTTATATATATACACACACATATATATAGCATATCCATAGGGAACCTCCCCTTGATGAGAGGAGAGATTAGTCCCCTTTTGATATGGTAAACCTACACATTTAGATGACCAATCTTCCTACTTTGGTTGATCAGACCTATTTTGTTTATCAGTACGCTGATCAAAAAAATATTCAACCAACAGGGTCGATAGACAAGGAAATCAAAAAAAGGTACACAGCCAACTAGGTCGAACTATTACAAAAAATAAGGTCTAAAAACTATACAGAGTTGACAAGGTCAACCTAGTAAAGAAAATAGGGGTTGAAAACTATACAGAGTTGATAGGGTTGATCTAGTATAGAAAATAGGGGCTAGAAATTGTACAAAGTCGATAGGGTTGAAATAGTATAGTAGGTAGGGGATGAAAAATATAGTTTTTAAGAGACTCTATTGATAGGAATGACTATGTACTAAGGAAATTTTTTGGTAATGTACTTTGAAGCAAGAATTGAAAAGAGAAACACATAATCAATTGAATTGATAAGGATGATCAAATTAAGGCACATAACACAAAACCTTACACCAATGATAGCCAATATAAGTTTTTGTACTACAACATATAATTGAGCAAAGAGAAAACAATCAACTTGGAAAGTAAATTCTAAGTGGTCATCCTGAATGTTATTAGATTATTCAAATATGATTTTAGATGTGATAGGAAGTTGGTTGTAACCAAGGAACTAGAAAGCAATCTAAGGATGGTTTCATGACATTTGGGTTAAAAGGGATCTATATTGGCAATAGTACAAGATTGGTATTATGGTCTACCCCCTCACTTAATACACCATAATGATAAAGGTGTTAGGTGATTAGCCAAAATATACCATTAATCATGTGTTCATACTTGGCTAGAAAACCAAGTCAACTTCCCCCTTGGTGATGAAATCCAAGTAGGTAGGCCTTTGATAGATAATTATTAAAATTCATTTTAATATTTTGTGATTTGTTAGTGTGTTCATAAAAGAGAAAATAATATAACTAAACAATATATTAAAAACCACCTAATTATACAATGTGATCTATTCTAAGCATGTAAGTAATAAGAAATGAAAGTGTGAGCTAATTACTAACACATAAGTGTTAATTCTAAATTTGAAATGCAATACAGTGTTAATTTAGCTGATAATGTATGCATAGAATATGGAACAAAGTTGATAGTGTCTCCTTTGTACTACAGAATTAGGGGTCTAAAAATGAACTACAATGATAGAGTCAATCTAGCTTTCTAGACAAAACACATAATACATAATTACATCGATAGTGTCGACCTAGTTGACTATACAAGGGTAGTTTTAAAGATTACAAAATATGAAAATAGAACTATAATAAATGATTGAAATGAAAAATAATGATAAAAAAGAACTTTGGTGGATTGGAGGATGCAGAGGAAAATAATATTGTTGTTAAAGTACATTGATTTATACTTGCAAATTCTACTAACTATGTTGGTTGAGTCAACCTAGCTTTGTAGATCCTATTTGCTAAAAACTTTAAAATATATAAGTTCAATTGGGCTGACCTAGTATGTTGAACTAGATGCCTAAAAATGTATAGGGTTGATTAGGTCAACCTAGTATCTTGAACTTGATACAAACATGCACAAATAGAATAAAGTCATATATGAAATGACTATTGTTAAAGTACACATAGAAGTTAGAAATGCGTCAACACTGTCAACCTAATATTACAAATATATGATAATAAAAATGATAAAATAATGAAAAATATGAAATAAAACTTGCAAATATTAGATTCATGTCAGGTTCACTAGAATGTATGCAATCATAAATGCATCATGTTTATAAATCAATCATAACTCAAAGAAGATAGATCATACCATACACTTCTAATTGGGGACACATTTTTTAAGTGGGAACATGAATAATATATGGATCTTCTATACCCAATTAGGGGATCTCTTATCATATTACACTATGCTAGGGAGGGTTCCAAAGCTTTCAATCAAACACAATCATGCAATAACCCTAAGGGAGTCCTATGTTTTGATATCTCACTAAACTAACAACAAGTAAAGTAAATCTAATCTAGTGCTCACCAAATATTATGGAATAATATGAGGGGGTTAGTAAATAAATAAATATGTATAAGATAATCTTAATTAATTTATGTATGAGTAAAAACCTAATACATGGAATAATAAGAGTAATATTATTCGAAGCCAATACTTATGCTACTTCTATCTACTAAAGAGAGGAGCAAAGTTAGAGAATACTTACCTGAATGATGAACCCATTGAGACTCAATCCCTCCCTTGGCCAAAGGGGATTTTCAATAAGTTATTGTGATTTGTAAGGATCACTAAGAAAGTCCAAAGAATATAAGACTTATCTACAAGACTATATTCTCCAAGTAGAAACCCTAAGCTAAGACTCCTCAAGTAGAATGGTGGAAGAGTAGATTATAAATAAACACAAGTGAATAATAACTCTTAATTATTGAAATAATGATGAAATAATATTGTGTATATAGGTTTATTTTATCCTAAACCCTTCCAAAATTCTTGGATGACAAGGTTGACCCAGTAAACCTAGCACAATTTTGGACAATTATTCACTAGGTCATGAGCTAGGTTGGCCAAGAGCCAAACTAGTTCCTAAGTAAAAATCACCCAAAACTATACAGAGTCGACCTAATACAATTGAATATCAAAAGGGAGTTAAGGTGAGTAAAATAAGTATGCAAGTGGAAAAGACAAGAGGAGGTTATAAAAGAGGAGTAATAGTTTAAGGAATGGATTTTAAGAGCTAGTTGGATTGGTAATAATTAGTAATAATGGACAACAATATTTTGAAGCACCAATGGTCTACCCAATCCTTTTTGGGTACATCCCTTAGGGGGTACACTCAGAGAGATTACCTCTAGATAGGTTCTTTTAAGATGTAAATCATCAGTGTTTGATAATATTTAGATAATATTATGTGTATACAACATCAACATGTCTTATTCCTCTTGGATCAAAGGGGAAGTTTCTATTAATTCTCCTTCTATGAGATAGGTAATGGTGTGGAAAAATTTACTCCATGGATCTAATTTTTGATGGATAAGTATTCTTGTTTGCAAATTCATTTGTCATATTCTCAAGTGAGATGATAGCATAAAATAAATCACCTATGAACACATATTCAATTAGTGTTTAAAAGTTCACCCCTTGCTACCCCTTATTGCTCATGATAATTTGAAGAAAATCACTGTGCTTTGAAAATCCATAATTTTGGTAATTTTATATCTCAATAGGATCAAATAAAATTAGTATTTCTTCTTGAAGCATTATATAAAGATCATCTTCAAGAACTCCATCTATCACTTCAACTCCACTTTCAAACTTCCCTCTAGGATTCAATAGTCCTTAATCAAATCTATCTGAATTGGTGACTTACCAAGGTCTTCATGGTTTGCATATTGAGCTTCATGAGGCACACTAAATTTCAAGGTATCTTAACTTCACTCATGTTTAACATTATCAACTTGATGCACTACTATAGCAACCATTTCAATTTTTTCCTCATCAATTTGAACTTGTTCATTTTATTGATGGAAATTGGTAAGGCCAATGACCAAAGTATATGCAATCTTCCTGATAGGAGGTTCAAGTTCTTTAAGAGTCTAAAAATCATTACAAATTTTTTAATACTACTACCATAGGCTTCCATCATCTTCTTGAATAGTTTCCATGTGATCATGATCATTCTCTAGTACTTCATTTACTTTGTGACCTCAATAACAACACATATCTCCTAGCACTTCATTTAGTATTTCATGTTCATTATCAATATTATCTTAGCATTAAGGATGAGTTATTCAAATTCAATGAAATTAGGAATCTCAATATCAACACATAGCTACTCTTAAACATTTGAAAACTCTTGAAGGTTGCCTTTTTGTTTTAAAATTACTGTAAGTTGAATAACTTCTCATTGGCCAATTGGTATGAATTCTTCTTGAAATTCACCTTTCTTTTGAATTTCATCTTCTTCTACATTGTTAAAGGTTGATATATAATTCTCTTCACCAAGAGGTGTCCTAATAATAATCTCTTATTCCAACTCATTTGAATCACCTTGCTCATCTATTGTTACATCTTGACTTTCTTCACTCACCTCCCATAGGATAGGTTCCTTCTCAAGGAGGTTGAGGGTGGGAGGATGATGGATGTATTCATGAGTTATCTTGGAAGTCAAGGTATAAGCCATATAGTTTTAGAAGTTGGGAAAATAATACCCTTTTAGGAATTATTGGATACATAGAAGGTTTATCTTTGATATAGGTGTCTCATTTTCCTCATCAAGTTGTTCATTCTTCTCAACAAGCACTTAATTCTTCTCATAGCCTTATTGAGGCTCCTCAATAGTTTAAAACTTATCTTACAACCTTATCAACTAGATCCTCATTATTATTTTGAAAACACTCTTGGATATACTTCTAAGATGGGAGGGATTTGGGTTTTTGGAGAGGAGGGAGTGAGTTTTGACTAGGCTCAAGGTTATTTTTGACTTTAATGTCTTGGTCTTGCATGTCTTCCTCTTATTTATCCCAAGACTTCAATACTTGGTTCTGATTTGGAATTCTAACACTAGAAACATGTGTTGTAATTTAAGGGATGAATGAAAGATTAGGCAAGATCTCCACCACCTTATCTTGAGACTCTATTGTTTTTGTTATTGCCATTGACTAAGATAAATATTCATTTGCAAGTTCAATTATCTAGCTAGGTGAGCTTAAAAATTAAGTCTAATATAATCATAAAATATCCTCAAGTTGATTAATAAGGGAATGGATATGATAAGTCTTATTTGAATCATGATATTCAATCTTCTCAACAAGAACCTTTTCCCTCTTTTTCATAATCTCTTGAATAGACTTACAATTAGGGAAAACTTGAGAAACTTATGGGGAACTTGGAAGGTTTTGATGCTCATCTAACTCAGTATTTTGAGGGAGGATGGGTTGAACAAAATAAATTTGATATGGAATAGGGGAGGGCACATGATGTTGATAATACTTGATTTAATACCCCTCATTAACCATTAGCTTCTCTTATATTCTTGAAATTAGGCCATCTATGTCTAACATATCATTAGTGAGTCTTGAATGATTTTGCATCATAATATATGACCAATCTCTCTTAATTTGATGAAATTAGTCTCTTAAATTCCTAATGATATGACTATAGGTCCCCTTGGCCATACTTCATTTGTGTATTAATCCCAACCATATATATCCCATAACCCAAGAGAGTTTATTTTAGGCTTGAGATGGACTGATTAGGAACATGGATATGCTGATATGGAACATCATGATCTTTCTAAGACTTATTAAGAAGATGTGTAGGCTACCAAAGAAGTGTAATTATGGTGGGAAGTGTCATATAAGACTGATAATTAGGTTGAGCAAGTTCAACATAAGACTAGTAAGGGTTAACATACTATTGGTGATAAGGAACATAGGGCTGGTATGGCTCATGAAAAGGCTCATAAAGGTCATGGTGAGGTTTATATTTATCATTATAGAATTGATAAATCTCATCAACTTGAGTGAAACTAAAATATACTTTAACTTCTACCATAACCACCTCATGAAGATGATAAAATAGAAATAAATTATGTTAAAATGGAGACCTAGACTACTACAACTAGATGAACATGTTATAAATTCCCATTGGTACTTTAGGTCATGCCTCCAAAGGTTTGTGATTGAATATAAACACAAAAAAATCCTCAATTGATTGAAATTTATGTCCAACTTGGCATGCCAGAACTATTAACCACCAAAGTACACCTTTAAGAGAAGATTGTTCAGACCTTTCCAAATTTGGGGTAACATGGGATTATTCCAAGGCTATGGGTGACCTATAGGTGGAATGAACCTCTAGTTTATGGGGATAAGTCCCTTGATGCATCATATATGCTTAAATCACAAAGCTTAATATCTTTTTTTGGGGGGAAGGGAGAGATAAACATGAAATAAACCTTATCTATTGGAATTTATGCACCAATATAAATGTCCTTCACCTTCCTATCCTACACTATAAACATGAAAACAAGATGAACTAATGCACTAAATCACAATGGCCTTTAGGAATATGGAGGTCAGAGCTAAACAAGGACCAAGAGGAGGTAATCAATAGGTTTTATAAGAGAAACTTGATGAATTAGTGTCCACACTCATCCAATTAAATTTCATTAACACACTTCATATGACCTATAGAGATGCTAAACTAACTTGTAACTAGTTAAAGAAATGGGATAAATGAAGGGAGTCTACTTGATACCACTAACACTCATCAACCACCATCACTATTCAATATTTATAAGCATATGAGAAGGATTGAAACAACATATATTCATTATTTATATTTAGATACATGTGTTTGATATGGTAGGGATTTACCATATGCCACCAAGGATTACATTACAAGCCAAAAGAGGCTACTTTTATAGAGAAGTGAGAGAAGAAGAGAAGAGTTACATGAGATACAAGTCAATGGACACATGTCACTTGCATCAAGTAGTTACAAGAATAAAAATGAGAGTTTAATAAGTATTAATAAATCCTCCAATGTGTAAATTACTTCATTCCATCATGGTCTCCAAGATAATGGCATAGGAGAGGATTCATTGTACTTGATTTCTTAATGGTTAATTTAGTCTTTTTGAAACTATCCTCTTGACTACCTAGAGATGAAAAGTGGAATTTTAGATGATCACCTTCACCTTGAACTTCTCTCTGCCTTGATTTATTACAACTTAAATTTGATGGAGGCTTCTATTTTGATGTGGTAGTAATCACCATTACCCATTCACTATCTCTCTCAATGTCTTTCAATCATATATTAACATTTCTCAGTCAAATATATCTTAGTCACCTAGTTTAATATGTTCAAGGCTTCATTATTTTCTAAATATCCTCATAAAACATTCATATTAGTGTCTAAGAGGTTCTCAAACTTTATGGTCTCCCCTAGGTCTGCAACTATGCTTCTTTGAGCAATCATAATACCACAGTCACCTTATGTGGCTAAGTGATGGATGTGAAATACCATGGATACATTTTATTTCCTTGAAGATTATTATGAATTATTATAGAAATTCTATTTTTATATATTTATTTCTGGGTATCTCCATTAGTCCATACTAGGCTTTATCTAGCTTAAATTCTCAAGAAACCTACAAAATCTACCCTTTTCTAGGTCTGTGGCAATCATTCTCAGGACTAATACATACACCACACACTCTTCTGCCAAATAGTGTCTCATTTAGGTTCCCATGAGACCTAATAATACCATAAAAACCATTTCAATACTTAACTATCTCATTTGAAGGCATTTGAGGGTAATATTCTTTCATTAGGTCACTAACTGGGTTTTGGCAGGGTTTAAAGGCTCTACTAGTCTTAACAATGGTTCATAGAGTTAAGAGGCCTAACCCAAAAAAAATTACAATAAAACTTAATAAAAAAACCCTCTCTATCATATCTAAGTTCCACTTAGTCCCATTCAATTAATCCTCTAAGTACCAAGCAAAATTATGTCCTCTTCAAGCTCCAAAATAGTGTAAATAGTGTTTTTGAGGTGGTTGGATGTTTTAATGTTGATTCATAGAGTTAGTAATTTTTATGAGATAAAAATTTCTAGGAGTATTAATTATACATCTCCCTCTACATTTAATAGTGATCTCATATCCCCATGTAACATCTCTATATAGTTTTGAGCATTAAAAATGACTAAAGTTGACTGCTCAACTTAATTAAGAGCTCAACAGAGGTGCATTTAATTGAGGAGGTATGAAAGAGTTTGGGTTTTGGTTATAATAAATCCTATGGTTCTATTACACCCCGCATGACATATTACAATGTTCCTCTTTATCCTTACTCCTTTATATATCTTCTATAACCTCATTACCTCTTGCTTAGGGTTTTTGGGTCTCTAGGCTAGTTTGACCCTAAAGATATAATTATTGAGATTCCCTCTCAAATTTATGATTTTCGTCCCCATTTAACATCTATGAACATAATTAGCTATCTTATTTTATACTTATAATCCTCATCATACTACAAAAATGTAATTTGTCTCTAATTTCTATATATAGCTTGTGACTCCCTATTTATGCCTACTAGGCCTAATTAGCCTATCAAGACTCTTCTTTGATTTAGAGGAATAAAGTGTTAAATAGAGAATAATAACCTTGAAATTAAATTAAATATAAATACTTACCTCTCTTTCACTCTTCTTCCATGCATGGTTCATCACACTCTCCTCTTCATGACCCTACCTATAAGTGGTAGTTATATGTTTTTTGACTATGTGAGAGGTCTCATATTTTTATAGCATATTTAGGTCCCATTGATCATGGAGAACATATTTTAAAATTTTATCTTCCTTATATATAACTTTTAGTCTCTTTCCTAATCCATCTGCCACTAATCTACCTTGTCATCTCATGGTGACCTGTAGGAGGTAGTTTGTGATCCTGACTGTGTGTAAGAAGGTGAGTCTCCTCTTCATGATAACTATATTATAATTTAAAACATATCTCATCCTTTATATGATGTTTAAAACCATATTTAACCTCATTCAATTTAAATACACCCTAAAATTGACTCTTTTACCTAAATTTCCCTTCTTCTATAGTCAGGCCTATAGATGGCAACTATGAGTTTCTTGACTATGATTGCTCATTTAAGAGGTGTTTTTCTTATTTTTTAATAAAATAAGGCATTATTATATGATTTTATTACTTATTTTATTAATATAATCATTATCTATAACCATATATACCTCCTTAACTCATCTATCTATTAGTGTTTCTTCAATCTTGCAACCACAGTCATGTGTGTGTAATAGGAGTCCTGCCTGAGCCTATTATCTTGGGGTGAGTTGATGGTGTTGATATTTTTTTGAACATAACATATCCATATCCATTTATTATTAATATTTATAAACTACTCCCCATTACTCCTTATTTCCTTTTATACCCCATCCCAATAACCAACACTTTATTTGATTAGTTTGCATAATATGTCTGTAGGTGCCCAAATGAGATGATGTCTCTCTAAGATGTAGAATGAGTTTTTAGATGAGTATTCATGATTAAAATATTAATTAATAGTTGATACTAACCATATTAATACATTTTAATGTTCTATATTGTTCTAATTATCCTCAACAACCATCAATAATGAAACACTTTGCTCACAACTTATAAAGAAGATTTGCCTTGTGCATGACAGTCATTTTGAAATAAGGACTTTGAAGGAGATAATTATTTTAATGATATATATATATATATTATTTGGAATAAAATAATACTTTAATTTATCTAGAAAAATAATCATCTAACATTAAACCACTACTCACTTCTAGATTCATGCATTGAAGGCTCTTCATTATGAATAAACTGCTACATGTAACCTATAACTACTCCATAATGGATATTCCTTTCTCCTTTGAACTCACACGTGTGAAATATGGGTTTAAAATGAATTATTTTTAATATTATTATATATATAGGATACATACAAACATTTATTTCATCACTCAAACTATAAATGCACTAAAACTATTCAAATATTGACCCTGTGTAGATGTAGAAGACTAGTTTGACTCTACACAGAAAACCAGTTTGACTACCTAGGTCCTTAACCATTATTCATAAATAATGGGTAATAAATATAAAATATAATTTAAGACTCATGATACCTCCTTCCTCTTACCAAAACCTTAGATCACCATTTTCTCTCTCATGTACAGACTGAGCATAAACCTGACTGCCTGTCCAGAGCTAGCAAGGAGAACGATGGAGATGAGGGATTATTTTTTGACTTATTTGACTCTAAAACTCATGTATTCTCTTCTATTATGCTTAAAATTAGTTCCCCCTAAATATACCTTCCCTCCTCTAGCTCTATTTTGACCAAACAAATTTGTATAAGTCTAAAAACATCTGTAAAACCCCTTTTTCTTGCATTTTTAATGATTAATATCTTGAAAATATATTGGTGGGAAAGAGGATGGAAATGAAGAGTTAAATAATGATTTTAAAATAATTTTTATGGATGGATGAAATTTTAAATATCATTTTCAAGTGTGTGTGGCCTTTTATGGTGAATAAATGATATTTGACCTCTAAAGAGACCTCTTTTTGCATATAAAATCACTTTATCATGACTTGGAATAGTTATGAGACCCTTAAAGGCTCCATGTTTTAGTGTGACACCTTCTATAAATGTATTTATAACTATAAGGTTAAATAATATGACATGTTTGAATAGCATTTGATGACTTTGAGGTCTAATTAGAGCTTGAAACATACTTGAATAAGTAGACCATGGAAGGCAACCTTGGATACAACTTTAGACCTCATGTTAAGAATTAAACAATAATTTGACACCCTTTTCATCTTGTTAACAAGATCGATCCTTAATAACTGGTTAAAACAAGACTATATATAAAAATAAAAATAAACCTTAACTTTTCCAAATACCTTAATTTTTGCTAAAATACCTTAACTTTGTCAAACAAGGTTTAAACCATTCTCTAATACTTAAAAGGAACTTTACACCCTTACACTCACCCAAGGACAACTCATGAAAAATTAACACATCATCCTAAAACTAAAAACATGCTATCACATGAGGGTATCTTCAAATAACCCATAGTACATATAGTGAAACTTTGAACAATGTTAGGAGGCTTTAAAGACCACTTGAAGATCATGATAAGGTTTAGTAAGACCATGTACTCTTAGAGGGACCTATGAGATTTTTTTTGGATTATAGGGGTTCATATTTGGCTTGGGAGGATAAATTATCAAAAATACCCTTGATTTTAGAGAGTAACACCTTATTGTCACACACACTCCTTTCTAAATTGAATGTTTATTTAATTTCACTTGTGTGTTTACGTGTCGATTTTTTGTTTGCTAATGGGTATGTTGTTATGTTACTTAGTTTCCTAAATTAAGTACATTCATTTTCTTACTTAAGTATTAATTATTCATATTGTGATTTTAAGTTTTGAAGAATGTTTATCTGAATTAGAATTGATTTCAGTGTAATATGTTTTACATTTGAAGCTTGATTTTCCATATCTTGTTTTTAGTTGTATAAATTTGCATTTTGAATTCACATTTATGCATATTAACAAGCAAAAATTATTATGATTATTTCAACATTATGATGCATATTATCATGTGAAATGGTAAAAATCAAGTCTCAAGAAATTTAGAAGCAATGTTCAAACTTAAAATCTCTCTATTTAATCATAAGACTAATAAACATAATGATCATTCACATCAAGGTCATCAAATCAACTGAGCATAGCATATATCTCATCAATACTAGTATTACGAGAATTTGTAAATCAGATTCATATCAATAATGTTTAATATAAGTATAAGAGAAATAAGTAAATGAAATAAGAATCACATGAGATAGCCAAAATAAACATCATATCTCTCTCTCTCTCTCTCTCTCTCTCTCTCTCTATATATATATATATATATATATATATATATATATATATATATATATATATATTACAATGGGTCCAAAAATTACATCAAATGTCAAATATCCATATATACATAAAAGTGGGTCATAGTACATAAATAATAATACATGTACATCTTGGATCATTTGAGTACATAATATAAATCTATGAATCTCATTGGTAAAATATGAAACTCTATCTCAAAAACTTAGTTCTAGCTATGCCCATCTCTAGTGGATTTATCATGTGGGTTATCACAAGGAGAGCTCTCACCTATCTTTTCCTATGATGGATTTGATTGTGTTAGAGGATTCATGACTGATGATCATGGAATTATCTAGGATATAGATATCATTTATGTCTAATTCCTCTAAAACTTACCTGGTCTTGAATCCAATCTCTATGCACTATACTCTAAGAAGGTAGGACCCCTGAATGTTATTATCACTGTAACCTCATATAGACTCATGTAATAACTAGAATAATCTTTAGATTGAATGATATTTTTAAAATTATATAGTAAGTGTAGACACCTAAAACTAGCCATAAATAAATTCCAATCAAGCTTTTGGCTAGTTTCCATCTAAAATACATAATTTAGCCTAAAAACACTAAAACATGTTAAATGATGTGAAAATGACATATTCAAATGCAGTTAGTTTATCATCATTTGAGTTGTAGTTTATCATAAAGTTAGTTTATCATCATTGTAGTTGTAGGAATATAGGTAATTTTTATTCTTTGAGAAGATGTTACTATGCTTATACCTTGCAATGCCTTCCCAAACAGGGGCAAACTATAAACACCTAAAACTAGCCACCGATTACCTCCAATCGAGCTTTTGGCTAGTTCCATCTAAAAATGCACAATTTGGACTTAAAACACTAAAACATGTTAAATGATATTAAAATAACATATTTAAATGTGGATTTTGGCTAGGGTATCCCTAAATGGGGTAATATAATTTATGGACCAACTAACTTTGATCAGTTCATTTCGAGTCAAAATGCCAAATTTGTACCTACATGCTCTAGACTACTCTTTATTATCAAATATTTTGCACAAGACTTGTGCCTTTGTTATTTGTTATTGGAAACATTCTAAATGGAAGTATGCATCTAACGCATCTGATGTGGACTTCCAATTCTAATCTAGTCAAATTTAGGACCAATAATAAGGCATTCTAATTAATATAGGTAATTTGTGCATAATGTACTTAATCATACTTAAGAGTTATTAACCCAAATCAAGGCCAAATCAATAATTCCATGGAAACTTGTTGAATAATTTGTTTTGGAAATGAATATTAAATATCTACATCATCAACTGATTGCATTTCTTGGGAAGATATCCCTGGGCCATAAATGCCACAAATATCAAGATTCATGCCCTCCATGCATCATTAATGCCTTACATGATCACCTCCATACCTCTTAATTTCCCCTTATTCCAATGCCATGATGAGGATAATTACAAACTTAATTCCAAACATTTAATTAATCTGCAACCACACATCTCAATCTTGAGATGGATGGTTGAGGTTGATTATGATCAAATCCAAAAATATATAAATATGAGACCTCACAACATCATTTCTTAGATTAATTTATGCAAAGTTATAATGCAAGATTGGTTCCAAAAATCTTCAAGCAACTAGTGTTATCATTCCAAATTGATTCCAAGACAAGCCAAGCCACAAGACAAAGGTGCCAATAGGAGATGAAGGTAGCCACACTCCATTGAAGAAGGCCTCTTGAAGCACAATCCAAACAAGCCACCATTACAAAGGAATTTAGAACATCTAATGAAGGTGAAAGGAATTCTTGTGTTTTCATTCCTTGATTTTTAGTTGTGCTTGTTATTTGCTTTTGTTAACTAAGCTCTCCCTAGTGTTTAGGCCTAGAGATGTTATGATATTAGTGTGTTTATTTCACTTTGTTTTCATTTTGTAACTAACACCATACTAACCATCCTATCTTGATTAAAATTCCTAGATCACATATGACACACTTGGTGGGACTAGATGCATCCTACACTTGAAGGAGATCCTTTTGTAACTTTAAAAAATTCATTTGAGGCTTTAAAACTCTTTCAAATTGATTTTATAACTTTATTTTTGCCATTTTTTTTTCCATAATTTTTACACAATAATAAACATAAATAAAAATATTGACATCGGTTACTTGGCTTAAACAACATTGATCAACAGAACCGACATCGATCAAATCTTGGTTGGTAGTAACCAATGTGGATGGTATTGATCGATGTCGATCACTGTGTTTTTCCAAAAACACAAGCTTGAGACTTAATTTTTAAAAAAAAAATTGTTTCAAACTCAAAATGGCTTTAAATCTAAAGGACATGCTAACAATTTTACTATAGGACCAAGTGGGATTTTTACAAAAAACATGTTTAAATCAATTTTGCATACTTAAAATTTGATTAGGAACATTTTTTTGGTGTTTAACAAAGAATTTAGGTGTTTTTGATGAATGTTTCTCAAAGTTTGTAACTAATACCAAGGGTTCAAATGAACACCACCAAACATTTCATTTGGGTTTAAAATTGAACACACTTGTCAATTTTTTCTTGCAATAGTTGATTAGATTAATATTGTTTGGCAAAATGAGGTATGTTGCGTGTATGCTCTTCCATTTGTCCCCTATAGGGAACCCTTGGAATCAAAAGTGCCATTCTTATTTTAAGTAGCCTAGTTCAAGTATTAGAAATAAATTAATCTAAATCACTCCCCAAAAACTTTTTAAAGTTTAGGTGATCTTGAAAATGACCCTAAAGTCTTTCTACTTTCATGCTTTATTTATTTATGCATCTTGGCTTGTAAGGGGGACTTCATCACCTCCCACAAGTTCTTTAGGGAAGCTTTGACCTAGGGTTTCATCTCCTAACATTGACTTCATTTGATTCTTTTTGAGTTTCACATGACACATAGTGGCACTTTGGACATCACACTACACTGAGCAAATAGTAGGATGTAGTGGTTGTAAAAAGGAATAGACCTTTTTGCAACAAGTTGAGTGATACAAACCCAAAATTTGTAAATTTATTTTGAATTTTTTGGTGTGAAAATCATTGTGTAATTTATTCCTCTAAATCATTTGAAAACTTGTTAAAATTTAGACAAATCCCTACTTTCCATGGAAGTATTTTTGGTGCAAGGCTCACTTCAAGGTCCATGTCACAGTATTATCATTTGAGATAAGGGGGGGTGTAAAAACCCTACTATATAATGTGCATTTACTTTTAGATGAACACTTAAAATTCTCTCAAATAATATATATTGATGGATTCCAATAGTACCAAGAAACCTTGTCAGTTTAGGATTTAAAGGTGATTAATTAGTTGGTCTTGTCCTATATTAAATTATTGTTTGGAGTGAAAACTTGATGTAAAAAAACAATCCAAACCAAACACATAGTCAAAATTTTACTTTGAATAAAGAGGCATTATGTTTTCCACGTGAAATCAGCCATTTGTCTTGTTCAAAGTTCATCAAAATCTTGAGAGTCATATCATCCACTTTGGCATAGTTATGTTGTCCAATTGAGTCTAAAACTTTACCAAAGTTGTTTAAGTCCTTCACTTATAATTTAAACTCAAAATTACACCTTTATAAGCTCATAGGGTTGATGTGTTAAGTGGGTTCACCATTTTCACTAAACTTAAGGGAACTTAGGTTTAATTTCCAATTTAGGTTAAATGTCATTTAAGACTCATAATCATTATCATCACTTGATAGACTTAAGACATTTTTTTTCTAAACACTTGTACTTTAAGTCTATACACCATAACATTTTTGTTAAGAAAGGTAGTGTTATACTATCAAAATTGTGTAAAAATTTCTTTGCCTTAGAGAGTCTTTGAAAAAAACTTTTTTCATCATACCTTTTGGGTAGTATAGTGTCGTTACACTACCCAAATCATTTAAACCTTTGTTTCATAGACCTTCTTACATAGAGTTTCAAATTGGTTCCTACATGTTTAAACTGATCCAAGTGTACTTTTGATCCTTTGTCTAAAGTATAATTGTACAATTCACCTTTATCTAGCTTGTTTGTAAAAAATAACCAAGTTTTATACCATTATTTATGAGAAAATAAATTATCACTAAAGTGCCTTTTGTTTCATACCTTATACCTAGTTAACCAAGTTCATGTCCAAGAATTGAATGCCTAGTGTTTGTTAGAAGTGTTTCATTTCCATTAGATTAAAACTTTCATATATTTTCAAAGTCTAGATTTTGATGTCATTTGTCCAAGAGTCCTAACACATGCCTTGTTTGAACCTAGATTTTGATGCTACATTTGGCCAAAAGACCTAACAACTTTTAATTTCCTAGGTTAGACTAATTTGAAATACTATGACCTTAGAGTTTGTCATTTCAATTTTGTAGTCCATTTACTTGCTCATATTTATATGAATAATGAAATGTTAGATACTTCACTCCAGCTTGTTTCCTCACAAATCTTTACACAAATTTTTTTATCCTTTTGACAAATCTAGACCAAGTTGAAGGTATAATTTATTTTAAATTCTATCCTCTTAGAGTTTGTAGAACTTTTTGAACTTTTATCACCAAACATTGACTATGGATCCCAACATGTATTCTTACACTCATCGTGTACTCATGTATAATCTAGGGATTAGTAATGTGGTTTCATAGGAATAAATGGTGCAAGACCCCTATGCGGATAACATTTCTTATGAGATGAATTCTTATCCCTCTTATAATACTCAATTAGGGGCACAAAGCCAAGATCCATTGGTTAACTATTTGTTTAACACACCACCTTACATAGAATAAGACCATGAAAAAACCATGCAATACTTAGCTATAATACCCATAGTGGATGAGCCAATACTTCAACAACCATATTCTACTAATTCAGCTTCCACGTATGATCCATTTTATTTGAGTGACATTTGTTAGAGAACAAAGATGAGATTTTGGTTAGGGCCATAGTTGTAGGGGATATGTTTCTAGTAGACTTCCCCCATGAAAATTTACCAAGTCTAGTAAGTGTCCCATGATATCATTTATGATCAACAAGCTTCTTCTATAAATCCTATGGCTTTAGTCGAAACAATGTACCAAGACCCCAGTATATCCAATCAAGGTAAAAACATCATGGAATATCACTTTAACCAGATGAAAATAGCATACAAAACCTACCTAAATTTAACATGTGATTTCAATTAGATGAACATGGTAATTAAGCCTCTTATTGACCTAGTACCTTTAATAGGAGTGTTGATGGAATTAACTGGACAAGAAAATTTGAGTTTTGACTCATTTGTACAAACCACTATGATAGATAACTTGATACATATACTAGTTATTAAAGAAGTGTCTTCAACTTCTACACTGAATAGTGAGCCAAACATAGTAGATAATGTACAAATTATATCCAATCTTGATCAAATTGGTACTAAAGCAAAAACAACTAGCCAATAACATGTGCCTATAGTTAATCCCATGAGTAGATCATCATACCAAGGAATAATATTTTGTTTACCCCAACCTCAACCAACTACTTCATCAAGTGTAAAACCTATAGGATTAGATAATTAAACAATATATAATGTTATGCCTTAATGATAGAATGTGACAAATCCTACTCCCCTTCAACAAGTAGCGAGTAGTATTCCACAATAATAGACACAATATAGTGTATCAATGCAATAGAGGATGAATAAATTTCCACCTCAATTGGGGTTAACTAATGTTACCTCTCACCAGGTAATGACAAACATACCTCTTCAACCACAAAATAATATGCCAGTCTAAAACTAGGTAATTACTAGTCAATAACATGTAAATATTAGTCATTGATAGATGCCAAATCTGCAACCTACTTTCACTTCCCCATAGGGATTAGTGAAAAAAGGAGGTCCCCATGTTTCTCAAGTACCTACTAGATAACCATTAGTTCAAAATGTGCCACAAATCTAGAGACAAGGTCTTGGTCTGCAAGTTCCCACTCAACAACAAGGTTAGATTAGTTGAAAACATGTCCCTTTTCAACCATAATAGGCATAGTATAATTATATCCCTCCATCCCAACCAAAAAATCTTCCAAGTCAAACCTTTATCATCAACCCAAAACAAAATATTGTGCAGCCAAATGTGTAATTTTAAATACATCCCAATCCATGTATGCATATTCCTGGTCCATTCCCCAACTAAGCCAATATACCCCAATAGGTGTCTCTATCATACCTTCATCAAAGTGTTCCACTTATGACCTCCAAACCATCTATCCAAACCCAAATTTTCCCTCAAACCAATATCCCTTCTAGTTTCCTATCCCAAGAATTACAACAAATGAAGGATGCAATTGCTACCATTTAGGTGGGTAAGTAGAATAAGAAATTCAAATTGGATGACATATGTTCCTATCCATTCAACATGGAGTATTTTTATATACCATTTCCTCTAGGATATGAACCACCTAAATTTTATAAATACAAAGGGAAGAGTGACCCTAAGGCCCATTTAACCGAATTATTTGTTGCATGTCAACTAGTGTCATATGGTGATATACACCTTTTGCTATTATTTCCAAGGAGCTTGGATGGACAAGCCTTGGAGAGGTTTTTAAAGTTTCCCAAGAATTTATTAACAAAATTTGATGATCTTTCTGATAAATTTATGTAGCACTTTTCTTATAATCTCAAGCATGAGATTTCATTAGTGGACCTAACACAAAAAAATAGAAAATTGGGGAGAGTTTTGAAAGTTATTTATAGTGATGGAGATCCCTTGCAAGTTTTTTCACCCATAGTTTACCAAGTTAACAATTATCCACCATGTTTACTAAAAATTTGCATACTGAGATAGCCTATCATCTGGAACTATAATGTGCACATATGTTCAAAGAGATCATTGATAAAATTTTGTTAATCTAGAGGGTACTCATCAATAAGGGAGTCATCAAGCTCAATTCAACTAATCAAAATCAAGGTACCAATCAGGGAAATAACTAACACCCAAATCAAATTCAAGTATCACAATAATCATAGGATAATAATCATGAAAGACTGAAGCAATTCAACTGAAGTAGGAATGTTGTGGGAAATGGAGTAACCAAATCTCATCATGTCCAAACTGTGTAGACATAACTTGCACCACCTTTTTAGCTTACTCCTACCTAGAAACCTTTCCAACCAATGCCATAATCACAACAACTAAAACCTACACAACAAATACAATGACCTTTACCATTGCAATCCCCTCCTCCTAAGAGAACCATGCCTGCACATCGTGTCTTTAGTGACCTAGGAGAACCTATTGAGTCTATATTTTACAAGGTTGCCATTGTTAATTTGATTAGCTAGCCTATACCAAAGCATTATCTACAAGGCATTCCTTACCTTGATTGGTACCATGAAAATGAATTTTGTGACTATCATTGTGTCCATGGGCATAATCTATGAAGATGTATCCAAATCAAGCATTTAATTGAAAATATGTTGGAGAATGGGGAGATAAGACTAGATAATGGTGCTTCCAATTCTAATAAAAATCTTGGGACCTATCAAAACCCCTTTCCATATCATAAAAATAAATAATAGTAGAACAATTAGTATCAAAAATAATGGCCAGTGCAGTAGCAAAATCAATAGTATCAAAATCAAAGGTCGAACTAGCAAAATCTACAAAATCAGCAACAAAATCCACAATGACAAAATAATGGAAAAAACCAAGGTCAGAACAATAACAACCAACAAGTGTACCATGTAATTACACATGAATACAATAGGGTTATAGGTCATATTGTAGGGGGTAGTGTTAATACAATCTCCATTAATCCTAGACCAAGTACTAATCATCCTAGACCATTGCTCACAACAATATTTAGCTAAATCACATGGATAATCCTTCTTTGACTTGGAAGTGCATATAGACAAACTAGAAAACTAGGACTTCCCCTTTTGGATCTTATATAAACAACTTGTTCTTTCCATGTGACCACATGCAAGTGCACTAGAAATCAAGAATTTTTCTATATGGTCCCACACCTTTTCCAACATCAGTTAGCAATAATGGTCTAGTATTTAATCTTGATTATGTAGTCACAAATTGGAGGTTGAATATTACCATCCTAGGCCCATAACCATTTACCACTTTACCTATCATCCAAATAATAATTCAACCTCAAAATAAACCATTCACTACTGGCCAAGACAAGAAATTTGATATTATGGAGCAATTGTAGAAAATGGTAGCACAAATTTCTATTTTATATTTACTATGGATTTCAATAATATATAAGAACATCTTGAATGAGTTCTTGACCAAATCCACTATTGTTAGTGACATATCCCTTGATAAATTTAAAGCTTTGGTTGGACACCTAGCTCCAATCAAACAAGTCACATTCAACCAAAGTGATATGTCTCCCCTTGGCCCACTCCATAATAACCCATTATATATAAAATTTTGTATCAGATGGTATAAATTGAAACATGTCCTTATAGATAATGGCTCTAGCCTCAACATAGTGTATCTCAAGCTCATCAAGATTCTTGGATACACAATGATAGATATTTAATTAGAAACAATAACTATTACAGATCATGATAATCAAGAAAGAGAGTCAGAGGGCACCATTAGTTTGCCAGTTATCATTGGGTGTTTAACCCATGATACACTTTACCATGTGTTGTATCTTGAGTTATCATAAAACATGCTTCTAGGTAGGCCTTGGTTACATGAGATTCATGTAGTCCCATCAACACTGCACCAATGTATCAAGTTTTCCCACTCAAAGATGGAGGTGAATATTCTAGGAGATTTACACCCATATGAACATTAAAATCATCTTGAGGCCAAGTTTCAAAGTTATAATTATTAGTATAGTATGAATCCAAGTTCCAAGTAGGATAAAGGAAAGGCTATACTTGTTGATCCTTTACCAGATAATTACATAGATCCTAATATCTTGGATTCCCTTTCCCACATACTACCTCCTAAAGCTTCCAACCATTTCACCATTTTATATAATGGATCAAGATAATATGTGACCCATGATATGTTTCATATCACCAATCTTCCTCAAAATATGAAAATTTTTGGGAAACCTAAGGTCATTCCACATATGCATTGGTAATGAAAGAACAAAGATAAGGAACCTGTCACATTTATACTAGCATCTAGCCTAGGACTTAACCCTCTTAAAGGGGATGTATCATGGTTATATAATGAAAGCTAAGATGACTATTATAAAAGTGTTAAGTATCATATTCCTAATAGGATCATGGAGTGTCATAATTATGAAGGAAGATGCCTCAGACTGAATCAACAAGGAACCATCAAGCCAATTTCCATGATTAAGTATAAAAGACCTTATGGACTTGGATTTAAACCACCTGGGGGTGACCCCACATATCTTATTCAAACTCCATCACTAGTGACTAGTGATGATGATATTGACATCAAAGTAAAGATTGATCATAGCCTCACTTTTGGTGACCTAGCTAAAACCAACATATTTGATAATAATACCATTTGTACCCTTACCCAAGTTATTCATCATAATCCATTGCCATTGTATTATCCCCAACTAATAGATTAGGACCAAAAATAATATAGTTTGTTAATTAATGAGTTCTAGAATAATGAGGCATTCTATGATTTATTAGGCCTTAGAGACAATGTTCCATTAGGAGATCACAAATTAGGATTCTCAATCACATTGGATCTTGTAGCCTATTTTGGAGAGCGAGTGAAAACCTTAGCCAAAAACAAATAAGTAAAACATTGAGGTCCCAAAGTGAAAAATTCTTTAAGTAACTTTTTAACCAAGTAAAAAGTAAAGATAAAGGCCAATCTAGTGGTGAAAACCTATTTTAGGTGTCATTAGATGGGGGTGTTTAGTCTTCTTTGAATTTAGACTAGGAGACCACTAACGATGAAATTGCCTATAGATATGAGTTCAATTTTGAGCAACAACAAGTATTTGATCAAATTATCCAATAATTTTTTATTGTTTTTGTTACATGATCAAATCTTGCATTAGGAGACTCAGATTCATCATGCCTAGGAGAAGTTGAAGAGCAAGTCCTAACAAAGGACCCTGACATATTTCAACAGTTCAAGTCACTATCTACTATCCTAGAAGATGGTTTGACCCTTTTAGTCAAAGATATAATAGAGGTAAACATCAAGACTCTATTAGACCTAAAATGGATAAAATTATGTGCATCCCTCACTAAGGAGGAATGCAACATTTATACATCTCTATTGAGAGAGTTTATAGATATATTTGCATGGGCCTATTCTAACATGCCAAGATTAGACCTTGCTTTGGTTCTTCACCACTTTGTGGTTAATCCTGATGCCGAACTAGTAAAACAAAATCTACACAAGATGCATCCTCTCATTATTTTGTTAGTAAATAAAGAATTGGAAAAAACTCGTAGAAGTAAGATGTATCTAATCCATTTCCTACTAAGAATGGATCTCTAATGTCGTACATGTTAGCAAAAAGCTTGAAGGAATTAAAATTTATACTAATTTTCAAGACATCAACAAAGCTTGTCCTAAACATGATTTTACATTGCCTAATATTGACATGATCATCAACTCCATAGTAGGTTATGAAATGCTTTCACTCATGGATGGCTTTTTAGGATACAATTAGATTAAAATAACACTAGAAGCTCAACATAAAATAGTATTCACCACTCCATGGGGCACATTTGTCTATCAAGTGATGCCATTTGGCCTTAAAAATGTAGGAACTACATATCAAAGAGCCATGACTATCATATTCCTTGATATGATGGATGATATTGTTACAGACTATGTTGATGACATATTGGGAAAATCTAAGACTAGGGTCGACCATCCAGCAATGTTGTGTAAGATATTTGAAAGACTAAAAAAGTATAAATTTAGAATAAATCCAAAGAAATGTGTGTTTTGTGTAAATTTAGGAAAAATACTTGGCTTCATCATGTCTCATAGAGGTATCGAAGTTGATCTAGCTAATTTCCATGTTATTACTGAGATGCCACCACCAACCAATTTGTAGCAACTCCATAGTTTGTAGGGTAAGATCCAGTCAATTCAGTGTTTCATATCTCAATTAGCAAATAATTGCCATACATTTATACACCTTTTGAATAAAGGATTTGAATTTCACTTGTGTGATCACTACCAAATAGCTTTTTAACAACTCAAAGATTATCTTATTAATCCACCTATTTTATTACCTCCTATGCTATGAAAGCCATTTTTGTTATACCTATTAAATGCCAACATGCCCTAGGGGAAATCTTGGCTCAAAATAATGATAATGGAAAGGATCATGCTATATACTATTTAAGCCATACCTTGGTTACATATGAACATAATTATGCACTTGTTAAAGAAACATGTCTAGCCATGGTTTTCACAGCTCAAGAACTACATCATTACATGTTGAATAATAAAACCATGGTCATTTCAAAAGTATATCCACTCAAGTATCTACTATATAAATTATCTTTGCAAGGTAGAATGGCTAAATGGATCATGCTTCTTAGTGAGTTTGACATAGAGTATGTCAATCAGAAAGTAATCAAGAGATAAATTAGTGTAGATCAACTTGTTGAAGCACCTCTCATGGACACACAACTACTCAAGTTTCCATTTCTTGATGAATCCATCATGACCATCATAGACACACCCCTTAAGGAGAATCCCTAGAATATATACTTTAATGGTTCATTCACTACACATGGATTGAGGGATGGCCTATTGTTTATTACACCACAAGGGGATCTAATCCCTAAATCCTTTAAAATTAGCTTTCCTTATACAAACAGCATGGCCAAGTATGAAGAACTTGTTGTAGGACTTTAGTAAATAGTGCAATGGAATATATCTCATCTCCAAGTTTATGGTGATTCTCAATTAATCATTAATCAAGTTATGAATCATTTTTAGACCAAAGATGACAAGTTGGTTCCATATAAAACTATGGTTGACACTCTTAAGCAATAAATTGCCAACATTTAGTTTGAGCACATACCAAGGGCTAATAACAAAACTACAAATGTCATGTCTTCTATTAGCTCACTGATTCAACAAATAGATAAAGCTAGAGAGTATCAATTCCTTTTCAAAGATTTGTCAGCACCAACTTATAAACCTTCAACTATTGCCATGACTTGTGATATTATTTTTCCTAATTCTATCTAGTACTCAGACCTTTACAACTACCTTCATGACCAAGTTCTGCCACCTAACCTATCTCAAAAACAAACCAAAGCCTTCATTCATCATTCTACTCATTATAATTTACTTGGATCCACTCTTTACCATCATAGTTTTGATGGAACTCTACTTCATTATTTAACTTTGGTAGAGTCTACATTAGTGTTAAGATAAATTCACAAAGGAGTATGTGGAGCCCATTTTAGCAAGGTAGTCTTATCCAAAAATCTCTTACATACTGGTTATTATTGGCCCATAATGGATGTAGATGCCACTAAATCTATAAATAAATGTGACAAATGTCAATGGCATGCTAATTTGATTCATGCCCTACTAAAAAATCTAAAACCAATGTCAACACCATGGCCATTTTCTACATGGGGACTTGACATCATTGGGAAGATTAACCCCACTTCATCTAATGTCCATAAACATATCCCTATTTACACTGAATATTTTACTAAGTGGGTTGAAGCTATAACCCTCACTTACATGACTAGAAATAAAATTTCTAAATTCATCTTCAACCATCTCATCTATCACTATGGTATACCCTTTGATATTATATCTGATAATGGAGGATCATTCAAAAATAAAGATGTAGACTAGTTATGTAATGAATAAAACATCACACAACACTTTTCTATAGCATATTAATCTCAAGGTAATGGCCAAGCCAAAGCATCCAACAAAACCATTGTCAAAATTCTAAAAAATATTATCAATGATGTCAGTTATGATTGGCACCTCTAGATATTCCCTACCCTTTGGGTATACTATACCAATCATCATACCCACATAAGATCCACTCTATACTCTTTTATAGTACTAAAGCCATCCTTCCCATTTAAGCTGAATTACCTTCACTATGCATCTCTTTCAATCATGTCCTAGATGATCATGACTATCGAGTAGCTTGCCTACAAGAGCTAGATCTACTTGATGAAAAATGCATAGCTACACTCAATAATCTTCAAGCATATTAGAATTGACTCAAAGGCCATTATAATTAGTGTGTGAAGTATCAAACATTTTAACTTGGTGTTCTTGTTCTCAAAGAAAACTAAAAGAATACCATGGTTGAGAAGAAACATAAAGGGAAATTCAAACCAAACCAGATAGGGCTATTCATCATCACTACATATTATGGATAAGGAGTATACAGGCTTGCCACACTAGATGTTGATGAACTTCTAAATCCAATAAATACTATTCATCTCAAGTGGTACTTTGATTGAATGCTAAGGTGTATTTTCTATAAGGACCTTTTTAGTTATGCCATTTTATCACTATTCTTCTTTGAACACATACCATTCTTATTTTTCTTCTTTACCATATCCACTTTTTGCTTCTAACCTATCGACCCAACGTGTTCTAAAGCCTAGCCTATTTGACCTTGGTTTTTGTCATTTTTTACATAGTTTTAGCATCAAGGTATCTAATTAGTTCCTTAGTTTGTTCAATAACTTTAGAAAAAGATCATATTTTGGGATAGCATGACAGAAGTTTTGGTAGTTGCATCCTTCATTTGTTAGTCCTTTCTTACCACTAGTATTGTTACTAATTATAACTACCTTTGGGAAAATTAGTACCTTTGATATATGCTATTTTATCTTAGTTATAACTACTTATGGGAAAACTAGGGGTAATAATAAACCTTGACATACCAACTCACCACTTCCTATGCCACACTATGTCTTTTTACCAACTATGCCTATTTTGTTTGAATTGGCTATTGTACTAGTCAAATTCCTCCTCTGTAAGGGTAGAACTACAATGAATTAAGGTCTTATTCTGGGACTATGTAGATAGTGTTCAATACTCATTGAGGTCATCTCAGTCACCTTTTTCCCTATGCTCTCACCATTTTTTGAGAAACCTAAGCCACACTCTCACCATTTTATGAGAAACCTAAGCCACGCTCTCATTATATTACAAGCAACCTAAGCCACTCTCTCACCATTTTACAAGCAACCTAAGCCATGTTCTCACCATTTTATCAAAAATTTAATCCATGATCTCACCTTTTTACCTATGCTCTCACCATTTTATGAGAAACCTAAGCCACACTCTCACCATTTTATGAGAAACCTAAGCCACACTCTCATTATTTCACAAGCAACCTAAGCCACTCTCTCACCATTTTACTTGTAACCTAAATATGAATGCTCTTGCCATTTTATGACCTTGAACCATTTACTATCTTGTCATTCTTGATTGAGTTGTAACACTCCAAAACACTTCCAAAAATATCTAAAAATCATTAGAAAAGAATAAAAACATTGACCACTTCTTTGCCTTAAGGATTCTGGGGACCCTTACTAAGTTACAAGTAAATCACTTGTCATTTAGTTTCCACATCCTTCTTCACTTTTTTCTCTCACTCACCTGCCATTTTTCAAGACCATTTATATTCTTATATCACATCCATTATATTTGTTTTCCTTAGTTATCATATTATTCCCATTCCCTAGGAGAACTAGATTTGGCCTGAATTTTTTTATTGGATATTACATCCATGAAACTATGTAGGCAATGTCCACTCACCTAGTGCATATGGATCCAGCTCAACCACCCCCTTCCTTTTATTATATTCCCCCATTTTGTTCATTTTTTAATTTATCACCTATTTTCTAGGGCAAATGTTTGTAGGGTTTTTATTGATTTGTTTGCTTGTTTCTTTCTTTCTACTTATTTTATTTTTTCATCTGCCTATTTGTTTACTTTTAGCACTATTACCTTGATTTAGTTTATGTGTATTTATTCGGTGATTCCTTGTCCATAGTTACACTTGAATCCATCTCTATTCATATTTTTACATTGTCATCATGGTTTTTATCATTAGTGCATTATTTTATATTGAGTATTGGATTATGGGAGTCAATCCTTATGATATTTTGGCCAAGTCTTTATGGTGTTCTATCATAAATCCTACCATCACATGCTACAAAAAATCTCAGCTCAAGAAGTATATTTAGTAATGGTGGCATCTCTTTAGCATCAACATCCTGATTCACTCCCAATCATATCCCAAATAAATTAATTAAACATGAAATAATTTCAACTTTTATTAGTTTGGATGAGCATCTCCCTACTAGTATGTTGTTCCAATTCATCATTAACATCTATGTTAAGTCATCATCATCATCATCATCCTTGGTCAATTTTATCATGTTTTCCATAATCAGGGTCAAATGATTATAACCACCTATAGGAAAATCATTGCACACCATCCCACCTACATTTCTCAATGATTATAACCACTTTTGGGAAAATCATTGTGTTGTCACCACTTTACTTTTTTTTCCTATACATGGGCATGTTATTATCTTTTTTGTCTATCCTAACTGGGGCAGCTCTATCTTCTCAATGATTATAACCATCTTTGGGCAAATCATTATGCTATCATACCACATTGCCATTATTGAGGTATAATGATTATAACAACCTTTGGACAAACCATTGTACACCTTTCCACTTGCATTCTCAATGATTTTGACTACTTTTTCACTATCATTATGTTTTCACCCCATCATCTTTCCTTTCTTTGTTCCCCTCATTTCACTTATTTCTTTTTGAGGGACCATTTATTGACCTACTTGTGCTAACCATTCCCTCAAGAGGGCATCATATAGTTAGCTTATCATCATTGTAGTTTTAGGCATATAGGACCATTTCATTCTTTGAGAAAACATTATTGTGCTTATACCTTGCAATGCCTTCCCAAAAAGGGGCAAATTTTAGACACCTAAAATTGGCCACTGATAACCTCCAATCAATATTTTGGCTAGTTTCCATCTAAAAATGTAGAATTTAGCCTAAAAACACTAAAAACATGTTAAAGGATGTGAAAATGACATTCAAATGTAGTTAGTTTATCATCATTGTAATTTTAGTTTATCATACAGTTAGTTTATCATCATTGTAGTTGTAGGCATATAGGACATTTTCATTCTTTGAGAAGATGTTACTGTGCTTATACCTTGCAATGCCTTCCCAAATAGGGGCAAACTTTAGGCACCTAAAATTGGCCACCAATAACCTCCAATCGGGCTTTTGGCTAGTTTCCATCTAGAAATGCACAATTTGGCCTAAAAATACTAAAACATGTTAAATAATGTGAAAATGACATATTCAAATGCTAATTTTGGCCAGGGTATCCCTAAATGGGGCAATGCAATTTATGGGCCAACTAACTTTGATAAGTTCATTTTGGATCAAAATGCCAAATTTACACTTATGTGTTTTGGACTACTCTTTCCTATCAAATCTATTACACAAGACTTGTGCCTTTCTTATTTATTTTTGGAAACATTATAAATAGGAATATGTATCCAACACATCTGATGTGGACTTCCAATTCTAATCTAGTCAAATTTAAGACCAATAACAAGGCATTCTAATCAATTTGGGTAATTTGTGTATAATGTGCTTAATCATGCTTAAGAGCTAATTAACCCAAATAAAAGCCTAATCAAGAATTCCATAAAAACTTGTTGAATAAATTTTTTTGGAAATGAATATAAATATCTGCATCATCAAGTGACCTCATTTCTTGGGAAAACATCCCTAGGCCATAAATTCCAAAAATATCAAGATTCATGCCCTCCATGCCTCATCAATGCCTTCCATGATTCCCTCCTCGCCTCTTAATTGAAGCTTCTTCCAATTCCATGATGAGTATAATTACAAACATAATTCCAAAAATTGAATTATCCTCAACCACACATCTCAATCTTGAGATGGATGGTTGAGGTTGATTCTGATCAAATCTAAAAATCTATAAATAGGAGGCCTCACAACACATTTATAAGCTTAATTTGTGCAAAGTTATAATGCAGGATTGGTTCCAAAAATCTTGAAGAAACTAGTGTTATAATTCCAAATTGATTCCAAGCCAAGCTAAGCCAAGCCACAAGCCAAAGGTGCCAAGAAGATATGAAGGTAGCCACATTCCATTGAACAAGACCTATTGAAGAACAAGATAAGCAAGCCACAATTACAAAGGCATTTGGAGTATCTAAGGAAGGTGAAAGGAATTTTTATGTTTTCATTCCTTGATTTTTAGTTGTGCTTATTATTTTATTTTGTTAACTAAGTTATCCCTAGTGTTTAGGCCTAGAGATGTTATGTTATTAGTGTGTTTATTTGACTTTGTTTTCATTTTGGAACTAACACCATACTAACCATCCTCTCTTGAGTCAAATTCCTAGGCCACAGTAAGCCCCTCTCTATCACAATCTCAAGGGCATGATCATGCTCTATCTATACTATGGCCAACTCTACTTGAGCCATATCTCTTTGCATCTCCACACTATCATGTTATACCCATGTATAATCCCACTCTAATATCATTGCATCTCACTCAGCTCGAGCAGAGTCTCTCTATATAATAATATATCTTTAAACTTGAAACACAACATATCATTCAATTTAATTAGAATACCTCTTGATAAAAAATTACGCCTACACTTGTAACATACTACTCACCTCCACTCTCAACATAATAATATCCAACTAATCAACAATAATTTGACTATGAGCTAAGGCCAAATAATGTGACTAGTGATCTAATTATTCCTATAACCTAATTATTTTTGTATCTCTATAATTGATCTCCTACCTTAATATGTGAATCATAACCTAAGCATCAAATGATATTATCAATCTAGATTGGCCAACCTTCCCAACATCTCTTATCATCCACATGCCTTGATCTACACCTGTAACATCCTCCATCATATCCTTTTATAAGCCTTTCTCTACCTCCATCTCATCACCCTTTAATACTTATTTTCCTTCAAATATATCCTCTCCCTCCTCTCCCTCATCCTCCCCCTCTAATTTAGAATCTACTACCATCACCACAGGCCTAGTTCACCAAACCCATAATGGATTATATGCCTAATAAGTTCCATGTAACTATCCCTAATCTCCACCCAATTGAGTGGTCAATCTCAATGGATGATGTTTATTCCACTATGTCACATATGCATCCATAATACCTATGTTTAATGCACCCCCCACATTAGCTTAGACCACCTATGAAACCCACCCAAATCTATCCCCTGCCTCAATTTGGTTGGGTGCTAATCCCCACTATCATGTCTCTCTAACCACATGTGCAAATTGATGAGGTCTTATAGGTACATCTGGTTATAAACCAAAATTTTGCTACACCTTGTCATGCCTATATCACTCTAAAATATACTAATGTTGCCTAATGATATATCACCCTATGGTCATATATATCATGTACTCCACATCCTTGGTCCACTAAAATTGAATACCTAAATAAGGCCTCTAATCTAAATATGCTTCTATCATATCATTTTTGTCCCACCTATAGTATTTTATCTTTCTTTTATGCCTCATGTGCCTAAGACCTACCTAGTACCATACATAATCCATCAAATCATCTAGTCCCCTTTGATATCATCTCCCTCTCAATATCTCAATGGAAATATGCTCCCACATATAGACCTAGAGAAGTGTAGCTAACATAATATTGTATCCTCTACGATATACAATGTAGTGTATACCATGATACAACTATGCTAAAATAGTTGGGCCCCATGAAAAAATCAATGTCTCTTCTATCATATATCTAATTACTCCTCCCATTCCCATAAATAATAACTAACCAATATTGTCAGGTAGTATAATGTTGTTAAAAAAACTATCAAAATAATAACCTCTTTGTTAATCCCTAAAGGTGTTGGAAGATCAACCTCTATTGTTCCATCTTAAGGTACATATATATATATATATATATATATATATATATATATATATGTATATATTAATCTCATCAATATCCATTTACCCACCTCAAACCATATAAAATTTAATAGGCCCTATCAGGTCCTCCAACATAGCTTGTCTATGACTTAGGGTAAGCCAATATAGGGGCCATCCTCTAATCAGTACATGTAAATTCTACCAGACATCCTCTAAAGTGATGGTCACTTCATCTCTAGGTAAATAGAATGTAGATGTGTTTGATCACCATCTCCTTATAGGTACACTAAGAAAATATTGATATACAGTGATCATCAACATCCTAACCACATGCAACAAGCTAATCACCTCACAGATGCCAAATATTCCATCCTTCCATATTGCTAGTTGTCATTAAATGTGAGATCGTCTCTCACATGCTAAAATCATGTTAATTTTCTCCTAAAATCTAGTCAAGGAAAAAAAGTTAGTTATTTATCTCTAAATCAATCACATTTTTTACTTGTTAATCATATCTTATTCCTAGCACACTCATTTCATCTATCCTATTCAGTTTGGCACTCAATTTCTATTTTTATCCCTATTCATTTTCTTTTTTTCCATGAAAACTAAGATATTTTGAGTTTTTCAAGTGAATTAATTATTTATCAAGACCATTTCATTTATTTTATGATGAATTCGCTGTTAGATAGGGTTTAAACATTTTCATCATTTTCATGTTGATTTCAACATTCACCTAACCATTTCACCATTTTCTCATCCATTTCACTAATCCTTGTGTTGTTCGCAATGATCGATGAATTTTAATTTATAATGATCAATTTTTTTGATTATTCAATAACTTCATAAAAAACACAACCATTTCACACTTTTCCATGTGCCTTTTTTCCATTTGGGCAAAGTCAAATGTATTTGGCATTTTCACCATTTTTTATATGTATTCACCATTTTAATGGTTGAATTCACTATTTTTTGTGAAATCACTCTATGTCATTTTGATGTTTTGTGATTTATGTATTTATGAGTGCAAAATATCCTTTCTTGTGGTCAAATTCACTATTTTTTTGACCAATTCTCCCTTTTTATGAGTGAATTAATCATTTTCACGAGTTGATTCACCATTTATAAAATGGTGAATTCATTTATTTTCCTACTTATATAAGAAATAAATATAATTAAATGATAAAATCACATAGAAAAAGTGCACCTATCGATGGTCCTACTCCCTGTGGATGTATGTGTAGACACTATAAAACTGCACACTATGGTTTCAAGTGTTGAAACAACCCTAGACCACCTCAAGACCAACCTTGACCTTTCAACCACAAACCAAACCTAACTCAAGTCAGAATTGACCTACTAGCTAACCTAAATTTTAATTGAACCTAACCTTTGACCCTCGACCACCGACATTCACCCTGACCATCGGTGGTCAAGCTTGATCACTGATGGTTAGGTTTCCACCACCTAAACCACTAAACCACCACATCATTTTGACTTGATTTTTATATTTAGCTCATCTAAATCATATGTGAACTAATGAATGTGAGAGATAAATTTAGATAGCAAGTCAGACCTCTTTTTAATGTATTGTTACACATCTCTTTCCTTCTTATAAAGAGAGAGGAGGAGAGGGTGAATCAGGATCCAAAATCAAGTGATCAACATCCTGAGCTAGAGCTTCTTGCATCAATATATTCTTTTGTAAGAGTTCTTATATAAATCTAGTGAACCAAAAAGTGTGATAGAGATATAAAGTTATAATATCCATCCACTAATAGCTAAGTACCATTACTCTACTAAAATTTTCCCAAACTCCATCAATGACTTTGTCAACCAACTACCTCAACTATTCATCAAGTCAACAACTAGCAAGCTAAGTATCTATTTTCAATCATTCAATTACTTTGTTTATATTTCATAATCAATCCATCCTAAACCCATCTCTCATTATTCCATTATATGACCTCATGTAAATAACTTTTTCTTAACCAGACCCAATCCATAGTAACCATTGATGGTCACTCTAACCATTGATGGTCTATCCCAAACACTGATGGTTACCTCAATCATTGATGGTTACCTTAACCATCGATTATTATCCCAACCACCAATGGTCACTATGTGAAAAAATAACATAAATCTATTTCCATCTACTAGACCTTAACCAAATCCAACTTTAGACCCTCTACCTAATCACAGAACCCTTCCCTATTTTTTGAACCATACTTGACCTATTTAACATTAATATTGACCTACTTATTGATATAAATAAGTAAAATTCACACGTTCTTTCATAGAACACTTATTATATTTGATTCTAGTATCTTCTATTGTTTATTCAATTACTTTATATTTTAGAAAGTGGTTTTTTAAAAGTGTGGATTAATAGCCTCCAAGGAAGGTCATACTTCTTGGATCTAGTTTACTAGGCAATCCACCATACTATCTAAATAATTAACCATTTCTTTGAGTGCTTTATTATTTTCATGTCATTCCTCCCAATCTAAAGAGGACTATCTATATTCATCTAGATCAACACATGCACAACATATCAAGTTTTTATACCATACCCTTCTCAATTTTCTTTTCTCTTTATTATAAAGAACATAAGCAAAATTTCTATAAAACATTATGGCATGCCTGGTGGAACCCTTGAGTCTTTTATTGGGTTCATAGTTACATCTAGGTGCTTTTTCTTGCCTTTTTTCTCATACAAAAAAATAAAATTTTCTTTTTGGGCTTAAAATTGATTGCATCCATTATGTGTTTACTTATTTTAGCTCATATATCTTAATTAAAGCAAAGTAATCAGCCATAATTTCACTCTTGTCACACACACAAGACAAAACCACTTACTTCTAATAAGCATCAAACATTGACATAAGGCTTGATTGGGATTCATTACCGAGAAGTAACCATTCTCGACTATCCTACTTGCATTTCATCACTAAGGGGAGAATGAACTCATCTCTCTAGTTGAGTATAATATTTATTAATGAGTATATCTTGGCTAATCACTCAACACCTTTATCATTATGACATGTGAAGTGAGGGGGTACACCCCAATATCAAGCCACATACTAATTTCCAATACATATCCCTTTGAGAGCTTAAACACAACCTGAAACCAATTATAGACTTCTTTTCTAGTACCTGCTTTATAATCCAAGTTCAGTCACATAGTTCTTAAAGATTAAAGCATAAGCCAAAAGAGAGACTAAAATAAATATCAATATTAATATACTTTAGTGTGTGTTTATTTTCATTGAATTTTTCTTGTCTTTTCTCTATTTGAGTTGTGAGATTGCTTGTATCTTCTCATTTCCCCTCTTTGCATGGTTTTAAGTAGGAAACAACTAAGGAACCAAGTAAACTAGGATCCACCTAATAATCATCCATATTCCTCTTCCTCTTCATCCGTAGATTACATCTCAGATGTAGATGGATCCCCCCACCCTTCTGGTAGTCCTAGCATCCATCAAATGCTTACCTAAGGAGATGCAAATTTCATTACCTTCTTGGATAACAACCCTATAGCTTTTTAACATTACCTTAACACCATCTCTCACTATATCCCTACTTCATTTCCACCTACTGATCTAACCTATATGATGCCATCCCACCTTATGGAAACCACCTATAGTGCCTTTACTCCCACTGGACCTTAGACTACCCAAGCCTTATCTTCCACCAATCATCCCACTGACACCATTATCTAAATCTAATCTACCCAACCAATCAACAACCAAACACCATATATTCCAACTAATAACTCCTCTAACATAGGATATACCTAACCTTTGGCCACTCATACCCCTCTTACAATGGGATTAGCTTCTACCAGTGTTTATACTTTCCCTCTTATTTCCAACCCACCTACTTCCACTCCAGTCTAGAGCTTGGTGGTTCCTATGCCTTCCACCCTCATTCCCATCAGCACTAAAAGCACCACCTATCCCCAATTGACTAGCTTAACCATGCCTCCCATTCAACCCACACCAACTTCTCAACAAGTACCAATTGCACCTAGCTTAAGCTATGTCCTAAACCTATAAGGATATATGGCCCCATCCTCCACCAAACATTCCACATCTACTTACATATACCCAACACCATCTCAACCACTCCTATCAACATACCAATATATGAGAACTTTCTAACCTTATACTAGTTATCTTTATTCTACAATTACACAGACCCAACAAAACCTACCTTATAACCATGGGGGCATACAACCATAAATAAAACTTTTCAAGTTGTTAATGGACAAAATAACCACCTTAGAGTCATCTATCTCTAGTACCTAGAACCTCTTATCATATGACCAAATATATAATGAATATATTCACCCAGCCATCCCTATCCAATCTTATCTACCTCATTGGGAGCTTCTAAAATTTTCTAAATTTCAAATCAAGGAAGATACCCAACAACATTTGAGAGCATTTAGGCATGCATGCTACTTGATCACCTATGATGATGCTCTCTTGTGTACCTTCCCCATGTCTCTATTAGGTTTAGTACTAGATTGGTATATTGTTATTCTTAGGCACTACCTCTTTTCTTTTTCCCAACTCACCTAAACCTTCCCAAACCACTTAACTATAAACATCTCTAGGAAAGTTTCCATCACCGATCTATACTCCATCTAGTGGTTTGATGATGAGTCTATTGTTGGCTTTATGGCCCATTAGATAATTATCATTAACCAACTCTCTTTATATCTATCCCAACCCAATTTGATTGATATTTTTGCTTAGGAATGTGCCAAACACATTTCCTCTACTTTATGGGTTCATATCTTCAGGACCTTTCAAAGAGGATTTTACCATGGCCTACAAACTAGAAAATAGAGTTGTTGATGAGGAAAATTTAAAGTTTAAATGTAATAACTCCACCTTCAAATCAAGTGAGACCTTATCCTCTAAATTAAACAACCAAACCAACACTAATCCTAAGAATAAGGGAACAATGAATGTAGTTATCCTTAAGACCACTAATCTACCCATTATCAACCAATTTAACTCCTCCAACTCCTATAATCAAAATACCATGAATCCAAACCACAACAACCAAAGACAATTTACTCCATTATGGGAGTCATACACATCAATCTTGGAAAAAATATTAAAGGCCAACATTATCCAACTTCCTCCTATCAAACCTCCATAAAAATTTGACTCTTATCATCTTGCACCTACTTGGTATAAAGAGAATGAATTTCATGCCCTCCATCATGTCAATGGACATGATGTTAGTAGGTGCAACACCTTCAAGATAATCATCCAAAATCTCATTGATAAGGAGGAGCTTATGCTGGATAACCCCAATGCACCTCCAAATCAATCACTTGACATATTTAGAAAACCATTTCCCAACCACACTCCATTTGCCATCAATGAAAATAAAGAAGAACCCTCCCATGAGGTACACATTGTTAAGGTGATGCTTAGTGAACTCCCTACTAAGGAGATCACTAACCAATCTACCCTACCATCATCTACACTTATTGAGGTAGTAGAGTCACCAACCTCTCCTTTCAATGTTGAAACAAAGGTGATAACTTTTTACCCTCCTCTATTTGTCAATATAGTGGAACAACCAACCCCTTTGAAGGACATACCGGAGGAGGCCACTATACCCAACACACATTTTTATTCTATCCTACAATAGTATACTCTCCCTATGGAAAGAATCCCTATAGAATAGATCAATCTACCTATTCCTCCCATCAAGGAACTCCCTTCCTAAGCCTTGAAACCTTTTATTGAGGCAAAGAATGAGCTACCCACTCCCCTTTCTCCTCTCGTGGGCTTATTTTTTAAGACCAATGTTAAGGGGATAAAACCTATCTACAAAGATTTTTATTATTTGGTCTATAACTTATTGCCTATCCCAATCTAACATGGATCATGCCACATTTTGGCACCATCTCAAACATCCTTACCTGACCAAGCAAGAACCCCCAACTACATCATTATCAAACCAACCTATCATCTCTATTAGTAAACCCACCACCATCACACCTAAACCATTAGATGTATCTACCAACCCAACCATCACCAAATCATATCAACCTACCCTACCTAAAGTATCTAAGTCACCTCTCAACATTCCAACCAAGCCTACCATGAATCTTGGCATGTTTCCTACTCAAAACCTTACTCACCCATCAATAAAGGTGGATTTAGACCCACCAAACCCACATAATAAACCCCTAACTAAATCAACCAAGAGAGAAAAACCACCCAAGATCCCATAAACCAAAAATTTACCTCCCCTCTCCACTTTGACCTCTATTTTAGGACCTCACCCCTCTACCTTAATAAGGACCTAATCAAAGCTAAAACCCAACTACCACTCTTGGTTACACCATTACTCCTACTTTCATCCTCACCCATTTTTTCCACACCTCCTATAACCAAACTACCTATCCCTTAGATATCTATCCCAATACCTTTTATCTCCAAGTAATACACTACCAAGCCTAAAACATCCACCAAAAAATCTCCCTCACCTAGAACTCCCTCCATTAAGCCTACTCATAAAAGGTCTCCTTCCCCAACCACCAAACCTAAGTCTCTCATGCCCTTACCACCTTTATTGGAGTCCTATTCAACCATCCTTTAGAGGTTATTACAAGTATCCTACTTAATCTTATTGCCTATCAGACCATTCAACCCATAGATTCCTAAACCATCTTGTTATAATGACAAACTAATATGTTCATACCATAGGATACTAAGGAATGATATGGAAAACTACAAGGCTCTCCACATTTTAATATATAAGTTATATCACTAGGATGAATTATTATCTGATGATCCTTCTCTAACCCCACCACTTACCTAAGAACCATAAATCATTAAGCAATACCTACCTACCACTCCACTCTCACCTCAAAGTTAAGAGGAACCAAATCAATCATCTACCCCAACTCCTCCCCCAATCCATATCATCTATGTGGTCACGTGATCACAGGCTCAATCAAAGGATAAGGTAAAATCAAAGGTGTCCATTCCATGGACATATACCTCATCCACCACCAAACCACCTATCAAACACCAATCACCTTCAACCTAGCCCAAAGTATCCATCTTGGGTCCATCTCAATCCAATGAGTAGTTCTAAAATAGTTTCACCAAACCCTAGTGAAGATGATTTTTTATAAGCTAATCAACACCTCACCACACCATCACCAAGAAATTATATAAATGTTTTAGTTTATAGAGGTTAGGTTGGAAGGGCCTCAACCTTTAGTAACTTTTTTTAGATCTCTACACATTTCCAAGGCTTTAGAAATAACTTCCATCCATCCAAATGACCCAAATACTCCTCTTTTCATTATCACCTATATCAACCAAACCTAAATCAAAAGGGTTAAGATTGATGGGGGAGATAATATTAACATATCTCCTCCCATGCATACAACCAAATCAAATTACCTAAGAACATCATGTCAGAAACCATAACAATGCTCTGATCATTCAATGATACCATGACCATGACTTTACAAACTATTATCCTTCACATTCACCTAGGACCCCACACCCTTCTTGAGCTCTTATATGTATTATAAGGTGGATTATATTACAACATATTATTGGGATGCCCCTATATTTATTCCATGGGTTATGTACCATCTACCCTACACTGGTGCATCAAATTTGAGCATGAAGATCAAGTTGTTACCATACAAGTTGACACGATCCCATTCACATCATGCAACATGATGTACTGACCTAATGATATTATCCTTCCCCCATCCAATCAACCTCATTAGTAAAATATGAAACCCCATCTTTTTCTACCAATGAAGCATCCACTAGTTCATTTGTTCTTTCTACCCAAATCCTCACAATGAACCCTTTGGAATTAAATTTCCAACATATTTTATTGGGGGACTATTGCCTTCTAACCTTTTATTCTTTCCCTACTCCCCAATAATATGGGAAACTTGACCACCAACTTGATTATGACCACAATATTGGAACCATTATTCATTTTGGACATTCAACTCATCAAACCAACTTCATCTATGGGGTACTTGATAAAACCCTTAGCACTTAAACCACCTATTTTTCACCTTGACCATTCACCTCTAGCTTCTCTTATCTAGACAAACTAGAATTTGTCAAAACATACCTCTATAGGTGTGCTTGGAAGGGATTTGGCCTAGGTCAATATAAAAATGCACTACATGATTTTATTCTAATCAAAACCCAAAAACCTCACAAAAAACATGGCCTTAGTTTCACCCCACCTAAACAACAAACCAACCTACCTCCCATTACCATCATTGACAAGGAAATCCCATTCTCACCATCCATTCCACTATTGACTATTAAGGATTTTGATATCATCCCCCCTAACATTTTTTCATCAACATGATCAAATTTGAACCCCTAACTTATCAAAAGAATGGAGTGATCATAACCATCCCTCTAACCCATCTTTAGATGATAGGACATGACTCTCGTACCATTAATACCATTCAGTGTCAGCATGATGATTTCATTCTCACTTATCTTGGTGTGTAAGATTATTTTGTCTACAAGTCTTTACCTCTAGAGACTCCAACCATGTTAAACAAATAGACCATGTATATCAAGGTAGGTAGTTTGGATGACCATTATATTGTCAAAATTAGCCTATTGCTAAATTATAAGGAGCTTTAGGACTTCCCTTCCTTTCTACAAGACCATAGCATAGCATTTTCATGGACTTATGGTGACATGCCAATAATTGACCCCTCCATCACTACACATAACATAGTCACAAACCATGATGCCAATCCCATTAGAAAAAAAAATCAATGAATGCACCCTCACATAGCCCTTCTTGTCAAATAAGAACTCCAACATCTCATTTCCATGAATTTCATTAAATATATTGACTATACCCAATGGGTCTCAAACATTTTACCTATCACCAAATCCGTAGGGGACTATGAATTTATGTGTACTTTCATGACCTCATCCTTGCTTGCTTAAAAGATGACTTTACTCTACCAAGCATTGACCAACTAGTTGATCTTACAGCTAGGCATGAAATGTTATCTCTTATGGATGGATTTTTGGGTTACAATAAGATCCTAATTTCCCTTAAAGATCAACATAAAACCACCTTTATCACCCCATGGTGAACCTTCTACTATAGGTTCATGCCTTTTAGCTTAGTGACCTACCAATGAACTATGACCTACATCTTCCATGACCTAATCCAAAAAATCATCAAAGACTATGTCCATGACCTTCTTGGGAAATCCAAATATCATAAAGATCATTTGGCCATCCTCAATATTATATTTGAGAGACTCATTCATTACCATGTCTGCCTTAACCCTAAGAAGTGAATTTTTGGGGTCTTGTAAGGAAATCTCCTTGGTTTTATCAACTCCCTTCAGGGAATTGAAGTTAGTCCATCCAAAATCAAAGAAATCCTTGACATGACACCTCTAAACAACCTCAATCAACTCTTTAGCTTGCAGGGGAATCTCCAATCCATTCATCATTTTATCTCTCAACTCTTAGACCAATGCCAACTCTTCTACCACCTTTTGAATAAATATGTATATTTTAATTAGAATAAAAACTATCAAAAGGCCTTTGATTCACTTAAATAGTACCTTTTATCTCCACCTATCCTCACTCCTCCCAAATACGATCAACCTTTCTACCTATATATCTCCGCCACTGACCATTCCTTAGGGGTAATGATTTCTCATCAAGATGAAAAACATAAAGAGCAATCCATCTACTACATTAGTCACACACATGTAGAGTATGAGACTTGATACACCCATACCAAGAATATTTTCTTATCTTTAGTCTTTTTTGGCCACTAAGCTTCACCATTTCCTTCTTAACCACAAGACCTATGTCATAACCCATACCAACCCACTCAAGTATATGCACTCCAAGCCATACTAAAACTAATGTATGGCCATGTGGATCATGCTTTTAGCTGAGTTTGACCTTGAGTTTCTTTAGTATAAGTTAATTAAAGGGTAACTCATTACTAAACAATTAGCTGACACACCCCTAGTAGATGATCACCCTCCTCCTCTTGAGTTTCTTGATAATTCCATTGTAACCCTCTCTTAGATAGACTTCACCTATTAATTAGCCATGTTTTTTGATGGATCAAAGTGTCAACATGGTGGAGGAGCCAACATTATCCTTATCCTCATTTATGGTGAATCTCTTCCTTTATCATTTAAGCTAGATTCTAAATGTACCAATAATATGGTTGAGTATGAAGCCCTGATAATAGGCTTTCAAACTGTGTTAGCCTTGGGAGTCAAAATGATCAACATATTTGGTGACTCTCAACTAGTGGTCAATCAAATAAATGGCTCTTACTAGTGTAATAATGATTTTTTATAATATTACAAACAATTAGTTGACGTATTCTTAGCCTCATTTAAACACTACCATATCTAAACTAACCCATGATCTATGAACAAATTTGTTGATACGATGGCTTCCCTTGCCTCTCAAATCTTATATATACCCTCTAACTCTAATCTATCTATTGTCATTCATTGAATTACTAAGCTTTCCTACATCAAATTAGACTCTCCTACCATCTTTAATATGGAAGAGGCCCAACTTGATCTTTGGTATTAGTAGACCTTTAGCTATCTTAACCTTACCATCATTCCTTTTGGTCTTTCTAGGAATACTCATAGAGAATTTATCCAAAGTACCTCACATTATATAATACTAAGGGGAATTCTTTATAAACATGAATTTGATGGTATCCTCTTTCATTTCCTACATGGTTATGAAGCTATCAAGGAAATGCATGATGGGATCTATGGGGGACACTTTAATGGCCTAGCCATCACTAAATGCATTCTTTCCTTAGCTACTATTGGCCTACCCTTAACCAAGACTACTATGATTATGTGAAAAATCATGTCGAATGTCAACAACATGCTAATTTACATCATGTACCTATCCATATTATTCTTATATCCATAGACTTATGGCCCTTCTCACAATGGGGTTTGGACCTCATTGGTGAAATTAACCCCCATTATTCACAATAACATCATTATATCATCACTGTATCTAAATATTTTACCAAATGGATAGAGGTTATTCCTCTTATCTCAACCAAATTTGAAAATATTTTCAACTTTATCCATCATCACATCATTTATTATTTCAGTGTTCCTCACAAAATCATCACCAATAATGGAAAATATTTCAAAAAAAATACAAGTTCAAGGTCTTTGTGATGCATTTGGTATCAATTTGAGTTTCTCTTCACCCTATCATCCTCAAGCAAATGGACAAGTGAAAGCCTCCAACAAAAATCTCAACAACATGCTCACCAAAATGGTTAATGCATCTAGTTGGGATTGGCACTTACATATCCCCTTTGATTTATAGGCATATTGTAATAGCATTCAAACCCCTACAAGTGCTACCCATTTCTTTCTAGTTTTTGGAGAAGAGGTTGTCTTGCCTCTCAAACTCCGAATTCCCTATCTTTACATATCTTTTCATGATCTTGTCTCTGAAAGCAATTATTGTCAAGAAATTTTAGCCCAACTTGAGCTACTTGACAAATGTCATTTAGTGGTACTCACCCATCTTCATGTCTATCAAAAGAGCATAAAACAAGCTTATAAAAAATACCTTAAAGTCTAAAAATTTAATATCAAGGACCTCATCCTAAATGAAAACTAACATGTCACCAATATGGAGAAAAGTAAGCAAGGAAAATGTTCTTTCAATTGGGTTGGACCTTATATCATAATGCACAAGTATGGATCAAGAGCTTACCGGTTATCCTTTTTTAAGGGAAACCCAGAGCCTGAGCCCCTCAATGCTTTACATCTACATCCTTTCTTTTATTAAAAAGGATCAAACATCACCTTTCATCTAACTTAATCTCATCCTTTGCTTTCAAACCACATTCATCTCCTTATTTTTAGGGCAATTGATTAGAATTGAATCTTTTGATTATCCATCATAATCATAGCCTAATATTAAACAATGGGTACCATAGATCTACCCATGGCATGATTCTCATGGTACTTTTTACCCTTTTCTTAAGATGGATTCCTATAGTCATTGTCACTTAAACCTCTTTCACACCTATTCAATCTTCTTATGATTCTATCTTTTCCTTCATAAAAGGAGACCCTTTGAGCATATATCAACAAGTCTGTGTCAAATAAAATAAAAAGTAAAGTCATAACCAAAAATAGTCATGGGTCATTCCTATCATCTATAGACTACTCCCTTGAATGATAGCTTCCACAAACATATCAAAATTGCTAAAAATAAGGTAGACTGCTCCCTTGAAGGATAGCTATCAAAATCATTAAACAAAGCACTAAAACTTAGACCACTCTCTTGAAGGATGGTTGAGTAAATAATTAGTCAAAGTGTAGAAATTTATTGGAATATTCTTGCATCGATCAGATTCCCCAACCCTCCCCAACAATAAAAAAATTTAAAAATACCTATTACCAAACATTAAACATCAATAAAAACAAATTAATTTTAAAATCTACAGTTGGATCTCATAAGTAGACTTCCCATATTGATCAATCTACACCTTATATGACATAGACTTATTTATACTGACTCTTTGGTAACCTTTGGGAAAGGCATGCTAGTCTCAAATGAAGGTTACATCTTCATCTATCTCCCATTTATACACTATAATATGAGCTTACTTGACATAATGTGATCAAGACACCTTTTTAACCAACTAATGAATGTTAATGCAAAGCATTCGAAGGGATTATGTTCCTTAAGTCCATCCAACTTCAGTCTTTTTTTAGTCCTTACCAAAGAAGAAGCACCATGCTCTCTTCTTATCCTCTCATAATTGGTTGATATTTTCAATTTGGCTTATGTCTCATGATTATCTTCTCTTTTTCACATATAGTTTTGTTTTTTAAATTTCTTTATGTGCTTCACTTTAAATAAAATGACCATAATCATAACCACATCACATACTATCATCATCAAAATCCATAATAAAATCATAATTTCAAAATCATAAAAACATCATTATATCATGAATAAAAACAAACATCATTAGCATAAACCATATACATGAAAATAATCATAACCATCAACATCATATTAACATCCATGAAAAAAAAGAAATAAACCATTTTTCACCACACGTCTAAATTTAAATGAGGAAGTATATACTCATTAACTTTCAACATGAACACAATAATCATATCAATATCATAAACATGATCATCTCAAACATGAAATTAAATCATCACATCCATACAAAACATCATCAAGCACCATAATCATGAATTTCATAAACATCATTCTATTCATTAGTAAACATCACATTTTCATCATAATCACATGAGATAGATCAAATCCATAACCAAACATTATCATAAACATAGATAAAGAGACATATCATCACATGTCTGGTTAGGTGAGTCCACATTTACATCATCATGAGCATAACCATAATAAAAAATACTCAACATGAACATCAGATACATCAACCACAAACTATAAATGAGGATCATATCTGTAAATTTTAAGTCTATAACCATAATCATCATCATGTATCATAATATACATATCTCTCTCAAAATATACATCTCACTACATCAGCTCATAGGTTGATATCAAAAATCATATACATAATAATTATATTGTCTCATAAAAAAACTAAGAAATTGAGGCACCACCGCCTCCTAGTGCACCACTACCCCCTAGAACCTATCCCCCTATACCTACTTGGCCACCTATAGATTCATCCCACTAACCTAGTGTTGTTGTACCTTCACCACCTACAATCCCATCCATATAATCTCCCCATTAGAGCTCATATAGATAATGCCTAAAGACTATGGCCTCATAATACTATAGCTCCTTCACCATCACTACATATCTATGCATAGGGATAGTACCTACTAGTTCCATTATTGTTGGTACTCTACCTCTTACCTATCAAAAAAATCTCTCTCTTATGTCACCAAATCTAGTTTAGACCTATCCTGGTCTCTCTCACCTATAACAATTTTCAAACTAACCCTAAACTACCACCATTGATTCCTATAATGCTATCATGGAAGCCTATACTATAGCTAATGCTTCTTATGCCTAGTCCATCTGAACAATCACTACCTACATATTTGGGGTAACTCCGTATACCTACATCAAATAAAAACCTCTGATACTTGGTTCAAAATCCATATCCTATTGACCATGACCATCACCACTAATATCTTATATAACATATAGTGCATGGTACTATACAGGGTACTATAGACACTAGAAAACCACACACATAGTCCTAGTTGTTGAAATGCATTGGGTTTACCTTTAACATCTTTTGACTACACCTACAAGGTCAAAAAATCTTCATGACCTAACCCACTTACCTAACCTAGAGTCAAGTTGGCCAATTGACTAATTTAATTCACCTTTTCATCATTTTAACCCACCTTTTCCCTAGGTTCTTGACTGGAAATGGTCAGGGTGACCGATAATGGTCCCATGACTAATGATAGTCAAGTTGCACCACCTAATATTTTAGCATGCAAACCACTTTGATTTTCTAAATATAACTCATCTAAATATTATTAGGAGCCTTTTCATGGACAAATTATATTTAGATGGCCTAGTTATACCTTCACTTCCACCTCTTACTTATGCCTATAAGAGAGAGGCATAAGAGGACAAATCCATTTGTAATTATTATCAAGAGCTTTTTGTATCCAAAATCTCTTTTTTCAGGTCAATCAATAACACCAAAATCATCAAGTACCATCAGCCATCTTATTTGGAGCCAACTCACTATCACCTCTCAACCAAGACTTTAGGTATTGTTACTCTGCAAGAATCAACCTAGATCTAACCAATAGGAAATCCATCTGAACCATCCACCCAACCAAATTTTGGTAAGGAAAGTATTGATTTTTGGTATCTACTTATCATATTTCCATTTTAAGATTAACCTAGCCCTTATCTACCTCTTAGAGCATACCTTCTAAATCCTATCAATCAGCAACACCAACCCCAATTCCACTCCTAGTTCCACTAAAAGTAAATCAATGATGCCTACTTAATCAGTGATGGTTAGCCTCAACCAATGATGGTTAGGTAACTAGTGACAATTCTCCTTGACTGGTGATGATTAGATGACCAGTGATGGTCACGTATGGTACCAAAAATGAAAAAAATAATCTCACCTACCTTCACCCAACCAAATCCAATTTTTTATGTGCCTCCTTATTCATAGGCTTCTTTCAAATTTTTTGAAGCATACCTTGATACCTTAGCACTAGTACTAATAATTTTATCACTAATTAGATCATTTTTATTTTATTTTATTAATAATAATTCTTGTGTTCAATTTTAGTACCTTTTGATTATTGATGCAAGTATCTTCTTTCTAGTTTTGTGAACTTGATTGTTTAAAATGTGTAGATTGATAGCCCCTAAGGAATCTCTCACTTTCAAGACCTAGCTATCACTATGCAATCCACCCAACTATCTATCTACATAATGAGTTTTCTTTAGTGCTTTCTTATTTATAGGTATTCCTCCCAAGCTAAAGAGGAGCTCTTCACAATCTTTTGATTTAGTGCATGCATAACCGAATAGATTTTTCAGCCATACCCATATTGAGTTTCTATTCTCTCTTCTTTATAGCTCTAGTGAATTTTACGTGAAACATTTTGGCACACCTAGTGGGACATAGAGTTTTTACTCATGTTTTATTTACATTTTTATTCTCTTCTCTCTATCTATGCTCATAATTGAAACTAAAATTTATTTTTGGCTTAAAATCAATTGCATTTATTTCTTGCTTTTAACATTAGTTCACTTTGGATTAAAGCACATTAATCTTATCATAGTACCAATTTTGTTTCACATATTAGCCAAACCACTTTCATCAATAAAACATCAAAACAATTATAGAGAAGGACTAATTGGGATTTCATCACCTAGCGATCACCTTACCCATTCTTGACAATCCTACTTAGAGGTTATTACCAAGGGGAGAACCAACTTAGCTCTCTGGTTGAGTATAAACTTTAGATATCAATATATATTAGTTAAGAACCCAATATCCTTATCATTTTAAGATTGTGAAGTGAAGGGGTAAGCCCCAATATCAAGTCACATATTGATTCTAATATAAATTCTTTTGAGCACCTAACAGCCCAAAACCAACCATAGACTACTTCTATAGTACCTGATCTATAAGCCAACTTCTATCACACAAACTAAGGAATAAACCAAAAACAAGATTAAAACTAACCTCTAGGCTTAATGTAATTCATAGTGTGTGTCTTGATTACCTTGATCATTTTATTATATTCTTCTTGTTTGAGTGGTGAGTTTTTTCTTGTTTTTTCTCCCCTTTTTCTTGTAAGGTTCTCACTCGCTAGCAGTAAAGAGACCTAGTAGAGTAAAAACCATCACTTAAATAAACCTATTATACTTCCTCATCTATGGAGTATGTATCTAAGGTAGAATATTCACCTTGTCCATTGGGAATCCCTATTTTTACTCAAGTATTTCCCTAAGGAGACATGGATTTTACCACTTTTTTAGACAATAATCTAGTTTCCCTTCAGCACTATCTTAACACTTCCCCTCACCATATCCCAATTTCAACTTCACCTTAGGATCCTCCTTATAACATGCCATCCCACTTTATTAAGTGTATCCCTGTTACCATGATCACCACCCAACCTTCAACTACCTAGGCATATTTCTCTACTAACCCTATTGATGCCACAACTAAAAACCAACCTATCCAACCAACTACTACCCTTAAACCTTCCACCCCTATTAGTGACTCCTCTACCTTGGGGAAAACCCAACCATTAACCAATCATACTCTACTTATTTCTAAATCACCCACCATTATCACTACCAACCTCCCATCTATCGAACCTAACCCATCAGTCAATACCCCTTTACCAAGTGTAGGGGTATCTATCCATTCTAGTTCACCACCCATTAGCATAAAGGTCACCACCTCACCTCTTGTCACCAATCCAACTACCACCCATGCCCAATCCATGGGGACTCCTTAGTAGTTACCTTTTCCACCCAACCTAGGTTACATCCCTAACCCACAAGGATATTTACCACTACCCAACCACCATTATCTACCTACCCTTGCATACCACCTACCCAACCTTTAACATCCACATTCCAAAATATGACAACCTCTCAACCATCTAATAATTACCAATATGTTACCCAACCTTAACCATAATATCAACCTTACAATCCTTTTGGTGCACCACCTCAAACTAAATTAATGAAGATGCTCATAGAAAAAAAGACAAACCTTGAGTCATCTATTTTGAGGGCTCATAACATCCTATCCTATGATCAGATTTGGAATGAACCTATTCATCCTTCTATCCCCATCAGACCTTACCCTCCTCAATGGAAGCTTCTAAAATTTACCAAATTTTAGATCAAGGAAGACCCCCAACAACACCTTAGGGCTTTTAGGTATGCATGTTACATGATTTCTTACAATGATACCATGGCACATAAGCTATAAAGTTGAGCCATAGATGAGGGTAAATTTAATTTATGAAACAAGAACTCTACCTTCAAGACCAATAAAACCCCTTCTTCCAAACCAAGTAACCAAGCCAATAATGAAACCAAGATCAAGGGAACTACAAATTTAGTTGTCTTTAAAACCACCCCTCCACCCAATGTCAATCAACAAAATTCTCCTTACCAAAACACAAGGAACCCAAATGAAAGCAACCAAAAACAATTCACTCCACTTGGAGAGTCTTATACCTTGGTTTTTTAGAAGCTACTAAAATATAACCTTATACAACTTCTACCCATCAAACCTCCCAATACTTTGATTCTTCTCATCCATCACCTACTTGGTATAATGAGAATGAACTTTGTGCTTTTCATTAGGTAATTGGACATGACATCAACCAATTTAATACTTTCAAGAATGTTGTTCAAAATCTTATTGACAAGGGGGAACTCATGTTGGATATCCCAATGCCCCTCAAAATCAAGCTCTTGACATCTTCAAGAAACCTTTTCCCAATCATGCCCTTATTAAATCTAAGGAAACACAAGCCAAATATTCTCACGATGCCCACATAGTCAATATGATCTTTGACAAACTTGTCCATGGGGAGCTTATCATCTAACCTACCTATTTCTCTCCCACTACACCTATTAAAGTGGTAGAATCATCTTCTCTTCCTTAAAAAACACAAACTAAGGAGGTTCCTTTTTCCTTGGCTATACTCATATAGGTATTAGAATCATCAATCACCCCTTTTGATATCCAACCCAAAAAAATAACCATTCCTAACCTACCATCTCCCCTAACTATATATCAAGCCACAACTATGGACATCATGCTCAGGGAAGAAACTTTTTCACAAACACCCCTCACAGAGCATCCACCTAACCTAAAATTACCTCCCTTGTTTGAGGAAATATATGAGGCTATAAAAATTCCTCCTCAACCCATAGGTGTATCCTTAGTACCCACTACCCAAGCATGAAATTAACATATAACCCTTTTTTTGAACTCATTCAAAAGTTAGGTATGGTCACAAAACTAGACATGGATCAAGCCACTTTCCAGTAAAACTTAAGGTAACCTTACATCAATAAACTAACAAACCAATCCATCATTTCCCCACTACCTCTTAAACCAATCAGAACTTCTACCAACCCCTCACCTTCTCAATCAGCCAAAACAACCACCTCTCTAACCACCACATCACTAACCAAACTTTTCAAAACTCTTGGTTCCTTCCCTTCTTGAAGTTTTGTTCACCCATCTTTAAAAGTGTAATTAACCTCACCCAAGCCTATACCTAAGTCTCGACCCACACCAACCAAGAGGATGAAAATATTGAAGGGCCATATGATTAAGACTCTACCTCCCTCTACCTTTCCCTCTATCTTAGAGCCTCACCCTTCCACTTTGATTAAAAGGTAACCCCCTTTTAACATATGTTGCCCACTACTATTGGTTACGCTAACCCACTTATTATCTAATGTGATGGTCCTTCCTATCTTACCAATAGTTAGACCATCAAACCTGGCTACCCTAATTACCAGCATACCCAAACCAAAACCATCAACCAAAAACACCACCTTACCCAAACCACCTCTCACAAAACCCATTGCCATAAATATGCTCATCTTAAAAATCAAAACCATGATCCCTAAACCTTTCTTACCTATATCAAGATACTATATAACCATTCTTAAAATATTATTGTAAACCTCCTACCTCACATTACCTCTTATTAGACCTTTTGATCCTATTGGTTCAAATCTAGCCTAATACAATGACTATCAAATCTACTCATATCACTAGACACCTAGGCATGACATGGAGGATTGAAAAGCTCTCTAGACTATTGTCCACCAACTCTATGATGAGGATGGTATTTTACTAGATGAACTTCCATTCATTCCTCTAATTATACACCTAAAAACTAGTCATCAACACATTCCTAATCCTCCACTCTCACCTTAGAGTGACTTAGAGCCTACCCAACCTCATGTCCCACCTTTACTCTCTATCCATACCATTAATGTGGTCACATGATCATAAAAAAAGATAAATTGGAGGTGAAAGTGTCCATTCTATGGACATACCCACCAACTCATCCTCAACCAAACTAGATCCAAACCTCTACATCTAAAACTACACCCAAAGTTACCATCTTAGGCACCTCAGAGGCTAACCCCTTTGAATCCATAAAGAAGGTCATTCTTAAACAACTTCACTAGACCCCAACTAAGATGAGCCTTTATGAACTCATTTCCACTTCACCTCACCATCATTAGGCCACGATCAAGGCTATATAGGCCATTGAAGTCAGATTGGGGATTCTTAACCTATAGAGGCCTTTATAGGTGCTTTCCAAATCTCCACCCTTGTTACCTTCAAGGAATTATAGATACCTTCTATCCATCCTAAGGACCTAGATCCCCCTCTTTTCATTATAACCCATATCAACCAAACCCACATTAAATGGGTTGTGATCAATGGGGGAGCTAGTATCAACATCATCTTTTCCTATGCCTATGACAAACTCAAGTTACTAGATAATGTCATGTCCAAAATTTTAGCCATCCTTAGATCCTTTAATGACACTATGACCACTACCCTAGGAACCATCATCCTTCACATTCATCTAGGACCTCACACACTCCCCAAACTCTTTTATGTGGTTGAAGGTGAATTCTAGTATAATGTTTTACTATGGAGGCATTAGATCCATGCCATGGGTTGTATACCTTACACCCTCCATTGTTGTGTCAAGTTTGAACATAGAGGTCAAGTTGTTATCATACAAGTTAACCCTATCCCTTTTTTAGCATGTAATATGACCTACCAACCTAATGATGTTCTCCTACCTTCATCCAAAGCACCACAAATGACCATCACCAAGCCCTCACCCATGGATACCAAATCCACTACTTCCCCTTTCAATGAGGCATCTACCAATTCATCTATTCCTATAGACTAGATACGCATCACTGATCCTTTAGAACCCACCTTTTAATGACTTGACCTTGGATAATATCACCTCTTCACCCTTGATGCCTTCCAAACTCTCCAATAATATTAAAATCTCACCCACCAACCAAGTTAAGACCTCAACGTTAGATCCATCACCCCCTTAGGGCCTCTAAGCTATCAAAACCACTTTATCTATGAGGGAATCGACAATACACTTAAAACTACTACTAATCTCTCTCCACCTTGACCATTCATCTCTAACCTCTCATACTTGAACAACGTATAATTCACCAAGTTATACCTCTACAAGGTGTACCTAGAAAGTATTTGGCTCAGGATAGTATGAGCATGGACCACACACATTGATCTCAATTGAGACATACAAGCCTCATGAGAAACATATCCTTGTCTTTATTTTACCTAATAATAAGAAATCCAATAAAACTATTGATACCAATACTGAAGAAGAGACCCCTTCCTCACCAACACCCCCTCCACCTAAGTGTGAGGATGAGGACATCATCCCACCTAAAATTTTTTTCAATAACATGATTACCCTCAACCACAAGACTTATCAAAAGGAAGGGACACTCGTATCCATCCCTTTCATCCATCCTAAACTAGTGGGAGATGACTCTCCTACCTTTCACACTGTCCAGTGTTAAGATGGTGATTTTATTCTCACCTACCTTAGTAAACCTAATTCCTCCATCCAAAAATCCTTACCTCTAGAGACCTCAATCATGTTGAATGAACCCACCATGGATATTGACATAGGAACTCTAAACAAACCCCATGTCTTCAAAATAGGCTAATCTCTCACCCCTAAGGAACTACAAGACTTCTCCACCTTCCTCCAGGACCATTGTATTATATTTGCCTAGTCATATGTTGACATGCCTAGTATTGACCTAGCCATTACAACCCATAACATTGTGACTAATCAATATGCCAAGCTTGTCAAATAGAAACTCCATTGAATGCATCTTCATATATCTCTCCTTGTCAAAGATGAGATCTAATGCCTCCTTTCTATCAACTTCATTCAACCCATTGATTATCCTCAATGGTTTTGAAACATCATGCCTATCACTAAATCTATAGGGGGACTACATATCTATGTGGACTTTCATGAGCTCAACCTCACCTACCCAAAGGATGAATTTCATCTACCTAGCATTAACCAACTTGTTGATCTTACATTAGGCTATGAGATGTTGTCACTCATGGATGGATTCTTAGGTTATAATCAAATTTTGATTTCCCCTAAATATCAACACAAGACTATCTTTATCACCCCATGGGGGACTTTCTGTTACAGAGTCATGCCCTTTAACCTTAATAATGCTAGTGTAGCCTACCAACATGCCATGACCTATATTTTCCATGATCTTATCCATACAATCATTGAACACTATTTGGACGACCTTCTTTGGAAGTCCAAACTTTTCAAAGAACACTTATCCATTCTAAGTATTACCTTTGAGTGACTTATCCATTATCATGTCTTCCTCAATCCTAAGAAATGTATTTTTGGGGTTCTATCAGGAAAACTTCTTCGCTTCATCAATTCCCTTCAAGGAATCAAGGTTGATCCAACCAAAATTAAAACCATCCTAGAGATTCTACCTCCAACAAATCTTAAGCAATTTTATAGTTTATAAGGGAAGCTCCAATCCATTTTCCACTTCATCTCCTAGCTTTTTGATTAGTGTCAACCCTTCCACCACCTCTTTAAAAAGGAGATATCTTTCAAGTGGAATGTTGATTTTTAAAATTTATTTGATGCACTCAAAGAATACCTTCTATCTCCACCTATCCTTACACCTCCTAAGTATGACCAACTTTTCTACCTTTATATCTCTACCACTGATCATTCCCTAGGGGCAATGCTTTCCCATCGAGATGAGAAACATAAAGAGCAAACCATCTAATAAATTAGTTACACACTTATCAAGTATGAGACTCAATACACAAATACCAAGAAAATATGTTTGGATTTAGTATTCGTGGCTACCAAAATTCACCACTTCCTTATTAACCATAAAACTTTTATCATAACTAATACCAACCTGTTCAAGTACATGCACTCCAAACCATACCAAAACTAGTGTATGGCTAAGTGGCTCATGATTTTCACTGATTTTGACCTTTAGTTCCTCTAGTAGAAATCAATTAAGTGGAAATTCATTGCTTAATAATTATCTTATGCAACCCTACAAAACAACCAACCTCTTTTTCTTGAGTTTTCAGATGAGTCTATCACAAGCCTAACTCAAGCAAATTTCGCCAATCAAGTAACCATGTTGTTTTATGGTTCTAAATGTCAGCATGGTGGGGGAGCCAGTATCATACTTATCCCTTTTATTATTGAACCTCTTCCATTGTCATTTAAATTAGACTTTGAATGTGCCAATAATATGGCCAAATATGAAGCTCTAGTGATATGCCTCCAAACCGCATTAGCCTTAAGAGTTAGAAAAATCAATATTTTTGGGGACTCCAAATTTGTGGTCAATCAATATAATGGCATTTATTAGTGTAAAAATGAGATTTTTCAACTATATAGATAATTATTCATATAAATATTGACATCATTTTAACACTACCACATTCAAACCACCCCATGATTTACCAACAAGTTTATCAACACCATGGCTTCTCTTACCTCTTAGATCCCATCAGCACCCTCAGACTCCAAACTTTTAGTAATTTTCCATCACCTCACCAAACCTTCCTACACCAAATCAGACACTGAAACCATCTTTAGCAAAGAAGACATTCTACCTAATCTTTGGTATCAACAAACCTTCAACTACCTTCACCTTAACATCATTTCCTTTGGCCTCTCTAAGAATTCCCATTGAGCATTTATCCAAAGCACCTCCCATTATACCATTATGAGATGGATCCTTTACAAACATAGTTTTGATGGCCTCCTATTATATTTCCTCTATGGTCCTAAAGGCTCTCACACTATCTAAAAAATGCATGATGGTATATATGGGGGCCATTTTAGTGGACTAGCTGTGGCTAAGTGTATCATCTACCTAGGCTATTGTTGGCCTACCCTTAACCAATACTACTATGATTATGTGAAAAAGTGTGTCAAGTGTCAACAACACACTAATTTACATCATGTACCTAACAATAGTCTTCACATTTCCATAGACTTTTGGCCCTTCTCATAATGGGTTCTAGACCTTATTGGTGAAATTAACCCCCACTCTTCATAAAAACATCACTCTATCATCACTATGATTGAATAATTCACCAAATGGGTGGAGGCTATTCTATTATCTTGATAAAAGTAGACAAAATTATCAAATTTATCACCCATCATATCATCTACTATTTCAGAGTTCCCCATAAGATCATCACTGACAATGGAAAATCCTTCGAAAATAAACAAGTTCAAGGTCTTTATGACATTTGGAATTAAACTGAGCTTTTCATCACCTTATCACCCATAAGAAAATGGACAAGTAGAAGCCTCTAATAAAACCCTTAACAACATCCTTACCAAAATGGTCAATGCCTCAGGTTAGGATTTGCACTTACACATCCATTTCACCTTATAGAGATATCACACTAGCATCTGTACCCCTCTAAGTGCTACACCTTTTTCCCTCATGTTTCGAGTTGAGACTATATTACCTCCTGTAATCCAAATACCTTCTCTTCACATATATTTTCATGATCTTATTTCAAAAGATGATTATCATCAAGAACATTTATCCCAACTTGAGTTAATTGATGAGCATCATTTGGCCACTCTTTCCCATCTCCATGTCTATCAAGAATGAATCAAATGAACTTACAACAAACACCTATAATTCCAAGAATTCAATATTGGAGATCTTGTTTTCAAAAAAGAAAAAAAAAACATGTAACTAATATGGAGAAAAGCAAAAGGGGAAAATTTATTTTCAATTAGCTTGGACCCTACATCATAACCCATACGTATGGATCAGGTGCTTATTTCTTATCCTCTCTCAAGGGCAAATTGGAACTTTATCCTCTCAACTCTTCATATCTACATCCCTTCTATTGATAAATAATGATCACAATAATCATTTTCCTAACTTAAGCTCATCCATTGCAACTGCATTCATTTCCCTCTTATTAGGGGTAATCGACTACAATTGAATCATGTGATTATCCATAATAATCATATCCTAATCTTGAACTATGGGTACCACAACTCTATCCATGACATGATTCTCATGTTATTTTCTATCCCTCTTTGAGATATATTCCCATGGTCATTATCATCTATACCCTTTTTTACCTACAAAATTTTTATGTCAACTTATCCTTGCCTTAATAAAGGTAATCCATTGAGCATGTATAAGTAAATCTATGTTAGGAAAAATCAATATAAAAATTCAAAAACAAATCATGGATCACCCCTAGCATTTACAAACTACTCCCTTGAAGGATAGTTGTTTAAAATTCAACCAAAATTTCAAAATGTAAGTTGGACTACTCCTTTGAAGGGAAGTTGTCAAAAGCATTTAAACTAAGCATATAAACTTAGACCACTCCCTTCAAGGATGGTTGAGTAAAACATTTAATAAAGTTAATAATTTCTTGGAAGCTTCCTATATCCATCACCTTCCCCAACCTTAAAGCATATTAAAATTAGAAAAGACCCCTAATCAAAAACAAAAGTGATGAGAAAGCCAAAATCAGCTCTCATAAAAGAAATAATCTTGGAAGGCTGCAATCAACCCTCCTCATTAGACTTCTCGCATCGATTAGTCTACACTTTATATATGAGCATATACTTTTTTATATTACCTCTTTAGAATCCTACAAAATGGGAATGCAAGTCTCACTAAAGGTTTTAGTTTCACCCATTCTCCCTCCACATATCATATGCATGAGACTATGAGCTTACTTGAAAAAATGTGATTAAGATACATGTTTATCAACATAAGCACATTCATGCGAACCATTTGAAAGGCTTATTTTTAATAAGCCAATCTAACTTTGGGTTTTATTTCAATCCTTTCCAATGGAAAGGCATCATATTCTTTTTTCTTATCTTGTTATTTATTTACTTCATGTATTCTTATCTTTAACCATATTTACATTTTATCTCCATGAGCATAAACAATAGATATAAAATCAAAAGTGTGAACGTCATCAACTATGTCTACAAGCAACATCATCTCACCATCTATGAGTAATAAGTAAGGAAAATATATAACATATCCTCAACATCATCCTATCCATTAACCATCATAAACATCATATGACCATATAATCATACCATTACACCATCATAAACATATCAAACCAACAAGCCAGACATCAATCCATATACCACTTATCATTGTATCTATTTACCATGACTTTAACATAATTCATATTATAAACATTAACTCATGCCAAACACATAAAAATTATCATAAACAAAGATATTACATTATCACATTACATACATCCATCAATAACACATACTCTTACATTAATGAATAGAATCAAGGCATCATATCTATCTTTCTAGCATCGCATGCCTAATCTACCAAGTCAAACATCTCATAAAACACCAATCATAAGCATGAACATCATATATAACACCATCATCCATAAACATCATATAATAATATAGGTAACAATGTATGGGCTCTCTTATCAAATATATACATCTCACTGCATCAGCACATAGGCTGGTATCAAAATGTTGTATACCTATTGCTACCAATATGTCAAAACATACCCATACATGATCATGGGGTACCTACACCTACACTTTCCCTTGAACCACTAACACTCACCCCACCTATAGCTAAACTTGTAACCCCATTAAGTGGTGATCCTCCTGGGATACCTACCTAGGGACCAACTACCTAAGCCTACTATCTTGGAGTCGTAAGAGTTGGGCCACCTACCAAGCTAACCCTATAATCCTCCCATCTCAGCTCTACTAGGTACTAAGTTATAACTATGGCCTCATAATATCTTAACTCCTAAATTATGACCAAATACCAAGCCTAAGGAACAAAACTAGTTGGTATTGCCACTGCCCTTCCACCCTATCTCAGAGCATCTATTTTCTATGTAACCATGCCAAGGGTAGCATGTGTTTGGTCCCTCTAATCCATCAATTCTTGAGCCTACCCATGCAAGGTGGCCACTTACCCTATAGTATGGCCACCTTCCCTTGTAATGCAGTGACTTAGGCCTATGGTATCATGAGTCTTGTTGCCACCTGACCATCCCCCTATGCTTATACCCTCACTAGATCTTTGTCCATGGCTTGTTATCCCCCATCACCCCATATAAATTCTACTATGACATATATATCTTGGTACTAGGATATGTATCCATCAACAACATTTGCATCATCTATGGGATATCTCACCAATATATCCTCATAATCTAGCACAACATCCTGTAAATGTGGTGTAGGCAACATGTGTGAACTAGGAATTTGACTAACAAGAGTAGATTAGTATGGTGTTAGTGAATGAAACTAAATAAAAAACACACTAAGATAAAATTTTCATGCCTATTTACTAGGGTGAGCTTAGTAAAAAAAATGATAAACATAACTAAAAAGTAAGGAAAAACAACAAGAAGTCCTTCACCTTATGCTCCAAATGCCTTTGTAGTAGTGGCTTGCTTGGATTTGTGATCATGAATTCCTTGGAAATAGAAGCTTGGCTACCTCCATCTCCATTGGCACCTTTGGCTTATGGCTTGGCTTAGCTTGGAATCAATTTGGCATGGTAACACTAGTTTCATGAATATTTATAATCAATTATGAATTATAAATTTTCATAATCATGTGTTTTTTAAGATATTTGAACATAATAAATTTGCACCAAAATAGCTTAGAAATGATGTTCATGGCTTCTCTATTTATAGATTTTTTTTAAATGGCTAGAATCAACCTGAACCATCCATCTCAAGATTTAGATGTGTGGCTAAGGATTAATCCAATTATGCAATTAAAATTGATAAATAAACTCATCAATATTTGGGATAAAGGAGAAATTAAGAGGCATGGAGGGCTTTTATGAGGCATGGGAGGTATGAATCTTGATATTTTTGGCATTTATGGCCTAGGGATGTCTTCCTAAGAAATGAGGTTACCTAATGATGTAGATATTTAATATTAATTTCTAAATGTAAGTATTCAACAAGTTTCCATGGAATTCTTAATTAGGATCTAACTTATATTAATTATCTCTAAGCATGATTAAACACTTTGTGCAAAAATTACTCAAATTGATCATAATGCCTTGTTATTGTCAAAAAATTGATTGGATTGGAATTAGAAGTCAATTTTAGATGCATTGGATATATTATCCCATTTAGGATGCTATCAACAAAAAATAACAAATGCATGTGTCTCATGCAAGATATTTGATAGGAAAGAGCAATCCAGAGCACCTAGGTATAAAATTGGCATTTGATTCAAAATGATCTGATCAAAGTTAGCTAGCCCAAAAATTACATTGCCTTATTTGATGATACTCTAGCCAAAATTGGCATTTTAATATGTTTGTTTCAAACATTTTAATGCATTTTAGTGTTTTTAAGCCAAATTGTGCATTTTGGTATAAATTGGTCAAAACCCTAGTTGGAGGTCATTGGTGGATAGATTTAGGTATCTATAGTTTTCCCCTATTTGGGAAGATGTTTCAAACCATAGGCATATAAATTTCTTCTCAAATAATTAGAGATGTCATGTATGCCAAAAAGATGATGATGATTGAAGAACAAAGCTCCAAATGGTGTTTTGGAAGCCTAAGATGATGCCCCCTTGAGGGAGTGGCCATCACATTTATTGATGGATGGTCCCTCGAAAAGAAATAAGAAGAAAGGTAAAATTAACTTGTGGCTGAGATTAATCCAAATGATAAAATGCTTACATGCATTGATGTAAAAAGGATACTAATTTTCCCAAAGGTGGTTATAATTAGGATTAAAAGTCAAAATATTGGTTTTCCCATAGGTAGTTATAATCATTAAGAGGACTTATATTGGTTAAATATGATTATGCCCTATTTAGGGTTGATTAACAAGAATAACCCAATGATATAACCTAGAATATAGATTAAATATGAGTGGGTATAAAGTGATAAAATAGAAGAATGAGATTGATCAATGTGAATGATTCAATTGTACCTACCAATGAGATGATCATCCTAATTAGCAATGATACAACTAGAATGGTCAATGGGTTGATTTGATCAAGGGTGGGATGGGAGGATTTTCCAAGGTGCTAAGGGGAAAATTCTATGGCTCTATTGATTGTAGACCTTTTTGAAGTTGATTTTTACTATAGCATGTGATGATAGGCATCATGAGAGAAAACCATGAATACTTGGCCAAAATATACATAAAGACTAACTCTTGATCTAATAAACACTTAAAAATAGAGCACCAATGATAAAAACCATGATGATAATGTTGACATATGAATATGGATAAACTCAAGAATAATGTTTTCAAGGAATCACTCATAAATGCATATAGACTGAGTCAAGGCAATAGTGCTAAAATCAAAAAAATATTCAAGTGAATAAACAAACAAACAAATAGAGAAACCAAAAAATAAACAACCTAAAATAAATAAACAAATAGAAAGCCTAAAAATAAAAGGAAAATGAATCATCCTAATAATGACCATGCCCCAGTAAGGTGGATAAAGGATAACTGACTAGGCTTAGATAGAACAAATATTTTTGGATTTTTTGAAATGTTATGAATGTTTTTTAGATTTTTGAGGTATCTTAACTCATTAGAGAATGATAAGATACCTGCTCATAAAATAGTGAGAGCATTTGTCTTAGGTTGCTCACAAAATAGTAAGAGCATATGGAAAGGGGGACTGAGGTGACCTCAACATGAATTGAGCATGACCTACATGGTCTTGAAATTACCTCAAGTAATAGTAATTACATCCACACAAAATGTGAGGAAAAACCAACTAGGTCCTAACAAGTTCTCAAATCTAGTAAATGGTCAGTCAAATGAAAATAATAATGGCCAAGTGATGTGACAATGCATGATAAACAAGTGCTACCCCAAGTTTTCCCATAGGTGGTTATAACTAAGATAAAATTATATAGGTTAATGATAATAATTTTCCCATAGGTGGTTATAATTAGTAGCAAGACTGGTGAAACACTGATTTGCCCATAGGCAGTTATAATCAGGCTCACATAAACAAACTTGATATAAGATGGAAAATGAATGATATCTTTCCAGATCAACTATCACACTAATTTCATAGACTATCATTTAAACATGCACTTGATTAATTATTGAAATTTTATTGGAATCCTCTCACAAAAAGTGTAAGAAGAACCAAAGTAACCAAGATCAAAACATGATTGGATAGGATGAGTAAAATAGGCTTTGGTCTAGATATAAATGGAATGATAAGATGGATAAAATGGTAAGAGGGTTTTCCCCCAAGTGATAGGGTGAATAAAAATAATATTCAAAAATGGAAAATGGATATGTAACAACAAGAATGACATGGCAATGTGAAACAATATGGTACATGTTTTTGTCTTAGGTGTGGTTTTTTATTCTATTATTTACTATTGATGGTGAGATGCACATCCTAATCAAAAAATGATACAAAAAAAATACTTGATCATGTTAATTTCTATCCCACACCTCATCTGAATAGTTTCTCTATCAATAACTAGTTGTAGATTTGGTTGTCAAGAATACTTTTGTGATCTTCATTGGTCATGATTTTGATTCCTTCAAATGTCAAGACAAGGTATATTTGTAGCCTCTATAAAGGAAAGTGTGGCCATAGATGGTAAACAAGGATAAATAATGGATGGTAGGTTTGATTGTGAAATGCAATGGTAGATGATAATGAAATATATTATGGTCAAGAAATAAATGAAGATCAGAACTTTTAGTTACATATAATGTTGATGATGCTAGATTCAACATAACTTTAGTTGTAGTGGGGATGAAGACTTGTTCTCTCAATAGGACCACAAAATTTTTATCTTGTTTGATATTGAGAGTAGCTACCATCTGATTAGGTTGTAGATTAAAATCTATTTTTATTTGATCTTTGATTTTATCTTCATCAAGTAGTGAAGAACTTATATGCTCAGCTATTGGTGCCTCAAAGAGGTTTTCACCAATGAAACTATCTTGATTTTCTTGTAGTGCCTCTGAGAAGGTTTCACTAAGGAATGTTTACTTTTGAATTTAATTTCCTTCTAATACTTTTTAAAAAAAAATCACTAGAAGATGTTGAGTTCTGACTTTGATTGTATCCTAGTGCCTCTAAAAAGGTTTCACTAGGAGAGTGTTCTTCTACTACATGAATGTGGTCGTGGCCTCCTTGGTCTTCTTCAACTACTATGTCTCCATGGATGTAATTTAACAAATTATGATTTTATATATCCCAATTGATGCTTTTGGGAGATGGAATGTCAATGATATGTCTATTTTGGTTATTGGTAATGGCCTATGGAATGGTAATGAAATGGGGAGAGGCCACATAATCCTCATAGAAGATACTAGGACAACTTATGTTGAATCTAAAGTAATCATCCTCAAAAATCATAAAAGGATCATAAATGTATTCAAATTTATCTACAAGGCATGTGTAACCAATGTTGTAATAGTTATGAACATATTCTTCTTATAAATCTGATTCTAACTCAAAGGACTCTAAATCTAATGTTGAGACTGATATTGATTCAAATTTAATGGTAAATCCAATGTTAGTTCAATAATAGAACCTAACTCTAACTCTGATTCTTCATATGATAGGTACTCTATTATAATGATGTCTTGTTGAATTATTAGTATTGGATAAGTAACAACTTGTAATGGAATGATGGGCTCCACAAAAACTAGTTTGTTAGAGTGGGACTCTTCTAAGATGAGAAAAAGGTCAAGAGACAATTCCTTAGAGATTGTCTTGTCAATAGGTGCCTCTTGAAATATAGGCATATGGTAAAGGTAATGACTTGCCCAAAGGTGGTTATAATCATTAATAATTGACTTGACAAAGACTAACTCATCAATGTGTGACTCCTTGACAACTAGTATAGGATCAATAGGTGATTCATCATAATATGACTTATCACAACTGGTTGGTTCAAAAAAAATATCTTAAATTAGTTGGTTGTTTGGGATTTGGTTTCCAATGAGTTGGAAAATACTAGTCTTGAACATATCTTGGTCTTCAAAGGATTAGATCAAGTGAGGTTTAGATGGGATTAGTACTAGATGAGGAATGTCTTATGATTGGTTAATGGTAGGACCTTAAGAGCATGAATGCTTGCACAAGCTAAAGGAATAAGTCCTAGAATGATGAAATGGTGTTGTGGACTTTTATTACTCTCAAAAGCTAAAGGATGAGGTCCTGAAATGGTAATGGTATTCCTTGGATATTATAGAGATTGATAACTCATATAATCCAAAGGAAGGTTAAGGGTAGTTGATGATCAGATAATAAAATGACATAGAACTTGATTTATTTCACAAGCCAAAGCATCTAAGTCTTCCTCATAAACCATATCATCCTAGTTATGATTTGGCTCACAAGTTGGTTTTTGACTATGTTCCATGTACTAATTATTACAAAGAGGGTATAAATCCATATCCCAAAAAACATTATCTATAGTTGGGTTTTCAAATTTCCCCTCACAAGCCTCTTCATGCCAATCAACTTTTTGACTTGAATTTTGTGGATTTTGACTATGTTTCACATATGGAGTATTATATGAAGAATAATACAACTCCTTAGAAAAAATTTATCTATAGGGATTCCTAGTGGGATTTTGTGAAGACATTCTATCACAAGTTGGATTTTACACATCCATCATAAGTGTATCAAGATATATCTTTGTAAATGATGAAAGATCCAAAACAAAAAGACTTAGAGTTCTAGAAAATTTGAAAAACTATGTCCAAAGGATAAATGGTTCAATCTTAGTCTAAGTTGGTCAAAATGTGGAGTTGTATCTCCAATGTGGTCTGAAAGTGGAGTTGTATCTCCAAAATGATTTGTGCCAATACTTCGCATAAAATAGTCTAACATCAAATGTCTAATGTCAAATATCATACACACAAAAGGTCAAGGATTTGAATAAAAACTAGTATGTCAAAAGTCTAGGTCAAAGTGTTCCAAATAAGGTCTAAACTAGGAAAGGGAAAAGTTGAGTTACTAGGTCTTTTGTCCAAATGGGATTCAAAATATAGACTCAAACAAATAGGCATGTGCTAGAAATTTTGGCCAAATAATGTCAAAAGCTATACTTAAAACAAAGGCTAATGTGATTTGATTTAATCTAACAAGTTTGGAAACAACTTTAACATAAACCTAACACACAAAATCAAAAATAAACATGATCAATTGGCATAAGGAATAAGACAAAAGGCTCTTTGAATAAAGATTGTGTTTTCCCAAATAAAGGCACAAAAAATTATGAGGATAGGCTCTAAGAAAACAAACAATCAATAGTTTTTAAATTTGGGTAATTGATTAATCAAAGTTATGCAACCCAAAAGAGAAAGATCTATGTATCAACCCCACAAATTAAGGCTTAAATAGAAATAAATCAATGTTTGAATCCAAACTTGACAAGGCTAATTAAAAATTCAATGGAAAAAATGAGGATTTGACCAAACAAGCTAGACAAGATTAGACAACATGATGGCATAAGACAAAGGTCCAAATGGTATACATGACATAGTTTAAACCAAATGGTTTTTGATACAATGATAAACAAGTCTTGAAATAAATTAAGTAGCTTAACAACGTAATCATGCTTGAATGATGTGATTTATGTTATGTTTAGAAGACTTAAAAGGTTCAAATGTTCTGACATGTTTTGGGCAACATAACAATACTCTCCCCAGTTCAAATACATTATTTTGACATGGATTATGAATAAAAAAACAAGTTTTAGTCTCAAAACATACCAAGAAAAAATGACTAAAATACACTAAGTATAATCATCCAAATCCTAACAAGGGTATAACAATGTGGGGTTGACTAAACTAGCAAGCTTTCAAATGTTTTTAGGGGAATAAATTACATAATGACTTTCACGTCAAATGATGTAAAAGACAAGAATGAAAATTAGGTGAACACAAAATTGGATAGTAGTAAAAATTTCTAGTCCTTTTTACAACCACTACATCCTATTTTTCACTCGGTGTAGTGTGATGTCTAAATGCAGATACATCCCATGTGAAACTCGGAAGGAGTAAGTAAAGTCAATGTTGAGAGATGAAACCCTAGGTCAAAGCTTCCTTAAAGAAATCATGAGAGGTACTGACATCCCCCTTGCAATACAATATGTAATGAAATTAAATACATAAAAATAAAGACTTTAGGTTCATTTTCAAGGTCACCCATACTTTGATGACTTTTTGGTGAGTGCTTTAGATGACATTCTTTTTAAGCCTTGGACTAGGCAATTTTCAATAGGAATGGCACTTTTGATTCCAAAGGTTCCCTAAAGGGGACAAATGGAAGATCATACATGAAACACCCCTCTCTTTTCTAAATAAAATTAGATCAAGTAACTATTGAATACCAAAAACTTTTAAAAAGATGAGTTCAATTTTAAGCACCAAATTTGAAAGATTTGGTGGTGTTCATTTGACCCCTTTGTCTTAATATTGTGAACTTTGAAAGCCTAATTTATGAAAATATTCAACTAAGAACCTTAATGTTTCATTAATCACCCAAAAAAATATTCTTTATTCATTTAAATATCATTCCAAAGATGTCTTAATAGCATGTTTTAACAAGTTCCAAGTCTGCTAGTTACCTGTCTACCCTTAAGGCATCACCCCAAAAGCAAATATGTTAGATTAGAAATATTTTAAATAAATTTTCAAATTTTTGTGAAAAATATATGAAACTTGAATCTAAACGAATTTCAAATTCTAAAAATTTAAGAGAAAACATGTGGTTTTAAAAAAATCATACAAAATGGAGTCTATATGACCCCAAACCAAACATTTTAAAATGGCCTATTAGCTCTCAAGTTTTGTGTTTTAAAAAAAACATAGTGACTGATATTGGTTATATAACTGATGATAGTTACACTTACTAACCGATGATGGTTATCTAATGGACAATGGTTATACCAACAGTGATTGATGATGGCTATGCCAACTAACGATGGTTACTGTGTAAACCTATGAAAGAAAAACAACAAAACAAAGTTAGAAAATAAAATTATGAAAGTTTTAATGATCCAAATGAAGATTTTAAAGTTGAAAAATGATCTTCTTCATGTTTTTTATGCATTTAGTCCCACCAGGCATGCCATTATATGAACTAGGAATTTGACTAAGAAGAGGAAATTATTATGGTGTTAGTGAATCAAACCAAATCAAAAACACACTAAGCTAACGTCTTCATGCCTCATTACTAGGGTAAGCTTAGTAACAAAAAAAAATGACAAACATAACTAAAAAGTAAGGAAAAACAACAATAATTCCTTCACCTTCCTTAGATGTTCCAAATTCTTGTGTAATAGTGGCTTACTTGGCTTTGTGCTCATGAAGCCCTTGGAAATAGAGGCTTGGATACCTCCATCTCTCCTTGGAACCTTTGTTTTTTGGGTTGGCTTGGCTTGGAATCAATTTGGCATGGTAACACTAGTTGCATGAAGCTTTGTAATGAATTATGCATTATAACTTTACATAATCATGTGTTTTTGAAGATATTTTAACATAATAACTTTGCACCAAAATAGCTTAGAAATGATGTTCATGGCCTCTCTATTTATATATTTTTGCAAATGGCTAGAATTAACCTAAACTATCCATTTCAAGATTGAGATGTGTGGCTAAGGATTAATCCAATTATGTAATTAAAATTGATAAATAGGCTCATCAATATTTGTGATAGAGGATCAATTAAGAGGTATGAAGGGATTTGATGAGCAATGTGAGGCATGAATATTTATATTTATGGCATTTATGGCCTAGGGATATCTTCCCAAGAAATGAGGTCACCTGATGATGTAGATATTCAATATTCATTTCTAAATATAAGTATTCAACAAGTTAGATCTAAATTCTATTAATTATCTCTAAGCATGATTAAGCACTTTGTGCATAAATTACTCAAATTGATTAGAATGCTTTGTTATTGGTCTAAAATTTGATTGGATTAGAATTGGAAGTCAATATCAGATGTGATGGATCTGTTATCCCATTTAGGATGATGTCAACATAAAATAACAAAGGCATGTCTTATGTAAGAGATTTTATAGGAAAGAGCAATCCAAAGCATCTAGGTGAAAAATTGGCATTTGAATAAAAATGATCTGATCAAAGTTAGCTAGCACATAAATTGCATTGCCCTATTTAATGATACTTATCCAAAATTGACTCTTGAATATGTAAGTTTCAAATCTTTTAATGCATTTTAGTGTTTTTAAGCCAAATTGTGCATTTTGGTGAAAATTGGTCAAAACCTTGGTTGGAGTTCATTGATGGCTAGATTTAGGTGTATACAACATGAAATCTTCCTCCTCTCTCTTGTATCAAGTAAAATCAAGTGGGATCTCCTGAACCAACCCAAACTATCTCCACACATGATCAAATAGTTTGAGATCATCTTCACCCTCTTGATGGCTATATATCCACTACTAATTATTTATCCCTAGGGTGTAATACCTGTATCCAGTCCACTATGGTCATATAACATAAGGTCACCATATCACATTTCTTGGCACCAATCCCTCTAAATCATCCTAGAACCACTCAATATCTTTGGCTCCTCCACCTACCCCTATCATGGTTCCACTTCTTCTCCAATGTAAGAAGCCCACTATATAATTAATCAATAGATAACCCTCCATTGGTAGCCCCAAGGTTTTCAACACCTGAATGTGCTCAAATGCCTAGTAGTACAAGAATGAATTTGACAGTGATCACATACTATATGTGTGCTCAAAATCCCTAGAGCTACTGGTATATCTAGACTAGTAAAATTAGGGCCCACCTAAACATGGTCCTCCTTAGTAACATCTCCACTAAAACACCAATCAAAACAGGTGAAAACCACTCCCCAACTAAATAAAGAAACATGAAACTCATCATATCCATCATCATCATCATCATAATCAAGCTCTATCCTCAAGATCCATCTAGTATAACGGACCATAACTAAATCCACCTATTGAAACCATGCATGAACATGATTCTCACCATATATCATCTACATGTAGTAGTATATATCACCAAACTCTATCTGATAGACTACATCTCCTCAAATTAGGAAATTAGTGATCCTATGCACATCATCTATGAGGATGGTGATCTCTCTAATAGGTAACCAAAAGGTATTTATCGTAGGGTCCCATCTCTTGATGAGCATGATGATCATCACAAGATCTTGAGGTAGGTGATAATATTGGTGCATTGTACCTAGTTTGATAGCCTCCATATACTTCCACTCATCAATATTCATGGCATCCTAGATCTCTACAAAGAGTATGGGAACCTAGTCCCTTAAGTGAATCTGCTTGTAAACCTACAAGTGCAATATACAACAAACATACACACTTAGTTTTCCACCTAAAAATAAATACTAAATCATGCCTTCTTTAACCTATTCTGATTCACCCCATTACATATTTTTGTCAAAACCACACCTATTATATCCCCTATCTCCCCAACACTTATTATTTAAGTTAATGTTCACTTCACTAAACAACTATCCTGCAAACTCTACCCTCATCAACTACAATCTTAGATCATAAAATATTTTCAATAAACACCTTTAGAATCAAAACCCACCCATTTTTCACTAATCCTTTGATCATCAATGGTTCTTATAACCATCTTCAGTCCCTTAGGACCAGTTATCCTCCTTGGGGTCAACCAGTGCTAGTGAAGAATAACCATCACTCATCATTGTCTTCACCTAGACCATGGAGGGATTCAAACCAAGAGCCTCTATTAAAACCCTATCTTACTCCTAAAATACTTAAAATGATTATAATTTGACAACATTATTAAACTAAACCCTTTCCCAACCTAATTTACAAGTCTACCCCCACCAATTCCTCATTACACCCATAATTTTACCTACACTTTACCCAAACACTACCTAGGGATTTTACAAGCATCTAACCCAAATAGATAAATCCCTTAACTATTTACACAATCAATCTTATATATTAATTCAAAATAACCCCTACCTCATTTTGTGATTGCTATAGTGGCTACAGGCCTCATCCCACCATTCCACTATGTCCTCGACCACCCTCCATTAGCTCAAACCTCACTTAGATAAGCCAACTAATTAAAAGCCTCCACCTTAGTAGTGTTAGAAAACCAACTACCAAAAATACACTACTCACCCAAACCACAAACATAAAAGTCAAATGTGAAAAAATAATTCACCTTTTTACTTTTCACCATTTGTTTTTTTAGGTTTTTATCCTGACCATCATCATTCAGGGTGATTGGTAAAAAATAACCCTTGTGTTACCCTTTAAACATCACTAATCAAGGTCCCCATTCCCCTTTCTAAACTTTTATGGCATATCACCTAGGTGCTCAATGTTTTACCTACCTAGACTAGAAGAACTACATTTGGATTGAAGTTTTTGTTGGATATTATGTCCATGAAACTATGTAGGTAGCATCTATATACATTGTGAACATGGAGACAACTCAGCCACTCCTACCAACCCAACCACCTCATCACCTTATTTTTGGTCTATTTTGGCCCATTTGGCACATAATTTTGTGACACTTCTTGCCTAATCCTTTTGACCATAGTGATAATATTATCATGTTGAACTTTTACATTTTACACCACATGATGCATACTGACCTACTTGTGTCTCATCAAGAGCACTTCCTACCTTGGCTACCAATGACACTTGACCCATTTTTGTTTTCCCTAGGAATACTTCCTACCTTGGATACCCACTAAAAACATAGAAATTTCTTAAGAGACTTGCATTTACAAGTATTCCCAATCACCACACCTATAAGTCATGCAGTTCACTTGTCACTTGTCCTAATTAGCATCGAACCTTATTTTTACCAATATTGGAAATTTTAGTTTTCTCACGATCTTAGCTATCACACCATTTTATCACATTTTGTATACAAGTTTTCATCTCAAATGCCCAACCATTATTTTTTCACCTACCTCATGACCCACCATCTACCCATTATCAACCCTATACCCATTTCAATCTCACCTCACCAACTCTTTATTTGAGGGGGAATACCTCCTCTTACTCTTAGGGAAATCAAACCTTGATCCATTCTCTATTTTTTTTGTTTCTCATTCACACAAGCCACATAACCAAAAGGGATAAAATGTAAACACTGGAAAACCACACACGTGGTCCTAGTTATTGAAATGCCTTGGGTTTTGCCTTAACCTCTTTTGACTACACCTATAAGGTCAATAAACCTATTTGACCTAACCCACTTACCTAAACTAGAATCAAGTTATCCACTTGACTAAATTAAATCATCTTTTCACCATTTTAACCCACCTTTTCCCTAGGTCCTCGATTGATGATGGTCATGGTAATCGGTGATGGTCCGGTTGCACCACCTAGGATTTTAGCATGCAAACCACCACTTTAATTTTATAAATATATCTCATATAAATCTTTTAATGATCTTTTGCATGGATAAATTATATTTAGATGGCCTAATTACACCTTCACTTCTACCTCTTGCTTATGCCTATAAGAGAGGGAGGCTTGGGAGGCCAAATCCATTTGTAATTGTTATCAAAAGCTTTGTGTATCTAGAATATTTTTTTGTAGGCCAATCAATATCATCAGCATCATCAAGTGCCATCATCCATATTATTTGGATTCGACTCACCATCACCTCTCAACCAAGCTCTTAGGTACCATTACTCTACCAAAATCAGCCTAGATTCCACTAATTGGAAATCCATCTCAACCATCCACCCAATTAACCTTTGAAAAGGTAAGTATTTTATTTTTGGTTTCTACTTATCATATTTCCATTTTAAGATCAGTCTAGCCCTTATCTACCTCTCAAAACTTACCTTGTAAATCCTATCAATCAGCAACACCAACCCCAATTCCACTCCTAGTTCTACTAATAGGCAATCAATGATAGTTACTTAACTAGTGATGATTAGCCTCAACTGATGAATGTTAGGTTACCAATGATGGTTCTCTTTGACTGATGATAGTTAGATGAATGGTGGTAGTCGCCTATGGTACCAAAAACTAACAAGTTAATTCCACCTACCTATACCCAATCAAATATAGTTTTTTTATGTGCCTCCCTATTCATAAGCTTATTTTAGATTTTCTAAAGCATATCCTAACCCCTTAGCACTATTACTAATCATTTTATCACTATTTAGATCATTTTTAGTCTATTTTCTTAACAAGTATTTTTGTGTTCAGTTTTAGTACCTTTTGATTATTAATGCAAGTATCTTCTTTCTAGTTTTTTGAACTTGATTGTTTAAAATATGTGGATGGATAGCCCCTAAGCAAGCTCTCACTTTTAGGATATAGCTATCACTAGACAATCCACCCAAATATTTATCTAATGAACAAGTTTGCTTTAGTACTTTACTATCTATAGGTCTTCTTCCCAAGCCAAAGAGGAACTCTTCACAATCTTTTGATTTAGTGTGCATACAACCAAATAGGTTTTTCAACCATACCTGTATTGAGTTTCTTTTCTCTTTTATTTTGAAATTAAGTGAAAAATTACATGAAATAGGTACCCATCTACAAAACCTACATCATCTGTCTCGACCCTAGCCAATAGCTCCTCATGACCAATGAAGACTTGAATTGGATATAGCTCAAGTAGTAGGAAATTTGTATTGTCTTGCATATATCTCAGGAATAGACCCAAGATATCCTACACTAGGCCAGACTATCACTTTACCCTATCAAAATAAATGAGCTCTATCTCACCATCCCTCCTATTGAAGATCCATATATAGATCTATAGTGACAATGTATGTCTCTTATAGTGATCCCACTTTAGAAACCTAACATAGGGTCTCCAGATCATGTCTTCAACAACTAAGGCATCCATTACACCTCTAAACCAATTAATGTCTTGAACCCCTCTACCTAGTCTTGAAAGGGCAAAATCAGATTTCCACAACATGAATCCAACTTAGAAATCCATATGACTATGCCCCTCCTATGGTACCCTTAGTAGCCTTAACACTTATATGTGCTCATAAGCCCAATAGTGTAGAATAAATCCTATGTTAATACCATACCTCCTATGAGTTATGAATCCCCACAACTTTGTGTCTATCCAAACTAGCATCACATGCACCTAGTTGAATTATATTTATCCCAATAACATCTCAACTAGAATACCCAACAATAAATAAGGTAACCTTCTACTACTCAAATTTGGTACAATAAAACATGATACTACCATCATCAATAACTGTCTATCATCTCTAGCCCTCTAGTAGAGTAGAGTATAGTTAAAGCCTCCTACATTCCACCTCATAAAATCAAGGTAATCTCCATAAAATAGCTCCATAAAATCATCTCTCTCCTCCCTCTTAATTTGATAAATTTAACTTATCCCATATGGGCATCCATGTAATCTTATGGACATCCTCAGGTAAGATGGTTATCTCACTTTTAGGTAGTATAAATATGTTCATGGTAGGATCCTATCTATTGATGAGCACCATGATCATCATCGTATCTCATAACACATTATATTAATGTAGCATTGCACCAAGCCCCACCTCTTCCATATGAGCCTGGTTTGCTACAGTCATCCCTCAATGAATCTTGGCAAATATTTGAGGCACTTGATCTCACATCTAGATCTGCTCCCATGCCTATAATGTTTGATAGTAAATAAAATTAATTCTCTATACTATTTTTTCCTACAAATTTAACCTCTTACACATACCTCTTATGCCTACTAAAACCTATACCTATGGCTTATCTCCAAATCCAAAATCTAAACATATCTTATGTATACCCTAAATAATCCACCTTCTACCTATAACATCACCTACTAAACATGTACCTTAACTATTCTCAAAACTATTACCTATCCATATGTATCATTTAACCATTATCATTAAACCATTACCCTTTACATCACTTTTAACTAAACATTCAAAACATATAGTATTTCAAACCCAATAACCATTCAACCTAACCTTTAACAAATGCATCATCATTTACTCGACCGCTAACAGTCATAGCAACCATTGATGGTTAGGAAACTAACCATCAAGGGTCATCAACCATCAACAATCAGGTATTACCATCGATGGTGACTATGAGTGACTATTAGTAGAATACCTAAACCCTACCCTCCCTAAACAACTACCCACACACCATAATTACCCTATAAATTCCTACCTAACACCTATTTTACCCTCCCCTAACCACCTTACCCTTCCCAAATTCAAAATCCAATCTCAAATCAACCAAAAACCATAAACTTAGGTCAAACTAAAACCAAACCACCTTTACAACAAAAAATCACTCAAAAAATAACTAAATTCAAATTCAAATTCAAATGCATTTACATACTCTACCAATCCAACACAATACCTACCTCATTCCTTGACTATCATCAAGGAGGAATCTTGGGACCCATAGCTTGACAACATGCCCTACTTCACCTACCCTACATCCTTATCGATCCAACCTCTAGCCCACTCAATCAACCTCAACTAATTAACTACTAGTAATGATGTTAGAGTTCCCTAAAAAAATACCAAGACTCAGATGACAAAAATCAGTTTACTCAAATGAGTGAAATAGACCCATAGAATAACTTTTTGTCTCCACCATTTTAGGGTTGATGTCTAACCATAAATGATCAGGGTGACCACTGATGGTCGACCCTAGGGGTCCACCCTAACCATCTATGATTATTTTTTTCAAGGTTTCTTCACCAAGCCTAATAATTTTTATATTAATTTTTTTTTCACCAAATTAATTTTGGCACTCAATCAATAAAAAATTGACTTCTATGCCAACCTTGCCAACCACCACATTACCTCACAACTAGCCACTTTATCTCAACTATCATATGCTTTATGATGACCCTACTTTGGTATTTTTGACTACACCAACTACTTACCATGTTAAACAACTTTTTAAACTTACGTCACTTTGCACACACCTGACTAATTTATGTCTTCATAGGAGCACTTCCTACTTTGGATACCCATAAAAGCATTGACCTTCTCTAGGAGACTTAGGTTTACGAGTGTAACACAACCATCACATACAATTTCATGGTCCACTTATCAATTTTCCTTTTAGTACCAACCTTAATGTTTACCAACTATGGCAACTTAGTCACTGCATAATCTTGGCTATTGTACTTTTGTTGTACTTTGTGCATGTGTTTATGTTTTAGTACCTAACCTATCACCCACCTCCATAAAAAAATTCATCACTTATCAAACCCACACCTAATTTTGTTTCACCTCATTGACTCCTACTTTGAGGGGGAATACCTCCCCCCATGGTTAGGGAAACCAAACCTTTGACATGCACTCCATTTTTGTTTTACTACTTGTTGATACAAAGTGTATAAAAAAAAGGGTAAAATGTAGACACTATAAAATTGCACACTATAGTTCAAAGTGTCAAAATACCCCTAAACCACCTTAGGACCAACCTTGACCTTTTGACCACAAACCAAACCTAACTCGCGTTAAAATTTACCTACTAGCAAACCCATGTTTTAACCCACCCTGACCTTTAAACCTCAACCATTGACGGTTAGGTTTCCACCACCTGAACCATTAAACTACTACATCACTCTGACTTGTTTTTTATATTTATCTCATCTAAATCATGTGCAATTCAATGCATATGATAGATAAATTTAAATATAAATTTAGACCTCTTGTTAATGTATTTTTACACCTCTCCTTCCTTCCTTTAAAGAGAGAAGAGGAGAGGGTGAATCAGGATCTAGAATCAAGTAGTTAACATCTAGAGCTAGAGCTTCTTGCATCAACATTTTATTTTATAGGCATTCTTCTAGTGATCTAATAAACTAGCAAGTATGATAGAGATCTAAAGTGTTTTTATTTATTAGCTAAAAACCAACTACTATACCTCTATTGAAATTGCCCTAGACTCTATCAATGAGTTTGTTAGCCAACCACCTCAACCATTCATCAAGTCAATAACTAGTAAGATAAGTATCTATTTTCAATCACTCAATTACTTTGTTTCTATTTTTTAATCATAATAGCCTAAACCCGTGTCTCAAAATTCTATTCTGTGACCTCATCCAAATAACCTTTTCCCAGCTAGACCCAATCCATAGTAATTGTTGACAGTCACTCTAATCGTCGATGGTCTATCCCAACCACTAATGATCACTATGTGATAAAATAAAAACAAGTTATTTCCACATACCAGACCTCAGCTAAATCTAACTTTTAGACCCTCTGCTTGATCATAGAACTCTTTCCTATTTTTTGAAACATACTCGACCTATTTAGAATTCATATTGACTCACTTATTACTATAATTAAGTGAAATTCACCCATTTTTTTGTCAAGCACTTTTTGTATTTGATTTCTAATATCTTATTTTATTTATGAAAGTACTTAATATTTTAGAACTTTATTATTTAAAAGTGTGGATTGACAACCTCCAAATAATCTCATGCTTGTTGGATCTAGTTTGCTAGGCAATCCACCCTACTATCTAACTAATCAACCATTTATTTCAGTGTTGTTACATGTAGGTCATTCCTCCCAAGCTAAATATGAGTATCTACATTCATCTGGATCAATGCATGCATATCATATTAGGTTTTTCTACCATGCCTTTCTAAATTTTCTTTTCTCTTTCTTATAAAGAACACAAGTGAAATTTCTTTGAAATAGTATGTACTCTCAAATGCGATCTAGAAGTGCCCTCAGATGTGGTCTATGAAAATTTTTCTCTAGGTCCCTTTTATTCAAAATCATTGAGGTAAGTTTTGAAAAATTAGGGTAAAAATGAATCAATTTTCCCCCTACTGTGAATCTATAGCCTTTTATTTCAAACTTTCCCCCCCATGTATTGTTTTCTTATTTAGAGGTTTATTTTTAGCCTTATTATCCATTTTTCTTCCCAGTTTCACCTATTTCTTTCATTTTTCTCCTCTTATAACATTTATACACTATAATTTCTTCCTTTTATGGGTCCACTCATCTAATTGTTTTCCTAAATCTACCATTAAAGGGTTATTTAGGGCTTACCAAGCATTGCTTTAAGACATATTTAAACCTATTTAGTAGTACATTTAGCAAATTCATTAAAACTAGCATCCATTAATTTTATTCTATGATCATTTTAATGAATTTTTTATTCTTTTAAAAACCATTGCTTTGTATACATCTCACAACACCTTCTCAAATAGGGAAAAATTTAGACAATCCACTTTTATCACTTCGATGTCAAAATTGTAAAATGGAATGACTTCCCATAATTACATAAAACTAGTCTAAAATCATTTGTTCATCTAATGTACAAGTTTTAATTCACCCTAGGGCATCTATAGGTGGGATAATTCACCATATTAAATCTCTTCAATTATCATTCTGGTCATTTTCTTTGGTCAATTCTTCTACCTTGATCAATTAATATATTCAATTCCCCTTCCCTAAATCATTCATTTAATTAAATTCCCCACATTATATTAATTAAATTGATTTTTGATTAATTAAATTAAGAATTCTTATAATTAAATTCCCTATAATATATTAATTAAATTTATCTTTGATTAATTTAATTAATCATTCTTCTAATTATAGTTCCATGCAAATATAATTATAATTTCATTTAAATTATTAAATCCTCATTTTCCTTCCAAAAAAAATCTTCATTAAAGAAAGAATCTTGAGATCCTATGGGATATTATTTTGTGATTCAAGAAATTTTCTAAATGAATTTATGTGCAAGAGTATTCTCCACCCCTCATCTTGGAGATAATATGAAGGGCCCACAATGAATATGGTGAGATAGTTTAAAATCGTTATAAACCATTCATCTTGGGAAAAAAATGAAGGGTCTACATTGGTTATCCATATGTTTTATTTGGAAAGAGTATCCACCCTTCATATTGGACACAAGATGAAGGGCCCACAATGACTCTCACAAATATATTATGAGGAGAATCCTCCACCCTTGATATTAGAAACAATATTAAGGGCTCATATTAATCCTTCTTGGATATTTTAAAGATCCATCCTCCACCCTCCATATTGAGAAAAATGAAGGACTCACATTAATGATCCATGTGGTGATCAATGTGAATTGTTGAGGACTCATTTACAACCATTAATCTTGAAATAAATATTAAGGGTCCTCATTAATCCTTTTTTTTTTAAATATACCTTTTCCCTTTATAATTCAACATGTTCCAAATTCATAGATAAGCCCTTCCACTTTATCACACTAACTCATTCATAAAAGGTCATGCTTATTATTTTATCAAATCTTTAAGGAAATATGGTCCATTTTGTTACATTAACATTGATAAATATTGTTTGAATATACATATGAGAGAAATCATACACAAAGATGAAGTTTCTAATGAAACTTTGTATTTTATTGGTTTAATATTAGCATTGTTATCAAATATTTATATGTTCATGAGGTATTAGGTGTATATCATTAGTGATTCATGCTTCATTTGATGATTTTAAAATATTTAATGATTATAATTAATGTATCTAACCAAAATAAGGGATATTTTTGCTTCAAAAGTGACTAGGAAGAAAGAGGGGATCTAAAAATACATGGAAATGTAAGTTAGATTATAGAAAGGACACCAAAATAAAGTAAAATATGGTAATCATGTCACTAGATAATCCATACCAACCTACATAAGGTATATCAAAAGCACTAATAAGATAAATCATCCTAAAAGAGAAGCCATGCAAAAATATACTAAAGAATCATAAAGGAACTAAGGCCAACTAAAAGATGTTATAATATGTGAAAAATAACCTGAATGTACTACCCAAGATCCATAAGGGAAATGAAGAAATTTAAATCATCCTAAAATAAGGGGAAAATAGAATATAAAAAATAAATTAATTAATAAATTAAACTAGAAGGTGTTACCTAAGATCCATAATTAAAACTAAAGATGATTTTAAATCATCCAAAAGTAGGGGGAGCTAAAAATATTTAAAATAAAACCTAGAGGTACTACCAAATATTTAAATTGGAAACTAAGGTTGATTGTAAAATGTGATAAAATAAAATAAATTAAAGATGCATTCTAAAAATATAGTGTTGAAAAGTAAATACCATGAGATAAGTGTAGATTATAAATCTAAGAGAGATTAGTCAATCTATTAGTGAATGAAATCAAAAATGAAATTGAATAACTAACAGCTCAAGCCTAATACCTAGGTTGGGTTATGTGTAAAATAAGAAATGAATTCATATTAGAACATAAAAACAACATTTATACCTCCTTAGAATATTTTCTTGGGAACTAGTTTGAAAATGTTGAGCTTGGCTTGTAAGGTATGGAATCTTTGGAAATGCTTTATTCCACATATGGTAAGCACCTCTGCATGTCTACACTTGATTATTGGTTTGTATTTTCATGATATTTATTTGAATCCCTTTGTTTAATTTAGTAGAGAAAGTTTTCATGAAGAAGCTTCTTTGTTGAGTGATGACCTTGATATTTGGAAGATATTCATTGCATTAGTTGGTCATGATCAAGAGTGTGAAAACCCTTTCATTTATATATTTGGAAAGTGATTGTGGACTATCCATATTTAGTCCTCCATTTTAATAAATGATAAATAAGGAGTGTGTAAGAAAAGGGATGTATTATTTCATTTAAATGTAAGAGATTCAAATTATGACCCATTTATGTATGTAAGGTGTAAGGAATTATCTTGAGTGTGTAAGTAAAGTGTAATACATGTCATAAACTTCACTTTATTGCATGATCTACCTTATGATATCATCTATTTGTGAGGAAATATTCCAATTTTCAATTTATAAAAAGGATAATTCCAAATATATGGAATTTTCAATTAAATGAATGATTAGGCTAATTAATCAAGTTGATTGATTGGTAATTAAAAGAATGATGTATTTTTGTAATGTTTATTTATCAATAAGGTATTTAATTAATTTTAATATGAAGACACTTGAAAATGGTTGGCTTAATTCAAGATGTATTAGGTAATATTAATGATGTAATATGATCCATTACCCTAATCAGGGATGTGTCATTGCAATTTTAGGTTAAAAAGGCAATTGTGTAGATAAATTCAATCTAATGATGATTTCTAGTTAAACTTGCATGTGATTATTGAAAGTTTCTCTTGATTATAGTTTATACATCAAAGTGATTAAAATTAAGTGGCTACATTTTTCCCTTGTTTGAGAAGGTATTATATGACACTAGGCACAATAGTGTCTTTAAAAAAAATAAAAAGTCATTAAGAAGGAATTTAATAATGCTTGAAAAATGATGTCTTCACTCTTCTATTTTGAAATTATGAGTTGATAAACTCATATTTATGCCCCAAAGGGCACTTGATTATCCTTATATGTCCCTTCAAGGGGCTGGTTGGGGAAGAATTTAAAATGAATGAGCACTCAAAAAAGAGAAGAAGAAGCAAGAATGGGATAAATTAACATGTGGCTAAAATTCACCAACTTGAGATAATGATTTCACACTTTGATTTTCAATTTTGGATAAAATTATAACTAAATTGACCCTAAGATGGGAGGAAGTGGGAAGGATTCATCCCAAAATAAGTGGAACACTTTGAATTGCCCCCAAAAGGGTGAAAGTTATGGGTTTGAAATTATAATAAAAAATAAATGATGGAATTGGTCCCATAGAGGGAGGTCTTGGTTGATTATAACATTGTACCCCAATAGGGAAGATTGGATTATTTATTAAATTGATTTACCCTTAAAGGGAAGGTTTCATCATTGATCAATATAATTGGTTTGCCCTAGTAGGGAAAATTTTATCTTTGATTATTATGAATGGTTTGCCCTAGTACGGTAGATTTTCATTTTGATAAATGATGATTAGGAAATTAATCAATTGGAAATCATAACTTAAGGATATAAATTATTTTACATAGATTAAAGATAAGTGGGCATAAATATAGGTGTGATGGTATAGTTATTATTCAAGGAATGAAAAATCTACAAAAAACTTGGCATACACGAATTCTCAATGGTAAACAAAAATATGGTGAAGAAGATAATAATGGTTTGAAGAATAATGAGATAATAATAGTTGAGCTAATCCTATAAACTAAACATAAATGAGTGCTACCTACATATTTCATAGGGACCTCAGGCTGATTTGGTTCTCCTAGAAATTGAGAGAAAATGGAATGAAGGAAATGATTATGACCTTTTGTATACGATCAGATATGCCATGAGTAGTATATAACTTAGTCATATGGTCCAATGATCATGTTGTAGGATTGGTAGATGAGGAGATTTTTTCTATGACATTATCGATTAAAACTCTAGAACTTGATTTTTTATATAGAAAAAAATGGTATGAACCATGATGTAAAATAACATGATGACCAATCTATAATGTGCATATGAACTGACCCTTGATCTAATAGACAGTTGATAATAATACACCAATGATAAAAACTATGATGGTAATGTTGATGCATGCCAATAGATGGAATCAATTATAACCATTTGATAATAATCATCATGATTATGACCTCATTATCATAATGTATTGATTTAAGGCAAAAATAAATAAATAAATAAAAAATAAGTAAACAATCAAACACACACACACAAACTTGAAAATAAATGTAATATAAAGTATATTATTATTTAACCATGTCAAAATCCATGTGTGAAGGATAAATGAGACTAGTAATTGGATGGCACCCCTAAGCATGGATACATGCAAGGGAAGCATTTGCGCCTAGGGTGGTTAAAATTATTGGATCTAATAATGAGTTTTCCAAAGTAGGGTGGATTTGGGAATGACACATTTGAATAATGTTTTAGGAGATAAAATTATTGGATTAAAGATTGTTTGAATAGATCTAAGACAAGATAATTTTTTTTGAATTTTGTGGCTTTATATATCTTATGGATATTATAATTTTTAGGAATTTTTTGGAATGTTTTGAATGTTTTTGGGTTTTAGGCATCTCAACTCAATGAATATTTACGAGATGCAAAATATTGTAACTTGTAAAATAATGAGAGTGTGGCATATGTTTCTCACAAAATAGAAAAGGGGTGGTTTAGGTTAATTTCAAAATAGTAAGAGTGTGGCTTAGGTTTCTCATAAAATGGTCAAATAATGGAAAAGGGGTGATCAAGTTGACCTCATAAACTGAATGTTGTCTACATTCTCTAAATGGTCCTTAGGTCAATGTAGTTCAACCTATAATGAGATATATAATTAGTCAACAACAGGTTGAGGTAGGAAAATGGAAAAGTGGTATTAATAATGAATGACAATGAGGGAAAGGATTAGGAGTCTCCAAGGACCATGTCACATGAGAAACAAATGTGTCCTATCATCAAAGTGTCAATGAATAATATCTTAAAATGTTTCCCAAATAGGTCTCAATATACCTTCTACTTCCATAATAAGGTAATAATGGGAATTTTAATGGTCACAATAAGATGGTTAGGTTGAATAGGATTGAATGGTTAAAAAAAATTTAATGGCATGGTCTATAATTTAGATAGGGATACCCCCAAGTGTCAAGGTACTTTCAAATAAAAAATGATTTACACATGATGCCAAAAACCTAGTCCTAATTATCCTAGTCCTAATTAAATGTCCTCTAAACCATATAAGGATCAAAAATACTTTCAATCTTATCTACAAGGAGTGTGTAGCTAATGTTGTAACATATGCTAAGGTATGTTGATTCTGACTTAAGAGAAACAAAATCTAATGTTGAGACTGATATTGATTTTGCTTATGGTGCTAAATATGATATTAGTTTCAAAATATAACCTAATTTTGATATGGGTTCTAAAATTAAACATATTTATAATGTAAAGGTAGCCATAAAGAGGGTTAGTTAAATTACATTTTCCATGAGTACCTTGTTCACCTTTTTCTTGAAAATGAAGGCTTTAGGATAAAGAAATGTTTGAAAATGTAAGAGGTTTGGTAATGGAAGAAAAATGAGATCTTCAAAGATGATTTATTTTAAGATAGGTCCTTATTCAAATATACGTGGACCATTAATGGTTTGGATTTGGTCAAAAATGGGTGATTCAACAAAAATGTTGAAAATGGTTTGACTATCTTGATCTTACTTTAGATGTGGACATATTTGATCATGTTTGGGAAAGGGATCATGACATATCTCAATTGAGTAATTATCATACTTAGACACACTTGGATTATCAAACATAAGGGCCCTTAGAGGGGAAATTGTATAATATGTCTAGATTATTGGCTTTGTTGTGGTTGTAAGACTACATTGGATTTTAGAAAAGAAAATGAAATGTCAATAATGGATACCAAATTGTGTAGTTATTGGTTAAATTGAGAGAGTTTTTCCATAACTTTTTGACTAAATACTTGTGATTCTAGAACAAGTTTAGGATCATGAGATGCCATGACTTGGATTAACCTTATACTAATTCCCCTAAGCAAGCATACATACAATGATAATTAGATGGATGAAATTGGCCCCAAAGGGGGCAAACTTGGTCTCACTTAAAATAGGCCCAAATACGGAGGTCTTGGTCTCACTGTAATTGGAATGGGATCAAAGAGGGAAAGTTTATACTTCATTTATAAATATAATGGGCCCAAAGAGGGTGGTCTTACTTAGGTTAGATTTGTTCGAAAGGGTCTTAATTTGATTGGCCCCAAATAGGGAAAATTGGTATTGATTGGAATGGACCCAAATAGGGGTGGGTTTGGTCTTTATTATAATGGTCCCCAAAGAGGGATGTATTATTATTAATGTCATTGGGTTGGGTTGGCATGGAACCAAACAAGGTGGAATAGACTAGAATGTAATTACCCCAAACAAGGTAGATGGGCATAAATTAGAATTTGTCCAAATAATCTTAATTTGATTTTCCCAAAATAGGTCTAATTGGTCTATATATGATTTAAATGAAAGAAAGGATGGATGATATGAATTCATCATTCCCAATTGACATGTGTAAGAGATTGAATGGAAAGATAAAATATGGTTTTGAGTGGCATGTAATGGATTTTAGAATAGTTGAATTTGGCCAAAATAGACTTGATTTGGAATTGAAATGTGGTTTAAGATGAACCTAATTGGATTAGAATGTGGCTCAAGATGAATTAGATAGGAAGAGAATGTCTTGGTATGTGGTTCAATACAAACCCAATTTGACATTGACTCGATTGATACAAAATTGGTTTGGTACATGGTTCAAGATGAACCTAATTAAGATTTCGATTAGCTTGGTACATGGTTTAATATGAACTAGATTTGGATTTAATTGGCTTGGTACATGGTTCAAGATGAACATGAATTATATTTGATTTTCTTGGTACATGGTTCAATATGAACCTAATTTGACTTTGATTATTTGGGTAAATGATTCAAGATGAACCTGATTTTGCTTTGATTGGATTGGTACATGGTTTAAAACAAACTTGATTTGGTTTTGATTGGTTGGGTACATGGTTCAAGATGAAAATAATTTGTCTTTGATTTTCTTGGTACATGGTTCAAGGCAAACCTAATTTTTCTTTAATTGACTTGGTATATGGTTCAAGATGAACCATATTTTTCTTTGATTCTCTTGTTACATGATTCTAGATAAACTTGATTTGGGTTTGATTATCTTAGTACATGGTTCAAGACAAATATATTTTGTCTTGGAATATCTTGGTTTGGGAATTAGATTGATTTGATATATGGTTCAATATGAACCTAATTTGGCTTTAATTGGATTATCACATGGTTCAAGATGAGCTAGTTTTTTGCTTAGAATCACTAACCTTAGTTGATTTTAAATGTTTAAATTGGGTATATCAATGAAAATTTTCAAATGAAATAGGTCACTCAAAGTTTATTCATGCAAGTACCTAAATAATAAAAGTGTGCACATCAAACTTATTTACAAAGGGGTGCACAAATTTTAGTACATCAAATCCTTTTATAAAAAAATTATTTTAATTTTTGAAAAGAGATAAATTTGGTCAAATTTGGAATGGTTTATCATGAATTAGGACCTAGCCTTGGGATAGGAATTGGTTTGAATATAATTATAATAAAACTAATGGCACACTAACATAATTTGAATAAAATTTGGAATTTGGATTTGAAATCATTTCACTCTAGAATTGGAACTTGGCCTTGGAATTAGAACTTGGATTTGGAATTGGAATTAGACTTAGAATTGGAATTTGGCTTAGGTTTGAAATAAAATGGATGGAATAACAACATAATTTGGATAAGAATTTATAACTTTGTTTTTAGAATTATAACTAGGTTTGAAATCAAATGAATGGCATATGATATAGTTTGGATAATAATTAATAACTTTAGTCCTAAATTAGTTTGAAATTGGCAATTTGTATTAGGAAAAGTCTTTAGTTTTGACTTAGGTATCCTAATGTTATGGTTTAGACAAGAAAGGTAGGTATTTGGACTAAGTTTGACATGTCACTTTTGTTTGACTTAGAAATTTTGGTAGAGTAACACTTCACTGTTTGTGTATAAAAATGATTTGGCTTTATACCTTTTTTTTTGAGTTGGTTTTAAGTATAAACAAGGTTTAGACATAGTAATCAAGAAATAACACAAAAGTATTACAAGGTTATTCTAATAACTAACATGAGTTTGCATCACATCCATTCAAACCTTCAATATACTTGTCTTAAGAGAGGATTATAAAACTTAAGATTCATTAAAGAAATTATTAAAATTATTGGTGTTGTTTTAATCCAACCCTTCTCTCAAAAGGTTTATATGAGTAAGAATATCTTCAAGGTTGTTGCTTTTACACCCCTACATCAATGAATTATACATGGCAAAATAAGGTCTTAATTTTTTTTACTCTGATTTCTAAATGAATCTGATATACCTTAAAGTATGTGGACATAAAACTATCCATCAATTGTGCATCAATATTTAATGGGCCATTTACCAAAGGGTCTAGTCCCTTCACAACCACTTTAGACATAAGATTTCAAAGAAGTGTTGCCAAAAAAATCAAGCTTAAATGGACCTTTTAGCTAAGATACCACTAATGTAATCTCAATTTGTATACCTCATCAGATAACATGTTTGGTATGATGTTAGGATGTGACATCCTAGTCAACAAAGCCCTAGGACCAATGGGAAGGTGGTGAAATCCACCCAACATATCCAAAATAAAAATAAATGTATGAGGCAAATAAGAACTCTATGTTTCTGAATCACCAAAAAGAAGAGAGCATATGTGTAAAATAACCCCATAAGACACTCAAGCAAGAAGCAAAAACTTGTATGAAAGGAAGTGACTGTAGAAAATAAATAGGCTTTTCTTATAACCCAAATGAAAATTCAAATTCATTTTAAGCCCAAATGTGTAAGAAAAATTACTTTGATTATAATTAAAAAACACACTTTTTAATCAAGTTCCTATAAAATAAATGATTAAAATTTTAAGATAGGTAATAAATATATATTTTTAAGGTCCCAGGTTTTTATCAAAATGATGATTTCACTCATACATAAGTAGAGTCAATTTCACTGATTACAAAGTGATTTTATTGATTATATAGAAATTTCATTATTTTAAAATACATAACAAAACAAAAAATATGAAATTAGTGAATTCATCAATTAGCAAGTTGAATTCACTAATTTAGAAGTCAAATTTAGTATATTATGAGCCATTTTGCTGATTTGAAACCTACACACAAAATAGAATACAAATTATAAAATGGGCAAATTTATTGATTATTAGGTCAAATTCACTAATTTACAAGTCAAAGTCATCATTTTATGAGCCACTTCACCAATTTTAAACCTACACATAGAACATAACAGAAAGTATGAATAGGAAAATTCACTGATTAGGAGGTTGAATTCATTGATTTGTAGGTCAAATTCACTATTTTATAGGTCAAATTTGTCATTTTGTGAGCGATTTCACAAATTTGAAACCTAAACATAGAATAAAATAAAAGTTATGAAATGGTCAAATTCACTTATTTACATGTTAAATTCACCATTTTAATGTATGAAATCACTATTTAGTAGGTCAAATTCACTAATTTATATGTCAAATTCACCATTTTGTGAGCCATTTCACTAATTTTTAACCTACACAAAATAGAACAAAAAATATGAAATAGGCCAATTTTCTAATTAGCAAGTTGAATTCACTAATTTATAGGTCAAATTCACCATTTTGTGATCCATTTCATTGATTTATGAGCAATTTCACCAATATGAAACCTACACATAGAATAAAATAAAAAGTATGAAACATGTGAATTCACTTATTTACAAGTCAAATTTAACAATTTATAGGTCAAATTCACCAATTTACAAGTCAAATTTGTCATATTATGAGCAATTTTATCGATTTGAAACCTATGCTCAAAACATAATAGGAAGTATGACATGGGGAAATTCATCAATTTACAGGTCAAATTTGCCATTTTGTAGGTCAAATTCACCATTTTATGAGCAATTTCACCAATTTGAAACTTGCATGCAAAAAAAAATACAAAGTATGAAATGGGGAAATTCATTGATTTTCAAGTTAAATTTACCATTTTTGGTGTGAAATCATTGTTTAGAAGATCAAATTATTTGATTTTCCCTGAAGCAAAGATTAACAACTTTTTGAAGAAAAAGAGGTAAATTAAACTAGTTACTAGGTTCATTTTGGTAATTAGAATAGTGTTAATGGTCTAAAATAACTTATGGGGTGCATCAAATATCCCATCAGGCATGTCATTATGTATATTATAAATATGAGAGAGGTTAGTTAATCCATTAATGAATGAAATCAAAATGAACTTGAGGAACTACCATCTAAATCCTAATACTTAGGTTGAGATATGTGGAAAACAAGTAAGAAATACACATTAGAATAAAAAACAACATTTATACGTCCTTATAAGATTTACTTTAGAACTATTTTGAAGAGGTTGAGATTGGATTGAAGACTATGGATTCTTGGAAATGCATTATTTTTCATGTGAGAAGCACTTATCCTTGTCTATATGTGATTCTTGGTTTGGCTTGGCATGAGAATCAGTTGAAATTCCTTATATAACTCAATAGAGTAAGATTACATAAACAATATTCTTTGTTGATTGATGGCCTTGATATTTCACAGAGCTTCGCTACCTAGTTTTTCATGGTGAAATAGTGTGTAGACCCTTTCATTTATATATTTGGCATGTATTTGTGGAATGTCCATCTTGAGATGAAGATCAAGGTCCCAATATTAGTCCTTCATTCTCATAAATGAGAAAGATGGAGTGTGTAAGAAAAGGGATGTAGCATGTCATATAAATGTAAGAGATTCAATTCGTGACCATTTTATGTGTGTAAGGTGTAAATACTTATCTTGAGTGTGTAAGTAAAGTGTAAGACATGTCATATCCTTTGCTTGCTTGCACACTTTACATTATGAGGTCTTATTGTATATCAACAAAAATTATAATGTCTAGTTATATATTGATCATCAAACATGGTACATTATCTACTTCTCTAATGAATAATTGGGTTGGGTTATCAAAAATTTATGAAAAGTGATGGCTATGTCTAGGACTCATCTAAAAATTTATAATCAGAATAGATTTCCTACCAATGTACAAGAATTTCAAAATTATAAAAAAAAAAAATCATTCCATAGTTTGTTTTTAACAAGAAGTTAAATATTTTAGCTCTTGTGATAAATTAGGATGGATTAGGCATCACTCCGGTATATATATATATTTTTATATTTGGGAAATCCTCATCAATTTTCTTATATCGTTCTCTTTATTTTTTTCCCTACTCAAAAACAAATGTGAAACATCGATGTGTGGATTGTCTATGGAAAAAATTTGAATGTTTTTTAGGCATTTTGGAAGCCTTACTCAACCCTCATAGGACTTTATATTTATCCCACCACTTCCTTGTCACATATCCTTATCACCCATGTGACCCTACCACTTAGCACCCATGTGTATTCTTTTTTTACCTCTTTTCAATCCAAAGGCCATGACTTAAGTTTCAATATTCTAGAAAACTCCCATTATTTTATTGAAATTCTATTTATGAGGTAGACATTTTGAAGTGTGTTCCTAGAGATATAAGTTTTTCACTTCATATTAAATTTAGTTTCTTTCTTGAGGGAGCCTATGTTAACTCCATTAATGAACCTTGTTGGCCCCATAGTTTCTAATTAGTAAATAATCATTGTGTTTTTTAGTGGTTTTTTACTATATATTTCACATCTCTTCTCAGATTAATCCTATTTTTAATGGAAAATTAGTTATCTCAATGTTTTATTATATTTGGAAGAAATATAATATTACATCACATTATAATATTATAAATAGTTGTGATGGGTTCATGTTATAGTTTTTTGTCTCAACAATAATTTCTCTAATTGTGAAAGGGGGATATTTTGTACTTTCATTGTAAATAAATGGTTACATCATTTTTTGGGTGTATCATTACTCACGAACCTTTGTCCTTAATTACTTATTCCTATTTAAGGCACCTCTTTTGTGTACTTGTGGTTCACACCCTTTTCATATTATGTGATACATTATTTTTGGAACTTTTGTGGTGTATGCTTCTTTCCAAGACCCTTTCTTATTTTGCTTATAATGACATCATGCCTTGATGTATTCATCCTATTTCAAGAAAATAATAACTTAAAAATCATTATGATATGTTATTATATAATTTATATTCACTTCAAGAGGACCTTATCACATTTTTAAAATAAAATAGGTTTTTAATAATAAAAAAGTCCCTATTTCTCTCAACAAGTTGTAAAAATATGATCTAATCAAATCTTTTTAGGGCATTATTTCATTTTCATTATATAAATTTTAACACTATCGACTTTACTTAATTGTGTTCATTCCATCATCTTTCAGTTTATCTAACTCTGAAATGCATCCACTTTATGTACTCTTAGCTATTTATCTACCCATTCATGAGCAACTTTTAGTTCAGTTATCCATTGCAATATTGTCTCAGATACTTTAGCTCATCATGCAAATGTTCTTACATCATTTGAGAATCACACTATTGGTACTAGATGTAATTTAACATACTCCATGGTTGTTTCTAATGGAGGAATTTGTAAGCACTTACAATGCATTAAGTCACCCATCCAACATATTTTTTTGATCAATTACCATGGCATCTAGTATCATACACACGTTCCATATTTATTAGGACTAATTTATGAAAGCTTAAAATTTGTATTGGTTTTCTCCAATATTCATGAATAAATTGAGTGTGTACATGAGTGTTTTTATGCACATCCTCAATAATATTAGTCTTGAGCCATCGTCAAATTATATCGAGCATGAAATTCTTACTCCTTCACTCAAGAATGAGATACTTGACATTACTTATATTAATCATAAGAGATATGTCCCTTCATTTAGGCATGAGAGACTTGATATTTTTTTTTTTTGGTATGAGATTCCTAACACATAATTATATTCATACAAACATAATATTCATGAACCTAATTAAAAAATTTCCTTACATATCTATTTTGTATGTTTTCACTAACATGAATTAAAGCACCCTCTGTTACCATACATGCTAATCTAGGATAGATTTATTATCAATTATTGAAGATTAATCAATACTCATCATGGTTAATATATCATCTATGTTCCTTCACTATTTAGCTACATCATCCACAAACCGTTCATAATACCTATAAATGTTCCCTTATTGGAAAAAAATTCATTTTTCATATGGCACATATTTTTTTGGTATAACTCCTATGGTTTTGAAAATTTTTATTCAAGTAGTGGATATGGATAACTCATGATAAAATTTTGGTTTAGTTATTCACCTTATTACACTATTTTTGGTCAATTTCATCTGTCACTTCCTTTAGTATAATTTATTGATGATCCTCTTCTAGATTTTTGACATCTCATTTCTGTTAAAAATATGACTATATTTATGTGTCTATCATATTCTCTCATCCCTAGGATCTATAATATATTTGATGTTTTAGTAGTGGATTTAGAAAACTATTGCAGTTAATTTTTATATTTTTCACCAAGTGATCACTCCCATTATTCTCAACCATGTCTAAATGTGGATCATCCTATCTTGAATTCTTATGGATCCCTTAATGTTTTGGAGTTAATATCATCTTATGATGTTGTTTTTGATAGACAAAAATCCTTTAATTAGGTGTGGAGTGAATTTTAGTGTCCATAACATATATTTGTCCACTTTAGGGTTATATTATGATCCATGTGTCAACAATCAAAAAATTGGTAGTGAGATCCTTATATTTATCATCTTATTTGTTAAAAACCCCTTTAGTTAGATACCAAAAAATATATCCTAGAAAATTTTTCCATGTAGTTCCAAGTCATTATTTCAAAAAATATTAATTAATCCAAACACATGCATTTATTGATGCAACTACCATGTATTAATTAAAAATTTGGAAATAAAAAAAAATGCCACTACAACCTATTCAAGTAATCAAAATCAAAGTCAAATTTTCTTTTTAAATTCAATCAACATGATATAATTATAAGTTTTTATAAATTTTTCACTTACAAAAACAAAATATACATTCATTTTGAGAATCAAAGTATGCATTCATAATAAGTGACCTAGTACAATAACCAAATTATAATTTATCTTTAATTTATAGGTAATAATTGAATTAAAAAAATTATCATGATTACATTAAAACTAATAACATTTTAAAATCAATACTTTATTTCCTTTCTAGTACATCTTAATACAAAATCATATGTTACATAATACATGCTTTCATATTTTAATAAAAATAAACTATACATTTCATTCTATTGTCCATGACAATCATATAGGGAGGAGATTGGTAATGATGTTATCATCCAAAAAAGACTTAAAACTATGGATATGGACACTAAGATTCATATTAATTTGTTGTCATGGATTTTTAAAAATTATAATATGAAACTTTTTGGTGGTGTTAGTATTAGTGTTCTTAAATAGAGATTTTTTTATGAGAGTAAAGATGTGGTTTCAAGGATTCAAAATTTGGAAGTCAAAGTTGATAATTTGGAAGTTGATAATAATATTATGTAGGTAAACATTCAAAAATTAGTTTAGATGAGTAAGGTCACCATAACAAATTATGTGTCTAATATCAGTGCTCTTAAGGAAATCATCAAATCAGGTAAAGATAAATAGAGTGGATCCTACACAAGCAAGAAAATCAAGGGTTTGGGAAAAGGAAAAAATGTGGATATGGATATTTATAAAGTGGAAGACATTTAAAAGGTCTTCAAAATTTTAGTTAAATAATGGAACCTTATGCTAAAATAATTATAAATGTGATCTATAAAATTTAACTTTTTTTGCTATGGTTTGGTTATTACTTTATTGTGTATCAATAACTATTTTATTATTTTACTATTAGTGTTTTATGGTTATTAATCTATCTTAGATTTAGGATTATTTAATTTAACTAGGATGGGACCCATTCAAAACCCACCTTTTAACCTTTATAAAAAAATAGTCATATAATTTTAAGTCTTCATAAAGTTTAATCCATAATTTTAAGTCTTCATAAATTCTAATCCCTATGAACATTTAAGATCATCATTAGTATTGAGAACTATGTAAGAATAGGTAAATCATCATCAGAGGATTTACCTCACGCCATATATCCTTTTATATTCTATGCACACCTCTCATTTTTGATATTCTCCCTACGCTTCAAGAGAAAGATATATGCAAAACCATTAGCAATAAAGAGAATAATGTGTAAAATTCATACTACAATTATCTCTATGTAACACAAAGCAAGTCTCATCAATGAAAAAAATTAATAAATATAAAATTATTAATATATAATAATATTAAATATTCTTATATCCATAATACTTAAGATAAATTAGTACACCTCATTTCATTCAAACTTAGTATTCATTTCCCAATTATAGAGTCAATGTGAAACTAAGGTTTTCCACAAACCATATAGTGTTCATGTTCTTAGGTCCATAATTATACCCAATCCTATATTTATTAATAGTAATAAACAAAGTAGTGATATCCATACAAACACTCATGATTAATTATGGGAAAAATCTTTGAGAAGTGTGAGAATGGTAATGCATCACATTAACATCACTTAACACCTACATAAATTATCATCATTATTTTAGTTAATTGAATATTTTCATAAACCATATAAGAAAAAAACACATATTCAATTATAAAGAGAGTTTTTGGATGATAATGCATTGCATAGGTATACCATAACACTTGTGAAATGTGTCATCATTCATTCACCCTACCGAGGATTGACAACAAGCTTAATAGCATCTAGAGCTAGGATTAGTTATATATTGGTCTCATAAGAGAATATAAATATAAATATTTATTCATAACAAGCATTCAAGGAAAATTAAACCATTTCAAAAATAATATCACAACTAATTTATCGTAACTAAAAATTTCATTTCCATAATCCTAAAAGTAAAAATATGATCTTTTTTATTCATTTAACATTCATGGAAGCATACAAATTTGGTAAGTTTTTTCACACTATATAATTTTTAAAAAAATAAAATAAAATAAAATAAAATCTATTTTTTCAATAAAAGTCCTAACAATAAGAAAACAACACATTTCTCAAAGTAGTTCAAGTAACATTATGATATCAAAGATATATTTATTCCAATCATATCCTCATATCATTAGAAACACATAGCCATATTTCATTCAAGGATTAAGGAATACTTGGATCTCTTCCTACTTCCTTAATCTTTCCATACATAATTTAATAAATTGATACACAACCAACTTGATCAAAATCATATCAAGGAAGTGTGAATAAAACATAATACATTTTTACACTTAGTACTATTATAGCTACCAAACAATCTATCTCTTTCATATTAACACATTAATATTTAAAATAGAAAGGTTCAAGAGTATTAATATCTTAGTTACATTATTTTATTCCACCTTAAAATAAATAATGAAATATAATGTTTCAACTTATTTTGTATTTATTGATCTAAACAATCTAAAACTTAGAAAATTCATATTGTATAATATACTTCATAATTACACATATATGAACGTAAAAATGGGTGTTTAATTTAATTTAATATTTATATAAATGACTAAGAATATTAGGGTAATTATATTATTATTATTATTATGTCCAATTTTGAGACGATGTATAAATTTTAAGAAGTGATGAAACTATATCAAAAGTCACTCAAATCTGGAAATTGACTATCTAGACTTGAATATAACTAGTTGTACTTGGATGCATGTGATAATAAAATAAACATGATCTATAATAGAAATTATCTCTAAGATTTGAAATATTTTTACATCATATATCATTGTTCCTTCATATAAATTATTGTTATATGCAATATCATAGGAGCATTGTTGTGTCTAGGTCCATAATTCTATCTCTTGCACCTTAAAACCCTATCTCCACTTGTGACACTAGGTTTTCTTGTAAAAATGGATTAGAGTGTTGGGTTGAGATAGCCACAAATAATATAAAATAATTAACTAAGTAATTCATACATTTATAATATTTTTAAGATGGCTCAAGTTGCACATAGCTCTCCTACTTAAGTGTATGTGAGAAATAGTGATCCATTAGTATGGATGCAACTTGTAACTTATCTTTCGACACTTAAGATATTTAAACTTGAATTGGATTTATTTAATTTATACTTGGATAGGTAATAATTATTTAATGGTCTTATAATTTGGAAGTGTTAGGGTGTTCTTATTAATGTGACAATGATAAATGTTCTCTTAATATGTATTAGATAAGTGATTGCTAGATGAGTTCAAGATAGGATTAAGATTAGGTCTAGTGTGTTTAAATAAGTGACTCTTTAGGTAACTTATTCAACCAATATCATGTGAAAAATATGGTTTTACACTTAAGAAATATTTAAATTTAGGAAAATTATTGTTAGAAGGTGCACAAATAGATTTAGTATAAGTGGGCATATCTATTAGTTGGATTTGTTTAACTATAAATAGAAGTTTCTAAGGTACATGAAATAGTGATAATATGATTAATAGATATCATAATTATGATATAACTATATTAGGTGTATACTAATGAATTCATGTAAGTGAATGGTAGTAAATTGGCAAGGCTAATTAAAAGGTGAATGGCTAGGAAAGAGTGTGGAAAAAACTCATATGTATGCACACAAGTCATGTATGGTAAATATATGTCAATAATGACATTATGAAATATCTAATACCATAATTATGTGTCTAAAAATTTTGAAATTTTATTATATTATTGATAATGTATTGAATAAAATCTATAAGTTTAAATTAAACTAAGAAATATTAATCCAAACTATCTCAAACTAAGCTAGAAATAAAAACAAAAGAAACACCACAAAATTATACCTTAGTTACAAAATTTTATTTCATTGTGATGTGTATTTGATTATATCTCTTTGAATTTTGGTTCCTCATTCTTCTAATGTAAGTTAAAATGGGAAATGTTTTAGTTAAAAATGCTCATTGATAGCTTCCATTCACTTTAGATTCACTTGTGATTTTATATCACTTTGTTTGCATAAGGATGATAAAAGCGATGGATTTCCTATTTATTTATATATTTTTGGAGGAAGGATCCAATGCTAGACAATTATTTTGATATTTTAAATAATCCAAATAATCTATGGTGGCTAATGAGTCATAATCCATGAAGATGATGACCATTTCAAATGGATGAGAGAAACATGGAGATGGTTAACTGAGTCACCAAGAATGAGTCAAACTATTTGAAAAATCAAGGGATGACTCAAACAAGGTTGAGTAATTTATGGAATTGGTTGGGGTGAGTCAACATATGAGGGAGAGAAATGTGGAATATATTGGATGAGGTGTAAAATCTAAATTTAATAATTTAATTAGGATTAAAAGTTTGTATAGTTGATCAAATTTAATTTATTCAATTATTTAATAATAGATAAATGCCATGAATTATAATTTTAATGTTAGGAAGAATAATTAATAGATTTTAGGTGCATTTTGAAACTAAATGTAATGTAGGTGTCTACATTTTCCCCTATTTAAAATAGTGTTGTGAAGGAATAATATTTTGAAGAATAGTAGAAGAAGTAGATAATTGATGATTAAGAAGAAAAAAGTTACCCCAAATGAATGAGAATGAATGTGATGATTCCCATTTAAGGGTTTGTGTGATAAAATGGGTAAATGATTGAAATGAATGAAAAGAGAAGAATGATAAATCATTTTAGACTAGCAAAAAATCAAATTATTAGAATTGACATCAAACTTACAATATTGAATTTTGTGTAAATAGGTTCCCCTAGTTGATGAAAACTAGAGTATTAATCTAAAAAACAATATTTTTACCATTTAAAGATTTCACGCTTAGTTGTTGCTTATGACAAAAGGGTTCAATGGAATAGATGTGGGATGATATATCCCAATGATACTAAGTCATGGAACTAAAAACAAAAAAATATATTTTTTCAAATTTTAATGAAAAATTTATGTGGTTGATAGTTGTAAGTTATTGAAATAAATTTGGAATAATTTGATTGATTTTGTCTTAAAATTTGATGAAAAATGGATAGAAAGAGGGGATGGGGGGGAAATATTTAAAAATAGGTCTCAATATAAATATAATAATTGGGGGTATAAAATTCATTTGTGCATTTTGGATTTGGAGAGTTATTTTCTAGTAGAATCTCATTGAGGAGATTTATTTTGAGACTTTATTAAAAAAGGAATCGTATTCCACACAAAAAACACCGTGTAGAGTGTGTGATGAGACATTAGAGACCTGAGAGGAGTGGGCCTCTGGTAAGTGAATTTTTATGTTTTAATTTTTTCATTTATGTGCATTTATTAGGGTTTAAACTAGATGGAAACGAATTCACAAATGGGATATTTGAAAATTCATCAAATAAAGTTACAAATTTGCTATAACAAACTATAAATTTGTTAATCTTGATAATGAATTCATAGAATAAGGGTGAGAAACCATTAAGGGGTAGAAGGTAGGTTAGAAATTGTGAAATTGTCTTTTTATAATTGAAAAATCATTAAATTGAGTAGTGAATTCATCAACATGGGTGGAAAAATCATTTCAGGGGGAAATTTGATTAGATAAATGCAAAATTAAAGAGTTGTGGAGTGAAATTGAAGAATTGAGTGGTAAAATTATAAAAAGGGGTAGTGAAAATGTAGGAGTATGTGAAATTTAATAAATTAATATTTATTTCATCAAAATATACTTCTAAAATGTGAATTTAAGAAGTAAAAACGTGATTATGTAGAGGAACAGGGTAAATTAAAGAAGGATAAATAAGTATAATGATGAATTACATAAATATGATATGATTGGAAATGTTGTTTGTACATTTTTGTGATTTTTTAAAAATGTGTTAAAGTAGTGGTAAATGGATTATTATGCTAATAGATAAAATTAATTTTATGCTGATGTGTTTTATTTATAGGAGGTATTACCAGTTCTTACTACATGGGAGCAAATGCCTGGTGCCCTAACGTAGTTTTCTAGATTTATGGAGTATGAGTTTGGGGTTATAAAGGAAATCAGGTTATCATACACTTCTCAAATACTATATATTTAGGTAGATACATATTTATTGATAGTGCTATCCAAGAGATGGAATAACAAGACTAATACTTTTAACTTGCCTATAAGGGAGATGACAGTGACACTAGAGGATATATATTAGATTTTAAGTATTTTAATACAAGGGAGATGAGTATACTAGGGTTAGGGTCCTTATGAGACTACACTTTATAGGATTTTTGAAGATGGATTGATTCTAATTGTTAGAGGATGAGTTAACATTGATTATTACACATAATTAAAGATGGACTCTTTGACCATGGTACTTATGGCTATTGTAAGTGGCATTATACTACCTGATAGGACTGGTAAACTTTATCTAATTAGTTTATTGGACATTGTCAAAGATATGATGGATATGGGTGAGAGGTTTTCATGAGGGCTATTCATGCTAGTACATTTATATAGGGACTTACACCATGTGGTTTATAATAATGGGAAGGATATTGGTCCTTCCACATTATTACAAGTTTGGTACTAGAAGCACATCATGGTGGAGAGCCTCGTTAGTCATATTAGAACTCATTTTGTAGATGAGTCATTATCATATGGATGGCATATGGTTATTAGTACTTACATACCACATTTAGGTGACCTAGATTTCTACATGAGATATATCAAAGAGTTAGGTGATGATCAAATCACCTAGAGACCATATAAGGAGATTGTATTTCAATGGCCTCAGGATGACTTGTGTATGGATTATATGATGAACTAGTCTTATGTGATTAGGATACATGACTACATTATAGAGAGATATCTCCATAATATGGTGATGAGGTAGTTTGGAGTTAGACAACACATTCCAATAGGTCCACATATCTTTACATGAATTATTAGGGAGAGAGTACAATAGGGGATTACTATTGATCAAATGATATCAAACCATAGTTGGTCACAATTATAGATAGTGAGATGGAGTGATAGGAGGAATGTGGTAATTTAGGATTAGTATATGGGTATGAATATTGGTGGTACAAATAGCTATGAATGAGATTAATGATACCATATGCACTGCCACACACATGGAAACAAAAACTAGTTTCTAGCTTGGTATTCATGAGGCATAGGTTTAGGAGCCCACATCAAGAGGGTAGTGACAAGAGACAAGGGATGATCATGATAATGAGGTAGAACACAAGCTATAGAGAGGATTGATATACATGACATATAGATTACTAAAGTTGAATATGTGAAAATTATGTGGGAGGTAGGTGTGGATGTGGATGTGGATACATAGATGTGAGTGGATACAGATCAAGGAGGTGAAGAGGATAATCCATTGATTTTTATTGGCATCAAGGGTGATAGGGATAGAGAGGACATAGTGATGACATTAATGCATGTCACACATATAGATAGAGGGGATATGGATGGTCCTTCACATACACCTATATCTTGGGAGAAGTAAACACTGATTGATAGAGTTTACAAGGAGGTTTGAGCTTGTGATGGGGAGATTACAAGGTTTCACATGGAGGTATCTATATTTTAGTGGAATGTGGATAGTAGAGGAGGTTAGGCAGTTAAGATTAGAATTTTACATGATGAGGTTGATAGGTTGTAGGCTATGGTAGAGAGGATGGAGGGAGATGGTATTATTACTACACTAGGAGTTGTGATATACAATGTGGAGACACATACTCCATATTATATAGCATTAATGTAGAGGTATATATAGGAGAGAGATATAGATAGGACAAAGCTAGTATAGGCCAAATTTTTATTATTAGGCCTAGGGTAGATAGCTACACTACATAGGGTTATGAAATCTATGGAGTAGGTTATATATTATAAAATTTTATATGAGGATTCTGTACTAGACACATTAGGGGAACCATCTTTCAAAGACTACTCAATTATATTATCTATGTTAGTGAGATTAGTGAAACCTATAGAGTTATAGATCTATGGGTCAAGATTCACATCACATGATGCATCCTCCATAAAGAAAACCATGATGTGATGAGCTGAGTCTAAGACTGAGCATTCCATCAAAGGGGTAGGGTGAGACTTAACATAATTTTTATTATGGTTGTATCAATGTATACATCTATTTGAGATGTATATTTATTATAATTGCACTTTATTTTTGATATATATATACACACACACACACACACAGAGAGAGAGAGAGAGGTGACTTTTATGAGACTTGTACTAAATATATGGAAACTATGGAATGTATATGTTTTTTATTTTTATTTACACATGGTTTATAAATATATGGATATGTAGATTACTGGTTATACTTCCTACATTTTATTTCACACTAGAATATATTAATTCTTCTCAGCATTTTGTTATGGATTATGCCATGTATGATTTGATTTATGGATTTATGGATAATGATTTTAGATAGCTACTTTATTTTTTATTATTTCCTTACATTGGATTTCCAACAATAATGGGTATTAAGCAACCTGATGTTTAATATTGCTTAAAACATATTACCACCAATGATATTAAATAATAATGGTGAATGTTGATGTTTTAGGCATATGACCTGAAAAAGAATAAATTGTGTCAAATCAAAGTACATGATGATATAGATAAATCATAACCATAATATGATGTCATTCACAAAATAATCTTTACATACACATATAAATAAAAAAATTAAAGGAATATTTGAAAATATAATTATTATATATTGTGTAAAAATACACTAAATAACAATGACACAACATTGGTAAAATAACCACAAATGATATATAGAAATAGACAAAGATTAAATATTTGAAAGACAAACAAAATACATAACAAAAGGATTAATAAATAAATAACATAAATAAAGTTACATAACCAATGATGGCCAAAGAAAAATAATGAAAAATAACCAAGTGAATGGTTTGAAAATAGAAAAAAGACAAGTAACTATATTAATGGATTAGGTAAGAAAAATAATGAAATTAATGGTTAAGGATAAAAAAGGATAAATAGCCAAATTAATGGTTAGGGATAAAAAAGGATAAATATCAAAAATTAATGGTTAGGGATAAAAAAGGATAAATAACCAAATTAATGGTTAGGGATAAAAAGAAAGGATAAATAACCAAATTAATGGTTAGGGATAAAAAAAGGATAAATAACCAACTTAATGATTAGGGATAAAAAAAAGATGAATAACCAAATTAATGGTTATGGATAAATAACCAGCTTAATGTTAGGGATAAAAACTACAAACAATACAACCATGAAATAAAAAATGAATTAAATAATGACAACTATAAACAAGTAGTTAATACTTGAAAAGATATAATGAAAGGATTAACATCCTAATAAATTGTTTAAGACATTTTTTTCCCAAGATTTATGCTAAGTATTGAACAACTGATGAGGAATTATAAGGGAAAACAAATCCATTCTCAGGGAAATGGATGATAGGTAAGGTGATGGCCGAGCTGACCCTAGAGACCCCATATCTCTAAATAATTCTTACATAATCTACCCTAGAGAAAGTCCATGTGGGTATATTAAACCAGATGTAGTTATCTTGATAAATGAATTGATGATAAAGTGGGCAATTGATGAAGTTTTAAGTGTTAGATGAAAAAATGTGAAAATGACCCACCTAAGAAATGTGAGTGAATGATGTTGGAAGATAGTTAGGATGGTAGATGTTATCGATAATTGTTTATGTGTAGTTTTGGATGTTTTTATTGTGTTTTATTTTGTTTTTTTTTTCATATTTTTTCTATTTTTGGGTTAAGAGAGGTAATATAAAATATGTTCCTCTATCATGATCAAGGACATAGGTTCACAAGTAGAAGTATCAAACCTTAAGCTAACATGTTATAGGACAAGTGACAAAAAGATTATATATATATATATAATGGACTAGTAAAACATGATACCCCTAAGAAACTACGGTGAATATAAACAATGGTTTACACATAGTACCCAAAATCTAGTTTTCACCATGGTACTTGCCCAAACTGCCAGTAAGCTAGTTTTAAATTTTGGATGATCTATGCATTTTTTGTGGATTTTAATTTTTTTTATTTTTAACAATACAAATAACAACATATAGAAAAATTTAGGCATAAAATATCTTAAGGTGCATGATTTCATAGGTTCTTCAATTTTCTTTCCATATTATATAGCTAATATGTAAGCACCTAATCCATACTTAGCAATGATGACATATGGGTCAAACCAATTAGGCTCAAACTTTCCTTTCTTTTCTCTTTTGGATTTTGTATTACATTGGTTTTCCTTAAGAACAAGATCTTAGATTTTAAACTCCCTATATTTTATCTACTTATTAGAGCTATGGAGAATGTGATTATGGTATACTTTAAAATGGTTTAAAGCATTAAGTATTTTCTCATCTACAAGCTCAAGTTCACGACATGATGTATGATAGGATTCTTCATCAATGATTTATTGTAGGGATATATGCAAGGATTTAACTTTGACTTCTATTGGTATAATAGACTCACTTCCATATACAAGGAATAAGGGGTTGTTCCCATGGGTATGTAGATGCTAGTGTGGTATGCCCAGAGGGAAAGATATAACTATGTATGTTAGTCAAGACCAAATTTATTAAAAACTTGTTTAAGGATGTGTAAAACATTTTTATTGGTTAATTTAGCTTATTTGTTTCCTTATGGGTAGTAAGGAATGGACCACTTATGATTGATGTGGTAAGTTTGAAAAAGAGCTTTAATATCCTTATTTTTGAATGATTTTCCATTATCAAAAATGATATTGGAAGGGATACCAAAGAGGTAAACAATGTGTTTTAAGATAAATTTGTAAATTTGCTTTCCAATTACATAAGTAAGGGGCATTACCTCAACCCATTTGGTAAAATACTTTTTTTTCATTATAGTAATATGTTTATGACTATAGAAATAACTAGGATTTATTTTTACAATGAGGTCTAACCCCCATGTGGAGAATTTCCAAGGTGTGGTGATAGGTTTTATATCTTTTGATGGGATATGGATACGCTCCACCATGTTTCTAAAAAATTATGCATTTCTTAATATAGGCACATGAATTAGATTCCATTGTAGGCCAATAATAATCTACTCATAAAAGTTTATTTGCAATGACCATACCACTTAAATGTGATTCACATATTCCCTCAAAGACTTCCATAATTACCAAAGTATATTCCTCAAAAATCAAGCAACATAAAAGAGTTCTATCATAGCCTCTATGGTATAAACTGTTACCAAGGATAGTGTAGTGAGAGGTATGCTAGAAAAAGGACTTGCATTGATTATGGGATAATTAGATGGGATGGAATTGTTATTAAGATAATTATATATATCAGAGTACCAAGGATAAGTTGGACAAACCACCTCACAAACCATTTATGGATCAAGTGTATCATAAGTTTATATCATTAAGTATTCACCTAGGAACTTGCTATGTTTTGTGCTTAAATCAAGTAGTGAACCAACGGTAGCCATGGAATTTGCTTCCTTATTGTTTATTATTGGCACTTTTTCAATTTATATGAATTCAAAATATAAATTTAAACTCTCCACCATCCTCTTGTAAGGGATCAAATTATCATCGCAAGCTTGGAATTTATTGGTTACTTGATTAATGATAAGCTTAGAATCTCAAAAATAAGAAGATGTTGGATTCCCCAATGGATTTCCATTTTGAGACCTTCTATAAGACCTTAATAATATATAATGTTACTTGTTCATGGGAAATCAATTGTAAATTCTTTAGGAATACAATCCCCATTAAGTGTGACTAACAAGACACCTGCCCCCGATCCTCGATTGGTAAAAGAACCATCAAAGAATAGCTTCTAAACTAGAAACTCATCTGTGGACATTATTTATTCATAAAAAACTCTAAAATAAGAGGTTATTTGTCATTTAGAGGTGTTTTAGCTAATACATATGCTAATACATGTCCTTTAATTAATTTTTGATTGACACACTCTAAATCAAACTCACTAAAAAGCATAACACACTTAGCCATCCTGTTGGTTAGATATTTTATTGATAGAAAGTATTATTGATTAATTTGAGAAAAAATCAAATTACTTCAACCCCTTATATATTAAAACTTGTTATAAGGGTATTCTAGGGTGTAAAATGCATCCCATGGTCTTTAATAAGTTAAACCATATGTTTACCTTTGTCATATGTGTTTATAGTTTGTCCTAAGTCATTCTAACGTTACATCTTGAGAAATTTATTGAATTTGTATGATTTACATAGGAATAAAAGTTTTTCAATATAATATTCAACATCCCATATGTCAGGTTCATGTTATAAATGGTAGTTTTAAACTGATAATTATAGGTTCAATGTGGAAATAAGAAAATCAAGTAGTTTTAGGAAGTTTCAAGAAGTTGAATTACTTATACAACACATTTATCACATGAGAGATATTAAATAGTGTCATTTGGTATTCCCACAGTCCAATTACATGATTTTTTATCTTTAAAAGTCCTAAAAGTGAGCAAAACCATTCTATCTTTCCAATCATTCTCTTGGAAAAGATAAAAAGGTTAACTAATTTATACATGGAATGGATAGGAGGAGGTGAGTCAAACCAAATTATTTTAATGGGTGATAATACTCTCTATTTAATCCAAATTCATGGTCATAGTTCCAGTTTTGGTGGTTGAGCTTCATGAACCATTGCTAAGAAGGTATGTGACTCTTTTTTGCCTACACATCCCCATGGCCTTCAATTTTCTTCCTTGTTTGGATTGTTATATGAAAATAAAGTGGTGTAAATGTTTTTTGAGAGTGTAACCATAATTATCATATGATTATTAGTCTATTTTTCACGTGTGGAGGTCAAATAATGAGCAAGACTACTTCATTTTATTCATGGGAGACACCATTGAGGTCTATAAATAGTATTTCATCATTTGTAGATTTCTAACCTCCTATAAATGGTTTTAGATCAAATGAGATAGGTATTTTTAAAATTATTGTATAATTATGATAAATTTTTCCTTTGAGTTTTAAGTCTCAATAATAAGCACTAAAACATACACGCACAATTAGTTTTCCTTACAATAATCACCTACATCCAATTGGAACCAAACCCTAACTAATCATGTCAATGAAACAAAAATATTTCAAGGAGTGTGAGAAGATTATTAATTGAAAACAATAATACTTATCCATCCAAAATTTCAAATATTGGTTGTGAAGACCAATTCAATATGCACCTACAAGCAGTCTATAATGGCCTAAGTTCAATCCAATAAGGTAGAGGAGTGTTGAATAGTATGTGTTTGAACTCATCGAGACATTTAATTAGATTTTAGAGAATTGATATTATAAATTTGATATTGGTGATTCTATAAAATTCATTAAATTTTAGGTTTAGGTCTACAGGTTGAAAGAGTTGCAATAGAGAGATATATTACCTTATTTTCTCCAAATAAGGTATTTGCTCATACAAAAGTCATCTCTTGGTGGAGTATAATGAGGTATGGATAGGAAAAATTGTTTCCACATAGTATCCCAAGCCTATAGATATTGTCTTTAAATTAAAAAAAAATGTTTGATCAAGGGAGGATAATGTAAATAAGTTTCCAATTCGGGCATGTTTACACTGTAAATACTTAATGGCTATAGTGTCAAATAGACCATAAAGGACATTACAACACAATAGTGACATAATTTAAGTATTTAATAAATACATGGTGACCTAATTATCATTAAAATTAGTTAATTCTCAGTGATTTAACATAGGTCACCACCTATAGGTCTCATATTTCCCAATGAAGAACCTACAGTCTGACTGTAGACCCACAAAGTTGATGGTAAGAAACAAGAAGTTGAGAACCCTTCAATAATAGATTTTAAATAAATTATAAGTGATAAAATGATCTCAAAAATATAAATATAAATTAATGTATTAATCAAACACAAATTAACATCTACATAGACCCCTTAAATTCTCTCTTATTGTCACCTACAAGTGACATAATCAACTAGATTTGTAGACTAGGCTAGTCAAATGGAGAACACATGTTTGAATGGTTTTAAAAAGTGTCAAGTGAGTAAAAAATATTTGGAAATATATTTAAAATTTTCCAATTCACCTTTAGGTTATCTTAATACAATGAAATAAAGTAGGAACACCAAACTACAACCACAGTCTTGAAGTTTTTCAAAACCCTGTCAAACCCTGAACAATTAAATCATATAAGTATGTATTGAAGATTTTAAGTGTTGATAACTCTAAAAGAGTAATATAGATATTATATTTGGAAAATAAGGTCATAAATACCTATCATATCCATCCATGACTTTAATTTGGCAAGGCAAGTGAGGGAAATGCCCTCTATTTTGTCTTAGACAGAGGGCACTCCTAATCAAGTCAAAGACTACAAGTTTACTATGTGAATGTGGTAAGGATGAAATAAAAATTCTTAGGAAACTTTTAAATGATGTAAATAGTTAATTATATGTTAATAAATTTTAATAGTCATATATAGTCCTAAGAGGCACTCACAGGTGGTCAAAGGCTCAAGGAGTGTAGTCGGGCCTATTAGGCCTAAAACTAGGCCTATACCCTTAATGGCCTCTAGCTTTATTAAAATGATCACATAACCTTATTAATACACTTGAGATATTTCAAGGGGAGATATAAGGTTTATAATAACCATATAGTTTCATAGGAACAACATAGAGTGGTCAACTTGACCTAGAACCATGACAAGGATACCCAAAATGCATGAGAAAAATCATAGGCCAATTTCAAGTGCTCATATCTATATGAACACAAATATTGAGACCTCAATCATCTATGGGTATTTTTTTAGGCTCAAATACTCAATATTTGTGGAATTTTTTTAGGATTTGGACATTAGGTTTTTATGAACTATTGTTAAGAACCAAAACCTTGTAAACCCCTCCTAAAACCTTGGTTTGGACTTGATGGAGAAAGTATGAAAGGATATGAACTAATATGGGGTAATTTGGCCTTAAACATTTTTGTAAATTTTATAATACTCTATCAAGATCCTAGACAACCATTTGGTCCATATTGTCACTTATACGTATAAAGTAAAATATAGGTTTTTTTACAAGTTTTTGAGTGTTTTGCAGGTGTAGAAGGGAATTTAGGAACAAGAATCATTAGGGGATGTTTATAAATATTTATTACCACTTATTATTCTAATTTATAACCTTATTTATGCATGAAATGCCATCTGATACATCATTCATCATAGGTAGTCTTAGACAAATAGAGAAAATGAGAAGTGACTGCCAAGTGAGAAGATGAGAGGTCTAATTTGGGATATTTTTAAGGTCTAACTCATGGATTAAAATTTAAATGGACTATAAAAATGTTTAATAAAATTTATTCCATGATTTCATTAAGAAACTATAGGTAACCTTGATGACAAATGTGAAGGATGATGCCTAGAGGACCAATGAGTGATTCCAAACAGTGAATATGAGTGTCATGAGGAAGGCTGGAAGTTAGGGAGGTATATAATGACTACCATATCTTATTTAAAACCTAAATAATACATTAAATATGTGTTAATTATTCTTATTATAGTTTCAAATGGTCAAGAGATGCTTCATCATGAAGAAAATTTTAAGAGGGCTATTTTGAGGTCTCTATGCTAGTTTGAGGAGTTTTTTATTATTTAGATGGACACTTGTCCAAGAATACCTTCATGGTTTGTTTTGAACTTCATTATCTTTCAATGTAACTATTTCTCATAGTTTGACATTTATATTTTTGACCTTTTTACTTCCCTTCTTCTCTCTCTTCTCACATATTCTATAAATGCAAGCCTTTTTGGCTTTGTAAAAAATCCACACCTGGTATGGCAAAGCCCTAATGGTTTGAATATTTTATTTACCTTTGGAAAAAATATTTCTAATATAGTTTTTATTTAATCAACATCTTGTCTAAGTATGTGAAGTGGTGTGTAGTGAAATGTCAAGTGATTAGTATCTATCCTTACTTTCTCTTTGTTCTTTCATGTTTGATGCAAGTAGTTCTCTCTCTAATAGATCACATGAAATGTATATAGTGCATTTGTATACATCTAATTATAATGATTAGACTTATTTTATATAATCTAACCTATATTTCACTCACTTTGATTATCATAATGCATATCACCTCCATGTTTAAAATACTTTTGTTGAAGCAATCTAGGATGTTGAGACTAGTATTGTGAGTCATGTTTCTTAGTACAAGTGTATGGTAGTGTATTGGATATCATTATGGTGTATCACCTCATTAGCATAGTTTATTTTACATGTTACTTTTATTTCTTTTCATCCAATCAAGCAAGTGGTGTAGGTGATAAACAAGTAAAGACAAATCTAGGGAGCTAGGCCTTAAACCTAGAGATTTACCTCTTCTATAGGCAACCCACAGGCCTAGAGGTAATCCCATGTTTCCTAAATATTAGAGTAGGCTTGAATAAAAATATATAGGTTGCATATTTTGGTGTTAATATGTATATAATAGGTTCTATCTTAGCAATAATCTTAGTTTGATTATTGAGCATGTAATGTCATAATTTTTTAGAGGAAAAAATAATTGCTAAACATGTTTTTTCTATTTGAGAGTAGTTGAGTTCATAAGATATCAAAGTCCTACTTAAGTAATACACTACTCTTTTTTTCCCATGATAATCATGTTGTGTTGAAAATTCCCTAGTGCAAATTAAGTAGCTAAGATGCATAAAAAAAAGGTTTTCTAGCAATAAGTGGCATTATTATTGGTGAATTGGAAACATGTTATTTAAGATTATCAAATGCTTTTTCATAATTCTCATTCCAAGTGAAAGGAGTGTCCTTATTATAAAAAATTTGAAAGGGTGACAAATATCTACAATATTGGGTATAAAATGCCTAATTATTTGAACTTTTCCTTGAAAACTTATATGTTGTTTAACATTATTTGGTGGGGGCATATCCGTGATAGCTGAAACCTTAGAGGGATAAATTTATATGTGATGTTGTGAAACAATTATACCTAAAAACTTTCCTCACATCATGTCAGACATATATTTCTTAGGTTTTAATCTCATTTTATACTATTTCATGCATTCAAATATCTAACAAAGCACTTGAAAGTGTTATTCTCTAGATTTGGACTTTGAAAGAATATCATCAATATAGTCTTCCATAATGTCATGAAGCATATCATGGAAGATGAAAGTAATTTCCCATTGATGTTTAGCTCTAGAATTTTTCAAACCATAAGACATTACTTGGTGTAAAATGTTCCCCATGGTGTTGTGAAAGTAGTTTCATGTTGGTCTTTAGTAAAGATTTTGATTTGATTATAGCCTGAAAAACCATCCATCAAAGATAACATCTCATGACCTGTAGTTGAATTTATGATCATGTCAATATTGGGCAATGGAAAATCATCTTTAAAACATGCTTTGTTAACACCATGAAAATATATGTAAACTCTAATCTATTCTAGTTTATTTGATACCAATACTATGTTAGTTATCTAATTTAAATAGTCAATAGCATGTATGAAACCAAAGGATAGTTGCTTCTTCAGTTCCTCTTTCACTAGTAGTGCAATCTTAGGATGCATCTTAAAGATTTTCTATTTTATTAGTTTGGTGTCTATATGTGCCACAAGGTGATGCACTAATAATTCTAGATTAAGATCTAGTATATCTACATAAGACCATGAAAATACATCATAGAATTCATGAAGCAGAAGTATAATTATGTCCACTTATTTTTAAGTGATATTACAAATTTGATAATTTTAGGATCCTCTTTTATGCCACCTAAAACTGGCCACCGATAACCTCCAACCAGGATTTTGACCAATTTCTACCCAAAACACGCAATTTGGCCTAAAAACACTAAAATGAATTAAATGATGTGAAACTAACATATTCAAGTGCCAATTTTGGCCAGGGTATCCCTAAATGTGGTAATGTAATTTATAGGCTAGCTAACTTTGATCAAATCATTTTGAGTCAAAATGCTAATTTTACACCTAGGTGCTCTAGATTGCTCTTTCCTATTAAATATATTACACAAGATGTATGCCTTGGTTATTTTTTGTTAGTAGCATCATAAATGGTATAACAGTCCTAACACATTTGACATGGACTTCTAATTTCAATCCAATCAATTTTTGAACCAATAACAAGGCATTCTGATCAATTTAAGTAATTTGTGCACAAAGTGCTCAATCATGCTTAAGAGCTAATTAACCCAAATCAAGGCCTAATCAATAATTAAATGGAAACTTGTTGAAATTTTATTTTTGGAAATGAATATTGAATATTTGCATCATCAACCTCATTTCTTGTAAAGACATCCCTAGGCCATAAATGACACAAATATCAGGATTCATGCCTCCCATGCCTCATCAAATCCCTCCATGCCTCTTGATTGACACTTTTTACAATTTAATGATGATGATAATTATAAAATTAATTACAAAAATTTAATTAATCCTCAACCACACATCTCAATCTCAATATGGATGGTTTAGGTTGATTCTAGACATTTGCAAAAATATATAAATAGGAGGCTTTACCACATCATTTCTAAGATATTTTGGTGCAAAGTTATTATTCTCAAATATCTTCAAATGACTTGATAATGAAAATTTATAATGCCAAATTTATTCCAAGCCAATCCAAGGCAAGTCCACAAGGTGCCAAAGAGAGATGGAGGTAGCCAAGATTCCATTGCCAAGGACTTCATGAGCATAAGCTGAGCAAGCCACTACTACAAGGCATTTGGAGCATCTAAGGAAGGTGAAGGAATTATTGTGTTTTATTCCTTAATTTTTAGTTGTGTTTATAATTTGTTTTTGTTAACTAAGCTCTTCCTAGTGTCAGAGCTAGAGATGTTATGTTGGTTAGTGTGTTTCTTTCATTTTGTTTTTATTTTGGAACTAACATGATACTAACCATCCTCTCTTGAGTAAAATTCCTAGATCACATTATGGCATGCCTGGTGGGACTAGATGCATCTCACACCTAAATAATATCATTTTGTAACTCTAAAATATTTATTTGGACCCTTAAAACTCTTGTAAATTGATTTTCTAACTTTATCTTACCATTTTTAGTTGCCATGGTTTTACATAGTGACCAACATCGGTAAGTAAGAATAACATCAGTTACATGGCTTAACCAACATCAGTTAGAAAAATAGACATCAGTTATATTTTGGTTAGCCAAGGTAACTATTGTTGGTTGTATATAACCAATGTCGGTCATTGTGTTTTTCCAAAAACATAGACTCGAGAGCTATTTTTCCAAAGTTCATTGTTTTAAACCAAAAAGAGCTTCAAATCTAAAGGACATGCTGACATTTTTGCTATAGGAAAATGCTTGATATTTGTGAAAAACATGTTTAAATCACCTTTACATTCTTAAAAATAAATTAGGAACCTTGTTTTGGTGTTTGACAAAGGACTTACATGTTTTGGTGAATGTTTTCAAAGTTTATAACTAAGACCAAGGGGTCAAATGAACACCACCAAATCTTTCATTTTTGGTTTGAAATTGAACACACTTGTCAATTATTGTTTGAAATAGTTGTTTAATAAAATTTTTGTTTGGAAGAAAGAGGAATGTTACGTCTATGCTCTTCCATTTGTCCCTTATAGGGAACGCTTGGAATCAAAAGCACCATTCCTATTGTAAATAGCCTAGTCCAAGGCTTAGAAAGAAAGTTGTTTAAAGCACTCCCTAAAAACTCATCAAAGTTTGGGTGACCTTGAAAATGACCCTAAAGTCATTCTACTTTCATGCTTTCTTTATTTTTTATGCATCTTGGCTTGCGAGGGGAACTTAATCACCTCATGTAAGCTATTTAGGGAATATTTGACCCAAGGTTTCATCTCTCATCATTACTTCATTTGGCTCCTTTAGAGTTGTACATGGGATGTAGTGGTACTTTGGACATCGTACTACACTAAGTGAATAGCAAGATCTAGTGGTTGTAAAAGGGACTAGACCTTTTTTCAACAAGCCAAGTGATACAGACCTAAAATCCATGCTTTTATTTTGCATTGTTTGGTATGAAATTCATTGTGCAATTGACTCCCCTAGATCATTCAAAACTTGATAGTTTAGTCAACCCCACATACCATACCCTTGCTAGGATTTGGATGGTTATACTTAGAGTGTTTTGATCATTCTCTCATTTGGTATTATTTTGAGACTAAACCTTGTTTGTTTGTGTATAAGCCATGTCAAAACTAATTTGTTTGTATGTCACTTTTTTATCTAAAGAGGTGTTCCTCTGGATATTTTATACCATACTTGTGCCTTGAAATTTTGTAAACTTGTTTTTTTGTATGCCATTTGAGTTGAGGAGGGTAGTGTTATGCTGCCCAAATCATGTAAAACCATTTATGCCTTTGAGTCTTTTGAAACATAGCATTGATCACATCATTTGAGCATGCTTACACCATTAGGTTGCTCAATTTATTTCAAGACTAGTCTACCTTGCACCAAAAACCATTTGTTTCAAACCATGTCATGTATACCATTGGATCCTTTATCTTGTGCCGTCATGCTATCCAATCTTGTCTAGCTTGTTTGGTCAAATCCTAGTTTTCACCGTTGAGTTTTCAATTAGCCTTGTCAAGTTTGGATTTAAACATTGATTGATTTATATTTAGGCCTTAATACATGGGGATGATACACAAATATTTCTCTTTTGGGTTGCATAACTTCGGTTAACCAATTATCCAAATTTGAAAACTATTGATGGTTTGTTTGTTTAAAGCCTATCTTCATCATTGTTTGTGCCTTTATTTAGGAGAAACATAGCCTTTCTCAAAGAGACTTTTATCTTATGCCTTATGCAAACTAACCATGTTTATGTTTGATTCTATGTGTTGGGTTTATGTCAAAGTTGCTTTTAAACTTGTTAGATTAAATCAAATCACATCAACATTTATTTCAAGTCTAGATTTTGATGCCATTTGGTTAAAATTCCTAGTGTATGCCTATTTGTTTGAGCCTAGATTTTGACTCTGCGTTTAGATGAAAGTCCTAGTAATTCAACTTTTTCCTTTCCTAGTATAGACCTTGTTTGGAACACTTTTAACTAGACCTTTAACATGCCAATTTTTATTTAGACACTTAACCTTTTATGCGTATTAAATTTGACATTAGACATTTGATGTTAGATTATTATATGCCAAGTCTTAGCACAAATCATTTTGGAGATATAGCTCCACTTTCAGACCATATTGGAGATATATATCCATCCCTTTGACCAAGTTAGACCAAGCTTAAACCATTTTTCCTTTGCACATAGTTTTTTAGAGTTTATGGAACTCTAGGCCTTTTTATTCTAAAGCTTTAATCATTTATGTGGATATGTCTAGATACACTTATGGTGGAGTCACTTAAAATCAAAATTATGATAGAATGGCCACACAAAATGAATTTTATGGATTTATTCAAGACCTCAATGATGTTAATATGGTTTTTGAGGTAGATTTATATCTACCTCATATTAATCATTCATGGGAACAAAGTCATGAAATAACTTACGATCTAATTCAAGACCTTGATTGGTATGAAGAGACTTGTGAGGAGGAATTTTAAGACCCAACTATAGATAATTTTGTTTTGGATATGGATCCATACACTCTTTACAATAATCACTACATGGAACACGATCAAGAACCAGCTTATGAGCCAACTCATGACTGGGATGATATGGTTTATGAGGAAGACTTAGATGCTTTGGCTTGTGCAAGTAATCAAGCTCCACCATATCATTCCATTTATATTCCAAGACCAAAATATTTCACCATTCCCATACCAAGACCTCATCCTTTGGTTTATGTGAGCAATCAGGTTCCACAATGCCAAACCACATCTATACCAAGACCTCATCCTTTGGCTTGTGCAAGAAATCAAACTCTAAAATGCCCCTTCATCATTCTAGGACCTAGTATTTTGGCTTGTGTGGGAAATAAATCCCCATAACACCCTATCGTTACCATCTTAGGACTTTATCCTTTGGCTCATGTGAGCAATCATGCTCCCTAAGGCCCTACCATTATCTAACCATAAGTCATTCCTCATCCAGTACCAATCCCAACCAAACTCAACTAATCTAATCATTCAAAGACCAAACTATGTTCAAAATTAGTATTTTCCAACTCATTAGAAACCAAGGCTAAGAGAACCAACCAATCTGAGATTTTTCTATTAAATCAACCATTTGTGATAGGTTAACTTATGATAAATTACCTATTGATCTTATACCAGTTGTCGAGGAGTCTCACTCTGATGAGCTATTTTTTCCTAAGTCACTTCTTAATGATTATAACCACCTTTGGGTAAATCATTACCTTAACCATGTGCCTATTTTTAAGAGCCTCTTATTGATAATCTAGTCTTTGAGGAGTTGTCTCTTGACCTTTCTCCCATCTTAGAGGAGTCTCGATTTGATAAACCAATCTTTTTGGAGCTCATCATGTCGTTATAGGTTGTTACTTATCAATACCAAATATTTAACAAGACATCATCATAACATACTACCCATCAAATGAAGAATCAGAGTTAGAGTCAATTTTTACTCTTGGATCAACATCAGATTTAGCATCAAAATCAAAATCTAAATTAACATCAGTCTCAACATTGGATTTAGGGTCCATTGAGTTAAAATTAGATTCAAATGAATAATATGTTCATGGCTGTTACAATATTGATTATGCATGCCTTGTAGATCAATTTGAATACATTTTTGATCCTTATATGGTTTTTGAGGATGAGTACTTCAGATTTGACATAAGTTATCCTAGTATCTTCTATGAGGATTGTGTAGCCTCTCCCCATTTTATTACCATTCCATAGGCCATTACCATTAACCAAAATAGCCATATTATTGACATTCCATCTCCCATAAGTGCTAATTGGGACTGACAGAATCACACTTTTTTGAACTATATCCATGGTGACATAGTAGTTGAAGAAGACATTCATGTAGTAGAATAACACTCTCCTAATGAAACCATTTTGATGGTGCTAGGGGACAATCCAAGTCAAAACTCAACATCTTTTAGTGAAACTTTTTCAGAAGACAATCAAAGTCAAAATTTAACATTCCTTAGTGAAACCTTCTCAAAGGTAATACAGGACAATCAAGACAACCTCATTGGTGAAAACCTTATTGAAGCACTAATATTTGAGCACAAAATTTCTTCACTACTTGATGAAGACAAAATCAAAGATCGAATCAAAATATCTTCCTATCTACAATCTAATCAAATGGTAGCTACTCTCAAGATCAAATAACAAAAAAATATGGTGGTCCTATTGAGAGAAAAAGTTTTTATCCCTACCACAACCAAAGTTTTGTTGAATCCAACATCAACAACATTATGTATGACTAAAAGTCCTGATCTTCATTTGTTTCCCCACCATTATACAATCCTTTATCATTTACCATTCCATTTCAAAATCAAACCTACCATCCATTATTTATCATTATTTACCATCTATGACTACACTTTCCTTTGTAAAGGATACAAAGATACCTTGTCTTGATGCTTGAAGGAATCAAAATCAATGACCAATGAAGATCACAAAAGAATTATTGATAACTAAATATACAGGTAGTTATTGATGGAGTAGATATTCAGATGAGGTGTGGGATAAAAATTAACATGATAAAGTATCTTGTTTGTATCATTTGTTGATTAGGATTTGCATATCTTGATCAGTAGAAATAATAGAATCAAAAACCACACCCAGGCCAAAAATATGTACCATACAATTTCACATTGCCATACCATTATCATTGTTACATATCCATTTTCCATTATTTCATATCCTTTCATTCACTCCATCACTTGGGGCCAAACCCTCTTACCATTTTTATACATCCTATCATTATGTTCTTATCTAGACCAAAGCCTATTTTTAGTCATCCTACCTAATCCTATTTTGATCTTAGTTCATTCGGCTCTTCTTGCACCTATTTATGAGAGGATTCTGATCAAGTTTCAATAATAAATCCAATCCATGTTTACAATGATATTCTATGAAAGTAGTTTGATAGTTGATCTGGCAAGATATCTTTCATTTTCCATCCTGTATCACATTTTTTTATGTGAGCTTGATTGTAACTATATGTGGGAAAATTAGTGTCTCACTACTCTTGCTACTAATTATAACCACCTATGTGCAAATTAGTATCATTAACCTATGCCATTGTATCCTAGTTATAACCACCTATGGACAAACTAGGGGAAACACTTGTTTATCATCCATTGTTGCATCACCTTGCCATTACTATTTTCATTTGACTGGTCATTTACCAAATTTGAGAACTTGTTGGGACTTAGTTGGTTTTCCCCCACCTTTTATGTATATGGAATTACTATGACTTGAGGTCATTCTGGGACTATGTAGGTCATGCTTAATTCATGTTGAGGTCACCTCAGTCCCCCTTTCCATATGCTCTCACCATTTTACAAGCAACCTAAGCTAATGCTCTCACCATTTTGTGAGCAGGTATCTTGTCATTCTCTAATGAGTTAAGATACCTCAAAATGCCAAGAAAAACTCATAATATTTCAAAAATCCAAAAATATTTATCCTATCTAAGCTTAGTCATTTATTCTCAATCTACCTTATAAGGGTATTATCATTGTTAAGATGCTTTCTTTTGCTTTTGTTTTCAGTATTTTATTTGTTTATTTATTTCAAGTTATTTGTTTATTTTTTTATTTTATTTCTTGTTTGTTTGCTTTCAACACTATTCCCTCAACTCAGTCTATATGTGTTTATTAGGTGATTCCTTACGCACATTATTCTTGAGTCCATCCATATTCATCTATTAACATTGTCATCATGGTTTTTATCATTGGTCTATTGTTTTTTAAGTATTTATCAGATTGAGAGTCAGTCCTTATGCATATTTTGTCCAAGTATTCATGGTGTTCTATCATGAATCCTACCATCACATGCTACAACAAAAATTAGCTTCAATAAGGTCTACAATCAATGGATTTTCATAAGTTTCTCCTTAGCACCTTGGTAAATATTTTTACCCATCTTGATAAAATCAACCCATTGACCATTCTAGTTGTATCATTATTAATCAAGATGAGCATCTCCTCATTAGCAAGTATAATTGAATCATTCACATTGATTAATCATATTCCTCTATCCATCTCTTTCATCACTTTAAATCCAATCATATTTAATCTATATTCCAGTTATATCCTTGAGTTGTGCTTTCTAATCAGCCCTAACTGGGGCACAATCATCTTTAGCCAATCTAGGTCCTCTTAATGATTATAACCACTTATGGGTAAGTCATTATTTTGACTTTTATTCCTGATTATAACCACCTTTGGGAAAATCAACCTCCTTTTTACATCAATTCATGTAAGCATTTCTCATTTGGAGTAATCTCAACCATGGATTAATTACACCCTTCTTGTTTCCTTTTTAGGGACCATCCATCAACAAATGTGATGGCCACTCCCTCGATGGGGCATCATCATAGGCTTTCCAAACACCATTTAGAACTTTTTTCTTCAACCATCATATCCTTTTTATCATATAGGCCATTTTTTAATCTTTAATAAGACATCGCTTTGCCTATGGTCTATAACATCTTCCCAAATAAGGTCAAAATATAAACACCTAAAATTGGCCACCAATAACCTCCAACCAGGATTTTGACCAATTTCTATGCAAAATGCACAATTTGGCCTAAAAACACTAAAATGCATTAAATGTTGTGAAATTGACATATTCAAGTACTAATTTTGGCCAGTGTATCCCTAAATAGGGCAATGAAATTTATGGGCCAACCAACTTTGATCAGATCATTTTGAGTCAAAATGCCAATTTTGTACATAGGTGCTTTAGATTACTCATTCCTTTCAAATATCTTACACAAGATTCATGCCTTGGTTATTTTTTTTCACTAGCATTCTAAATGGGATAATGGTCCCAATGTATCTAACATAGACTTCTAATTCCAATCTAATCAAATTTTGAACTAATAACAAGGCATTCTGATTAATTTGAGTAACTTGTGCATCAAGTGCTTAATCATGCTTAAGATTTAATTAACCAAAATCAAGTCCTAACCAATAATTCCATGGAAACATGTTGAAAACTTATTTTTGGAAATGAATATTAAATATCTACATCATCAAGTGACCTCATTTCTTGGAAAGACATCCCTAGGCTATAAATGCTACAAATATCAAGATTCATGCCTCCCATGCCTCATCAAAGCCCTCCATTCCTCTTAATTTCCAATTTTTCCAATTTCATGATGAGGATAATTATAAAATTAATTCCAAAAATTTAATTAATCCTCAACCACACATCTCAATCTTAGGATGGATGGTTCAAATTGATCCTAGACATTTGCAAAAATCTACAAATAGGAGGCCTTACCACATCATTTCTAATATATTTTGATGAAAATTTATTATTCTCAAATATCTTCAAAGGACTTGATAATTCAAAGTTATAATTTCAAATTGATTCCAATCCAAGCCAAGCCAAAGCCATAAGGTGCCAAGGAGAGATGGAGGTAGCCAAGCTTCCATTGCCAAGGACTTCATGAGCACAAGCTGAACAAGCCACTACTACAAAGGCATTTGGAGTATCCAAGGAAGTTTAATGAATTCTTATGTTTTATTCCTTAATTTTTAGTTCTGTTTGTCATTTTTTTTTGTTAACTAAGCTCTCCCTAGTGTCTAAGCATAGAAATGTTATGCTAGTTAGTGTGTTTCTTTCATTTTATTTTCATTTTGTAACGAACATGATACTAACCATCATCTCTTGATTCAAATTCCTAGATCACAAGTGATATTATGAGTTTGAAAATTGTATGATCCTCTTTTAAGCCAATGTTCATAGGAATAGTTTATTCAATAGGGAGAGTTGATTTATCTTTATAATTTGGGGGTGGTGAAGGAAGATTTAAATCTTCCTTTAAGTCTATATGATTTGATGTAGAATATAAATTGATTTCACGATGTATATTTCATTCCATAGAGTATGTTTAATCATCTAATTGAATTGAAAACCCCTTCTTGTGATCACTTGTTGGAATCTGATCCCTTATTCTCAAGAATTTTTAAGTAACCTCATCATTCTGAAAATGATAAAGTGAACTTATTGTGTGTTGGACCCACTTTATGAGGGATAGATATGTGATATATAGTGTAAGATTGGTGTTCTCATGAAAAATTTTGGTCAAGTGCTTAAGTACAAAACCCATTTCATTATCTAGAGAATCATCATTTGACTCACTAGAAGAGTGAATTTGGAAAAGTGTGAGATGCATGTTGAGTATATTAAATCCTATTACATGTTTAGATTCATTTGATTTTGTTGTTATAGGTTCAAAGGATCCTTGTTCATGAATTCCTATGACTTTACCCTTATAATTCATTATGTTACATATGATGGACTTAGAAATGAAATATTTTCTATTGTAAAAACAAATAGCTAGTTCATTGGAATAAAGCTAAGAAAGATTAGAATCTTTGATATGCTCATCTAAAATGAAACCACCTTCTACAAATATTATCTTTACAAACTTCTTAACCACTCTATTATCCTTTTGATGGTGGGACCTATCAGAATTATGTGGATTTGTATGGATTATACTTGTGTAGTTGAAATCTTGGATTATATACACATTCATTCCTTTATCAATGATCTTAAATGGGAGGAGGTGGATGAGGATTATCTAGAAGTAGGTGTGGGTTTGAATCTTGATCAATAGAAGGATGATTAGAAGCTTATTTTGTATATGGTTGACTAGAAGTTTTTTTGGATGGTTGGTTAGGTGTTTCATTGGTGGAAGCCTTTTCAATGTAAATGGAGGTAGTTGGTGTATTAATCCAACCACCAAGAGGTGGTGTTTGAAATATTTTTTTGGATGGAAATAGTTTTAAAGTGAATAATAATCTTCAATGGGAGTAAATTTGTCATCGATAACTGGAAAATAATTAGATTTTTGTTATTTGCCTTCTAATATCTTGTAATATTGAAAGGGTTGAGGATCACCTTGTGTAGTAACTTCCATACCTTCATGGGAAAATTTCAAACATTGGTGTAGATTATATGGGATGGAATTCATGAAATGTATGCATGGTTATCCAATAAGTATGTTATATGGTATATCAAGATCAAAGACATGAATGGGAGTTTCTTCAATAATAAACCCCACCATCAAAAGAAGATAGATTGTGCCCATATATTTTATCTCATTATTATTATATGAATTTATAGAAATAATGTTTATTTCCAATTTTATTATTGGATATCCTAGATGTTTTATAAGCTTTAATGTACTTATATTTATTTTTGAACCATAGTCTGTAAAACCCTCTTTACCTTGTGCCTAAATATGATGACCTATATATAATGGGAGATTTTGATTTGATCCTAAAGGAGAGACATCATAATCATCAAACATTACTTGATTATTATTGGATAAATATCCTATTAATGCTTGTAAGTTTGTATTATTTATGTCTTGAGGAATGCTTGACTCTTGGATAACTTTGTAAAATATATCTTTATATACAAGAGATGTCTTGATAAGGTCTAATATATAAATATTTTCGAGTGTCTTCTCAAGATGGTCAATAATATTGTACTTACATTCAACATTTGAGGATTATGCACTTAGAATAACATGATTTTCATTCCTTTTAGTAATGATGCACTCTTGTAATGTAAAAGTAATGGCATTGACATGGTTGTTCATAAAATTGACACTATTGACTATAGAATCAAAAGGATGACTTGCCTAATTAACATTGCTAGTTTCTAGTTGTTCTTGTTTTTTCTTTCCTTTTCCTCTCATGATTTTGCAATGGATCTTGGTATATATCTAGTTTTTTATTTTTGGATGTTTTTTATGTTTGATTTTTAATTGTTATGTCTCCTCTATCAATGAGGTCTTGAACATAGTGTTTGAGAGACACATACACCTATTATTATAATGTCCTTTGATCTTATGGTATTCACAATACTCATCTTATTTATACTATTCAGGTTTAGGGACATTCTCATCAAAGGGTTTGGTGTTAGGCCATGTGATCATGTTTATGTGAGCTAAATTTTGGAAAAAAATCATAAGTGTCACCTAATTGAGTGAATTTACACTTAGGTCTTCCTTGTCTAGGTTGTCCACTCATAATATTTATATTATTGATAAGTTGATTGTAGGTTTTTTATTGATTTGGAAGGTTGTAAAGTTGTTTTACATCAGTCACACCATATCCAACAAGGTTATTGTTCTTTTCAAATGGTTTTGGTTTATCTGTTGGTTTAGAGAAATTATTATTATCTAGTTTAAATATTTTGATTGTAGTTATGTTAATTAATGTTATATCTAATTTAAATCCCTTTTCAATTATTTCATCAAAACATTTTGGAAAAAATAATGTAGAGGATCTCTAAACTATCTCACACTTTACATTCTTTTATGATGCACACCTTGAGAAGGAATGATTGGTTCAACGATCATTGATTGTTTCTAAAATTACTATTTGTATTCAATGTTTTTAGACAACATATCCATTATTTTATATCCATTTATAACTCCTCAATCAAATCTTAAGCCTCTCCAAGCTTCCACTCACTCATTATACAACTTTATATACCTTGGCAAATAGGCTAGTAACCTTTTTTTGAGAAAATTCACATTGTACCATCTTGTACAGAGGCATATGAAGAAAAAAAAATTATTTTAATACCCTCTATCCCTAAACATCCCTCAGTTAAGTTTCAAGTGTAAAATATGCTTGTAAAGCCTTTTTTAACCCTTTATAACCCATTGTTAGGCCTTACTTGCAACCTTATACACACAATCTCCTATACTTTTACAAATACGTACAAAATAAATCTAAATTATCCAAAATCCATTTACACACATGGACACCTATCATATCATAAAATTTTGTGAAGTTTTAGTGGTGGAATCATGATATAAATGTATTTTTTCCTTCAAACCTTAGTTTAAGGTTCTCTGCCCCTATATACAACTTTAGAGAACTCAAAATAGTGTTTTGACCTTTAAATATACTTTAAAACTATTGTGTTTAGTTATTTAATATTTACTAACCTATAGATATCTTTGTAAATTGTTGGATTATCCCTTTGAGGCTTTTGTTCACATTTTATTTACCTCTTTTTGTGGGAATACTTGTATTTGACAAGATAACGATCATCTAAAAGGAAACCAAATGATATTATAGGTTTATTGAATGGTTATATACATTTTTTAAGTCTTATCACACCTTAAAAAAACATTTTATTCCTCTTTCAAACACTTAAATTCTATCTAATATCTTTATTCTACCTTATCTCATTCTTTATATTTGATTGTATGAGGTTTCTCAAAAAACTACAACTCTTTTACTCCTGGTTATGCAAATATTATGCACTTAGAATTTTAAAATATATAATCAACATTGACAAAATTGTAAATTTAATTACCTATATACACATTTAATCCTCAATTCATTTTAACAAGTTGTCCTCCTCCCTAAGATACATTCTCATCCTTCTCTTCTCATTACTCAGGTGGAGTAGGGTCTGAAACTTTAGACCTTCTCAAAGAATGTTGAAAATAATGAGAATTTGAAACATTATAAGTAATCATGTATGAAAACACAAAGATATTCAAATATTTTTTAAGTTACACTTCTTATCTCTCTTCATTCTTAGTCAATCCACTTTCACTACACATGTACATGAATTATAGAGTCTACAACCAATTTAGTATTCAAACAAGAAACTATCTATTTATGTTCTTGGGGTTTAACAACATTTACTCCTTAAATACAACCCATAAAAATATCCTACCTTGAATGACTCACTCTGCATAAAATAACTACTTATCTCAAAAGAATATAACTATCATAACTCCCTTGTAGCTCCCACTTGTATGTTTGGAGTCTCTTAACTTCCTTAATATTACTCACAAGTAAAAAATAACCCTAAACATTATTAAAGACCATTATGACACAATTTCATAATAATTTACCTTTCACCAACATCACAAAGTTTGAGAAATAATATAAAATATTTCAAATATTTGAATTTGCCATTTAGGTAGGAAAATACCTAAGTGGGTCAAATTCATATTTGACAACACCCTAACACCTAAGATTAATTCCTATAGGCCTATCATTACTATATTGACTCCATAATGACTCAAATCATGAAAAATAGACTAATATGTACAAAGGTAGTGATGCTCTTGCATCATACTACTAAAGAACAAATAAAAAATTTCCTAGAAAGTTATAAGTTATTTATTTTTGATGTTCTTGTTCAACACATCTTGTTTAATAGCATCTCCTCCTGGATCCCAAGGTATATTTTAAACAAATATACATTTTTTATGCTTGATGAAAATTATGATGTCTCCTCCTTTATTCATCTCTCTCTTTCTTTCTCCTGTGAGGTCATCTTCTTGCACATTTATCTCCCACTTGATCATCTCCAACACCTTAGTGTTATATTCTAACCAAAATATACGTGAAACACATAATTTAATGAAAACAATCTCTTTCTTATCTTCTTGGAACCTAAACTCTTGCTTTGACATGCTTGTCCTTTATATGTTTATCTTTGTTGTTTGTGGGAGTAATTTGGTGGTTCCTTATTTTCTTCTAAAATAATTTAAACATGTACTATGTCTTTATCCAACTCTTTCTACTAGTCACTCTTCAACTGATCATTGACCCCTCTTTCCATGGCCAAATCCCTCAACATGCTCACCTTCTCAACAAAATATTATAAAAATTCTTTGTTTTGTATGAGGGATAAATGATAGGATAAGTTTGTAAACAATTTCTTAATATTTTCATCTAATAATAATTCAACCTATTGGTTTGATGGTAAAAACTCAGTTCTACTTTCACAAATCCCCCAAAATGTTGTTCAACTACTCTCTCCTCTTCCTTCATTATCTTGACAACTTGTATTACTCTTTCTTCACTTTGGCTCTTGCTCCACTCTATAAGAACTTCCTTTACCACTTCTTCTTCATTTTTAAATTCCTCCATGACCTTATAGGTTTTTATCTTCCTTCTCTCTTCTTTTATAAAGGTAATCAACTTTTTCCTCCTCCTTTCAATAAGTGGTATTATAGGAAATTATACCTTCTTTCTCATTATCAACCTATTCCATGGATTTTCATGTTCTATATAATAAATTTCATTAGGGATATCTATTGATTTATCTCAATTCATCTCTCTTTATAAGTATTCCTCTTATTGCTTCCTTTTAAACTCTCTTTCTCTCTACTTTCATAGTTGATCCTTTGTTTTAGGCATCTCTCCAATTATTCTCTTTACCATCTATAATATCTTAAGAAATTATATTTCACATTGATCCATCCCTTATCAAAACTCTCTCCTTAGATAAATTTATTTTATAAAACACTTTACTCTCTCCTTTTGATCTTCTTTAGCTCGTTATCTCTTCTTAAGCCTCTCTTTGCTTTCAAACTACCTGACCAACTTCTTTTAACCACGTCTAATTATGATTAGAAACTCGTAGAAATATTTATGAAAAATAACATGGAATTTCTTAGAAAATATTACATAAATTTTCCAGAAAATCTATCATTTTTTATACCAAATGATGCAAATGATCTCCAAACTATCTCACACTTTACCTTCTTTTATGATGCATGCCTTGAGAAGGAATGATTTGTTCAATGATCATTGATTGGTTCTAAACTTACTTTTTTTATTAAATGTTTTTAGACACCTTATCCATTATTTTTATATCCATTTATAACTCCTCACTTAAATCACAAACCTCTCCAATCTTCCACTCACTCCTTATACAAATCTGCATACCTTGGTAGACAAGCTAGTAGCCTTTTTTGAGAAAATTTACTTTATACAATCTTGTATAGAGTCATAGAAATAAATAAATTTTTTATTTTAGTAACCTATATCTCTAATCATCCCTTAATAATGTTTCAAGTTAAAAATCTATTTGTAAAGCCTTTTTCTAACCCTTTTTAACCCACTATTAGGCCAAATTAGGCCTTGCTTACAACCTTCTACACACAGTCTCATATAATCATATGAATATGTATGAAATAAAGATAAAGTCTCTAAAATAAATTTTAAAACATGGAAATATATGATATCATAAAATTTTGTGAAGTTTCAGTTGTAGAATCATGATATAAATGTATTTTTCCTCCAAAATCTATTTTAGGGTTCTCTACCTCTATATACACCTGAAAGGACCCTAAACTAGACAACCTCAGGTTATTTACCTCTATATACACCTAAGGAAACCCTAAATTAAAATTTTAAAAGACATAAATATCATTGAAAAGGTTGTAAATTTAATTTCCTCTACACATATTTGGGCCTTAATACACTTTAACAAGTTATCCTCCTCCCTAAGATACATTCTCAATCCTTCTTTTCTCATTGCCCAAGTGACATAGGGTCTACAAATTTAGAACTTCTCAAAGAATATTACTAATGATAACTTAAAGCACCATAAGTAATCACATATGAAAACACAAATATATTTAGGCATTGCTTAAGTGACACTTCTTATCTCAATTTATTCTTACTCAATCCACTTTCAATTCACATGTACATGAATTATAGAGTCTACAATCAGTTTAGTATTCAAAAAAGAAACTATCAATTTATGTTATTGGGGTTTAAAAACATTTATTCCTTGAATCCAACCCATACAAATCTCTTACCTTGATTGAATCACTCCACACAAAATAACTAATTATCTCAAAAGACTCTAACTATCATAACTAACTCCTAATTCCCTTATAACTCCCATTTGTACGTTAGGAGTATCTTAACTACCTTAATATTATCAAAACTACAAAACAACCCTAAACATTCTCAAATACCCCTAAGACACAAGGTCATAACATTTGACATTTCACCAACATCAATTTTTTTGATAAATAATACAAAATATTTCATATATTTGAATTGGCCATTTAGGTGAGAAAATGCCTAAGTGGGCCAAATTCAAATTTGAAAACACCCTAAAACTTGATATTTATTCCTATATACCTAACATGACTATATTGACTCCCTAATGACTCAAATCATGGAAAATAGACTAATATGTATAAATGTTTTGATGCTCATGCATCACAAAGGAGGAATAAATGGTGTCCCAAGTCTAAATTTAACTTTTTCATGAATATGTCCACAAGTTCAATAATGAGAAATGACCATGTGAAATTATTTTCCATTTCTCACCATATTTTTAGGAAGGAAGTAAATGTTTCATTGTTGTGTTGTTTTGTATTGTATAAATCCAAAGTGGTCAAATATTTTTTGATGTTATAAGAGAAGTGGCAAATAAATTTTTGAGATAAGTCCTAAAAGGTAAATATACATCCTTTTATAATGTGTCAAAAACATTTAATGGATTGACCCTCAAGACTTAATGGGAATAAATTCAACTTGTATTCATGTCTATAATCAACATCTGCACATGCATGATAGAATTTAGTTGAATGTTCTTTTGGATCTCCTTTTCCTTTTTGTTTATTAAATTTCATGAGTTCAAAGTATTTAGAAAATTTGTGGTAATTTTAATTAAATAGTAAGGATATGAATATATTTCCTCAAATTTGAACTATTTTTTTCCTAAAATAAGCAATGTAGATGGAAATTTGAGCTAAATGGATTAAACTATATAATTTAATCACCCAAAATATGAAACTACCTAAGTAAGATCTAGAGCTATTAGAACTAAATGTAATAGATGAATTCATAATTCAAATCAGCATTATAATACTAAAGATAAATGGTATAAATCATGATTAAATGGAATATGAAAATAAGAGTATTTAATTGATTACCTTAGACTCAAAATTTAGACATAGTAATTGCTTGATAAAGGATGTTGGATGGATGTTTGTGATTGAAGGATTAAATTGACAAGAAGACTTTCCTTATATTTATATTTGGTCTTCCATGGAGGAATGTATTTGTTTAAATAGAATAAGGAGGGAGAAATCAATGGTTCAAATTCAAATTTAGATTATGGAGATCTAGGGTGGAGAATTAAAAGTAATTTAAAATTCCTTGGAAGCCTCTAGATTTATAGGCTTCTAGAGAAGGAGGGTGAGAATAGAGAGGATTCTAAAATTGGATAATTCTAGAATCATTATTAGGGTTTAATTAAGCTTATATAGGAGATTAGATAGGGATTAGGTAGATTATTAGTGATTAGGGGTGTAGGAGAGCCTAGGAGTAGGCTAGTGTAGGTGGTCATGGGAATTTAAAATTCCAAAATAATAGATAAGTGGGGATTAGGATAAGATAAGAGATGATTAGGAGAATTAATTAAGAAGTAGGATATGACTATGGTTAATAAATGAAGAGGAATGAAGATGGATATTAGATAAATGATTTTGAAGGGATAAATTAGTGTTATTAAAGGGGATAAAATTAGATAAGTGGAATTAGTGTTGATTAATAGTGCTATTAGTGACATTAAATGAAGCAAGAAAATTTATATGCATATATTTTTCCCCTCTTTGAAATGCCATTTGTGAGTGGATGAAGTGGAAGGAGTAATGGTCTTTCAAAGAAAAACCATGTCATAGATGAATGTTAGTAGATGATGTTAGTGGATATGATTCCCATTGAGGGGGAACATGTGATGAAGAATGATATGGATGGCCACTTGAAAGAGGAAATGAGGGGTAGGATGTGATGGATAGATATGGAATGGGATGCCAAATGTTAGATATAGGATGAAGAATATGGGTTTGACTCGATTAATGAGTTACACATTGATGATGCCCCTAGTAAAGACACATGCACAAGGAGTAGAGATGACTTTGTCATGGTTATAGATGCATCCCAAGAGGGAATTGATTGTAACATGATGATGATAGGATTAAAAATTCCATAATTTTTAGATGTGTCCCAAGCAAAGATGCATGCAAGGGAGATTTGTTGGCTAAGATAAGATAAGGATTTAATAAGATTGATGATGGGTGTATCTTAAGGATGAATTGAAATGATATGATAATTCATATGAAAGAAAAGAAATGAGATGATCAAGTGACCAAAAGATAAAGGAGAATAATTAAACTACAATTTAAATCAATGAGCCATAATGTGATTAATAGTGATGATGCCCTTAGTAAGGACACATGTAATGGAATGATAGATGATAAATTGACCTATCAGTGATTGATGAAATAAAATATAGATATTGTGATTTGTTAAGCCCAATAAATATGTACAGATTATTAATGAAAGAGATTAGGGAGATGATCAAGAGAATGGTTATTGATCAATTGATTGATGAATGATTGATAATATAGCTCAAAGATTTGACTAATTCATCACTTGAGGATGATGAAAGATGAGAGAGATGTGATGGGAAAAGGAAAAAGAGAGAGTTTTTGAGCTATATTTAGGCACTTAAAAGTGGTCAAGTGTTGCCTACATATTTTGGAAAGACCTCAGGCTGATGTAGTTATGATTAGAAGATAGAGGATAAATATGAAGGATTATAAGAAGAATAAGAAGAAGAAGAAGAAGAAGAAGAAGAAGAAGAAGAAGAAGAAGAAGAAGAAGAAGATGATGATGATGATGATGATGATGATGATGATGATGATGATGATGATGATGATGATGATGATGATGATGATGATGATGATGATGATGATGATGATGATGATGATGATGATGACGATGATGATGATGACGATGATGATGATGATGATGATGATGATGATGATGATGATGATGATGATGATGATGATGATGAGACCTATTAGTGTTTAGAGGGTGATTTTTGTGATTAAATTACATGACACAAAAGATGAGATGAGGATAAAAACATTGGATGTTAGTCAGATGAGTCAAGAGGACTATATTAGTGATGGGAATAAGGATGATTATATGATTAGATAAATGATGAGGATGTATGTGATCAATCCATCATAGATATCATAAGGCTCATCATAGTCTAATAAATCTAGCAATATAACACTTAATAGATTTACCCATGATATAAGTATGATCAAGAGGACATTATGACAAAGTGTGTGGGAAAATAGTAAAATATGCATCAATGAGGGCATTTATAAGCATTTTTGTAGCTTTTATGACCTCATATCATCCTTGTTCATTTCCCAAGAGACACAATGTAAATAAAACATAAGACAAAAAAGATATATACATGATGAAAACAAGTTTAACAACACAAACAAGAAACACACACAAGTATTTACATGCAGTGTCATCGTGTCTTATCTAATGATGGGATAGGTGATTAGATGATGGATATAATGAGCATGATGTGATTGTAGACTTAGGATAGACTTATATTTTGGTAGGATGACTAATGATTAGGATTAATACTTGGATAGGGAAAGTGAAATTAAAATGATGAGGTGTGGTGATTAGGGATGAGGGTTTGGATACTAGTATAACCTAGAAATAAAATCTAAAAGTGATCAAAGGAGGATGATTTAGATGGCCAAGGGTTACCAAAATATAAAACCCTATAAGAGTGCAATATAGAAACAAGATTAGGATATGATGGGATCAAATACCTTCCATACTAGAAAAATAGTGATTGGATGGGTGTTAGGTATGGAGAGGCATTGATAGGGAAGTGATAGGTGCTAGAATAAATTCTTTGACAAGGTTGTGTATGTTGACAATTCCTAGTCAAAAGATGAGGGAGATATGGATGGATAGATGACCATCAAGATTTAGTCTCAAGATGAAATATAATATCTGAAGATGAGGAATGGGAAAATAGGAAATGAATATTGGATGTCAATTTGGGATGGGGATAGGGATAATGGGATATATGGGATGGGTATTAAGGGCAATTTATGATGTGATGGAGATGGATGCAACTAGGGGTCTAGGCATTATAAATGACACCCTAGATGATTTTTGGATTTTAAAATTTTATAATTTTTAGGATTTTTTGAAATATGTTAATTTTTAAGGATTTTTAAAATATTTATGCACACTATACATATGGGGTTACTAGAAAAGGGAATACCAATCCTAGAAACAAGGATAATAACTAATGGAATGATGAATGTGATGATAAAAGGATGGGGGTGATGTAGAAAAGGGGATGGGGACCAATGAATAAATGACTATGGATGGCCAAGGACCAAATCATGAAGGAACCACATGTTGACTTATCTAGGGTCCATTAGAGAATATACCAAGATGATTCTAGAATATTTGTCAAGACACATTTCACTTCCTTATGAAGGTTGGGACTATAAACGAATGATTAACATAATAAGATTTGTGACATGGAAAAAGGGATGATATGGATGGAATTGTTAAGGGATAGCTGTGATGGGTAAAAAGGATAGATTTTTCCACCAAGTGTTGAGGTACAATGAGGATAATAGATTATTTTACTATGATGTCAAGGACCAATTTTATTCATGTTACTTTCCTAAGGTGATGGAAGATTGGTTTTCACCAATGGAAGAATTTTTTTTTATTTTTATTTTTAACTATTTGGGTATATTGATTTATTAGAAAAGGGTGAGATGCATGATTGATGATAATGTATACATCTTCAACCAACATTTGTTTAGTATATGTGTGATATTGGGATCATGTTATCAACACTAATATATGTATTAATGTCCTTGTGACCTTTGGTGATTATTGATTGATACCCCTCCAGATATCTAGACCAAATGTCTTCATCACCCCTAGGAGAGACAATGCTACCCAGGAAGGTGATGGGAGGTGCGGATTCTATTGGGAAATCTAGTTTTAATATTATGTAAAATTAGATATTTACAAGATGGTAATTAGTAATAAGTTGATTTAATGAGAGGTAAATATTAGTTAGTTTTTGTAGCTGCATGGTTAATATGGTAATATTGCATTATTCACGATATTGTATTATTGAGATATATTATTATTTGTTACAAAAATATATTATAATAGGTTTGCTTAGTTATAAGATTAATGTGAGAGAATATCAAAAATATTTTAGGTGAGAAATAAGTAGAGAAAATATAGGAATATTATTCCTATAAATATGTAACATGTCTCAAATGAATTAATTTAGAGAAGAGAAATAGAAGAGTGATGAATATTTTATTTTGAAAATTATCTTTGTATATTATCTATGTACATGAATTAGTATACTGTGTTCAACTTGCCTCCAATTTCTTTCATTGATATCAGAGTAGGTTTCTATGAGAGGATAGACTGATTAAGGGCAACATAAATTTGTGTTTATTTGCCCATAATATGAGATCTTATGATAGTTTTTAGTTTAGATTCACTTTTTAGTTTTTAATATTATTCCATGCATTTTTACTATGGAGATAAATTATGTTGGCTATTTTTCATGTTCTCATGCCTCTTAGAATCTAATTATACCTATTTTTCCTAATATATTGTACGTATAGCAAATGTCCCATATAACAAGCTCACATGATTTCTATTCTTTGTACAACCTACTAAAATATCATACCAATCAATTTGGATCTAAAATGGAGATTGGAATGACTTTGTTTGATTTTGGATCAGCTAATGCAACATTTATTTCTCTTATCACCAATATCAATAGTTTTGCATTGAAATACTATTACCTAACCTCAACACGTCCAAGTCCTCTCGACTGTTGTTAATGTTTTTCAAGTGAACAACACATCACATTGGGATTCATAATACAACCATAGTCAAGTCTAGTGCCTCAACCTACTCATTGATTTCATTGGTTCCTAAACATTTTACTACATTTAAAATCTTTCTATGTAGATTCAAGCAACAACATTTATGTTATCAAACCTGTTATTGTCAAATTGGCATCTAAATTAGTAATCTGATCTACATCAAACAACAACATTCCAATTTTCATTAAAATGTGTGGTTTACTATAGTGTTGGTTTTGCTTTTAGGAGGTATTTTTATTGTAATTTTATATTTATTAGGAGTCTGTGTATCTTTCTTTTTAGAAAAATTAGGCTTAGGAAATTTTTTTTTAATATGTGCCTTTGATGAATCAAGTATTAGTTTGGTTTAGATATCTATTTAATGATCTTTTTAATAGTTCATGTAGTCATAGGATTTTATAAAGGTCATTATATAAGGATTTTAGAGTCTTCACATTTAGTTGGGTCATTAAAATTTAAAAATTCAAGTTTGGTCAAGAAAATTATTGTAGTTAGACTTTTAAGATTTTGTATTATTGTTAAAAATAGGTTTTAGTTTAAATAAATGTCAAAGTATTTTTATTGGGTCATTGTCAATATGAAATTTAAATCAAAAGTGTCAAAATGTCAATAATACGTTATTAATGTATGTCATCTTGTTAAAGTTGTTTTTATAATCAATGAGTCATGTGTCAAAAATTATTTTAAAAAATGCTTTACGGATGCATTTTCACTTGTAAATGACGTCCACATTACGGGGGGATTTCCCTTAAAAAAATCATGTGCCTGAGCTTCATTGAGATATCACCAGAGTAAGTAATGAGATACTAGAGGCTAGAGGATACACAGAGGAAGGAGGTCTTTTAGTGACCTCTCATCATTTACATAGCTTTGGTGACTTTTGTTTTTCAGTTGTGTGTAGTGTGATGTGTTATTTTTAGTATGGTAGTTACATTTTTTTTTCAATATGTGTGAAATAAAAATAGTTGTACCTATTCACTTGTGAATAATATTCCCATGCAACAACTTTATATATTTCCATTAGAGAATATTTATCTAAAAAGCAGTATAGCAATCATGATGTAAAGTTAGTGGTGAACCTAAGAAAACCATTTTATAAGGTTAGTGGTGAACTTAAGAAAACCATTTTGTAAGGTTATTGATGAACCTATGAAAACCATTTTAGAAGGTTATTTGTGAAATTGGAAAACTAATTGTAGATGAGTGTGAAGGAAGAGATGTGCGATGGCACATGTATGTAGAGAAGATCATGAGCACACGGAGGTGGAACATGTTACAATAAAAAAAAGAGATATATTGTACCTATAAAAACTATGGGGGGAAATGTTTAGAAATCAAGTTTTCACATTATGTAAAGTTAGATATTTATAGGATGGTAAATAGTAATAGGCTAATCTATCGAGAGGTAAGTATTAGTTACTTAGTTTTTATAACCATATGGTTAATATGGTAATATTGCATTAGTCAAAATATTCTATTGTTGAGATATATTATTATTTATTATAACAATATACCATAATATGTTTACTTAGCTATAGGATTCATGTGAGATAAAATCAAAAAGATTTTGGGTGAGAAATCACTAGAGAAAATATAGGAATATGATTCCTATAAATATGCAACATGTCCCAAATAAATTAATTCAAAAAATATAAATACAAGAGTGATGAATATTTTGTGTTGAAAATTATCTTTGTATATTCTCTCTATGCATGAGTTAGTATATTGTGCTAGTCTCTCCAATTTATATTAGATTCGATTAGATCTTGATGCTAATGGGAGTGTACTAGAATTGAATGGAGGATAGGATCATGATATGATGGTGTAATGGGACATGGATGATTAGGAATAACAATAACATACATCATTGGAGATGTTGGACATTCTATATTTAATTGGTACCATGTGACAAAATACTTTAATACATCCAAGACACTTTCACTTTATGGTTCTTTGATCTAATAATTTGAAGGATTATTGGCCATTTGGATACTACTTTTGACATTATTTTGATTTTGATACTAGATTTGACTTTGACTACCCCTGGTGCCTAATTTTGGGCTTCATTGGGAGAGATTGATTTTTGACTTGATAATTATGATGATTATGACTTTGACATTCCTCTAGTGCCTGATATTGGGATTCACTAAGAGAAGACATATTTATATTAGGCTAATTATTTGACTCTATTTGATTTTGACTTATGGGATCAAATATGCTTTGATCATGATTTATGACTTCTAGAATATGGTCTAGGACCAATGTAATTATGGCACAAATTATATTTTTAAAATAAGGGTCCAATGATATACATTCCTTTTCATCCCTATGGAGGGAGGTGATTAAATGATCATTGATAGGAAGAAAGGGGTATATGATGGATGAAGGTGGGTGAGAGGATGTGATTAGGTAATCAATGGTGATGGGGTAGCATAGTCTTCATAGGGGTTCTTAAGAGACCCATTTTTGATATCGAAGAAAATCTCCTCAAGATCAACAAAAGGATCACTAAGACCAATTATAATAGACATATCCAAAATAGGATCAGATTCATTTTGAAAATTGTCTATAGATAGAGCTTGTAAAATTTCTATTATGACTTCATCATCCTAATTGGGATATAAATATATGCTCGATGATTGATTGTCATCTAAATTAGAGGTATTTTCAAAAAGGTAAGAATAGTTATCATCTACTATAATATTAATAAATGATGATGTTTCTAATGAGGGATTTGATTTAGATACTGATGATGAACATGATCTTGATGTAGATAAGACTTGTGTTGGCTCTATTACTGACTCTAATGTATAAAGTGCAATACTATGAGTAGAGGAGTGATTTTCTGTGATTGACTTCTCAACATGGGGTTTCTGGTATGATGGGTGAGGGGAAGATGCTAGAGGGATAATGGATTCAATAAAGAGAGGTCCATAAAAATATTCACAAGAGATGGGGGACTACGCTCATGGGGAATGGGCTTATGATTGATGGAGGAGTTATCAAAGATGGGAGGATCATGGATGAGGGATGTGGTGTTTTGCCTTAGATTAGAAGGGGAAAGGCTTGATTGTGATCAAGAATGGAATCTTGACATTTTTTTTCTTATTCATCTAGGGATGTAGAGTCATCTAGTTCATCCTCAATTATTATGTCACCATGGTCAATGATGTCTTGGACATAGTCTTTGAAATTTTGACATCAATTGATTATATGCCCAAAATTTTGATGATATACATAATATTGATTATCTTGGTACCCAAATAGCTTAGGCTTAGTGGGATCAAGATGTCATATGGGTGGATAGACCATCATGTTAATGATGACTAATTATTGTAAAATGTCTACCAATTATATAGGAATGGGAGTATAATGGCCCACTTCACTTTATGACTTAGATGTGGAAGCATTGAACTTTAGATTAAATGGATGGTGATGTGAATGGGTGGATGGACTAGTATTAAATAAGGTGTAAAAGATTAGATTCCCTTTGCTAGTATGGGAATAGGTAGTTGATGGTTTATGATTGGTGGATCAATGATTGCAATAGGACTCACATGAATGAGTTTGGGATCAAGGTGCAATGATTTGAAGGGGATCAATAACTTTGGGAAGTAGGTCACCCATCTTAAGGAACTATAAGAGGATCTCATCCTTATTAGAAAATATATATTATTCTATGAAATTAGGTTCTAACTTCATGATAATTGATTATGAAGAGGTTCGAGGTATTAGATATGGTCTCTTGAATAAGATAGGTATGAATGTCTAAGCTAGTATGATAAGTGATGATGAGGATGAAATGGATGAAATGTAATGAAGATGATATATCACTAGGATAAAATTTCATATTGATATTAAAATAGGTGATAACAACTTATCAACAATGCCTAGTTTTCAATCTAGCAAAAGGGATTGGGGATTTGATGGCTGCCTCGATTCAAACTAGCAAGATGATGATTGGATGGGTACTAGTTATGAATATCTAAGATGATTTAACTAGAGATGATTAGATTGATGATTAATGGGTTTGCTAGATTGAAATCAATAAAATGATAAGATGTTATCATGATAATGACTAGGTATGAGACCTATCCAAGTGATGAGCGATAGTGGGATAATATAATATGAAAGGATAAAAGGACTAGCTCAAGCCTTAGAATAATTTTCTCAAGATGAGATGGGATAAGATGATGGTGATTAGGATGATGGGATAAATACAATTGTGTGATGATGATGAAATGATAAGGGGTAATGTGAAGGAGATGTGGATGGTTTACACATGTATATGACATAAAGAGCCAACTAGGATTAGATAAGATGGGGTTAAACTAGATGGGAGATTAAGTGACTAGGTGAAAATAAGGTCAAGATAAATTACTTATTATGGATAAAGTAGACTTAAGACAAGATGTGGATGATAATATGTAATTATGATAGGCTAGTGGTGAGTTATGATTAATGACATGTGGATATGACTAGAATAGGATGAGATGAAGACAATATGGGATATGGAGGATAGTATGAAACATGCAAAAGGATGTACAAAAGACAATATGTACAAGGGGATGATTACAAGTATGTACAAGATGATAGATAAAAAAATATGATAGGATAAGGATGTACAAAAATTATAGAATGATGAGGTAAAGATATGTTCAAAATACCTAGATATGCATATAAGTTTGGGGTAAAGGCTGACTTGGCTCATAAATAACAATTGTTTAGCACAACACACACCTAAAAAAGTAGACCACAAACCTATTGTTAGTAAACTTAAGGGTGTGTAACTTGATGATTTCACTATCTAATGACTTCATGAGTGAGGTTGTAGGTTAGTGACCCATTACTAAATCAACCAAACCGTATTGAGCCCATCTATACTTAATAGCTTCTTAAGAGTTTATCCTACCTCCTACGTCAAAATGCTTATTACATCCAAAAATTCTTATGCTAGGTTTTCATAAAGATTTCTAGGGGAGTCTTAGATATGCGTGAAGGTACAGTGGGGCCCAAGTCCATATAAGATTTTGTCTAATTACCTTGTGTATTAGAGCTTAAATGCCTCTGACTTCATAAAACCCTTTATGGGTAATTCCACTTAGGCACCTAATGATAGCTCTCCTGATATTTAGACTCCATTGCAACATGGATTTTGGTCTAGTGCATGGTGGTGAAATCCACATCACTGACCCCTAGAAAATGAAAATAAGAGGAAGGTTTATAAGTGGTTTTTGATCCTATAAGAATCACCACAAGGATGTAAGGAGGAGATCATACACCATCATAGCCCTTGGATGACAAATCAGCAAACCAAAAAGGAGATTAATTAATTGATTAAGATTAAGTGTAAGATATCTACAAGAATGATCTAAATTATTGGATTAAAATGGTAAAAGATATATATATATATATATAAGATGCAATATATACAAGAATATAAAAGACAACACGATTCAAATAAAGTAATTAAAATTATTGATGATCAAAATGATTTTTAATATGCTAAAGGGGTTTTTGATAGGTAGTCTGAAAGGAAAGGTTAGTATTTTGATTGGCAAAAAGGCAACCTACATGACAATGATTAGTAGTTTGAATGATAATATTTAGGGGAAACCTACAAGACAAAATGTTAGACCAAAATATGACCTAAAAAAGATGTTTTCAAGACAAAATAGCCTCTATATTTACCCCAGCAAGAAACAAGATGTTAGTTCAATATGCCTTAAGAAAACCATTAAAAATATATGATTTGGCTCTATAATTCCTTTAGATGAATGGGCCATGACACATGGGTCTAGGGGTGGTATCCCCCAATGGGGTCAAGGGCCAGTCCCCCTAGTACACTCCTTATCATGGTATAGGGTGGGGTTGAGGGGTCGAGCCCCTAATGATAAAGGAAATTTGGGCCTTGTGGGAGGCCCAAAATGATTCAAAATTCAACAAAAATGACTCTAAAAATGAACTCAAAAAGGATAATTTTGAAAGCAAAAATTAATGCAAAATCATAACTTCAAACTGCAATATTGTAACTACCAATGAAAAATCACAATTTGTGAGTTGTGATTTTACAATGGGTAGTTAATTGTGATGGTAAATATACAAAATTACAATTGTTAAATTAAAATCATGACTATTAGTGCAAAAATGTGACTTCAAGATTAGTAGTTTTATAGTAAAGTATAAAACTTTAAAATTTTGGGTTTTTGACCAAATAGATATATCTATTAGATTTCTTAGATGATTATTGATAGGCTATATAAACTCCTAATTATATATGATCATGATAAATTAAAACTTTAACTAAGTAAAAAGGATGTTAAGGCAAGTTTTTAAATCAAAATGAACAATCTACAGAACAAAAGGGGGTTTTTTTTAGCAAGATTTGTTTTGTATCTACCGTTATAGATTTATAAATATTTAACAATGAAAAAAATTAATCATCAAATTTTTAAATCATAAAATCACTACTGATGATGAAATATCATTATTACCAGGTCAATATCATGACTAGGGCATTAGTAATTTTGTAAAAGGATAGTAAAATGTTTAAAACTATAATGTTTTTGGCTTTCAGATGATTTCCTTGCCTTTCTTGTTAAACATATCATAAAAACACAAAAATTTATATAGACAAAACTATTTATGAAAGGTAATTAACAAATATATTTCTAATCGCAAAAATGTGTTTATCAAAATATTACAAGATTGAATATAGTAAAATAAGATTTCAAGATTGATCTGTATGACCACTAATTTTTTTGCAAGATAGAAAATGACAAAATTAAAAATGTAAGTTAGAGATCAATAGATAATTATTAGTAGATTTAGGACAAATTAAAATATCATGACTATACTAAAATATTGTGATTCTTAAGACAATATCACCATTAACAAAGTTTTGGTTTTGTTGTTAGTTAAAAAACTATCACAGTCAAAACTATTAGCCATTAAGGGTTAGACAAAACCATAGATTAGAATGCAAAACCCCAACTTCTAATGCAATATCATGCTTCAAAAATTCACGGTATTGTAGGAAAGTAAAAACCTACTCAAAATATACTATTAGAGGTTAGACAAAATTGAAATTAGGTATGTAAAATCACTTTTTATAGTGCAATGTCATGATTCATGAAGTTATGGTATTGCTTAATAATAGTAACTTACCAAAAATTTAAATTTTTACCAATTAAGTTGCAAAATCATAACTCTTTGAGAAAAATTATGATTGTAATATCATAAATACTAGAGAAATATCATAAGTTTCATCTGTGTGTGTAAAATTCTAAAATCTCAACACTTTTCTTCCATAAATCAATCTTGCCAACTGCCCAAAACACTTTTAACAAGAAAAATTATTAGATTGAGAGTAATGTCCCACCATGGTCGCCAGAATATAGATGGAAATTTGAGATAAATGGATTAAATGATGTAATTTAATCACCCATAATACCAAACTACCTAATTAAGATATAGATCCATTAGAACTAAATGCAATAGATGAATTAACAATTCAAATCATCATTATAATCTTAAAGCTAAATATTCTAAATCATGATTAAATAGAATATGAAAACAAGAGGATTGGATTGATTTCCTTAGACTCAAAATTTGGACATGGTGATTGCTTGACCAAGGATGTTGGATAGATGCTTGTGATTGAAGAATTAAATTGACATGAAGATTTTCCTTAGATTTGTAGTTGTCCTTCCATGGAGGAATGGATTTGTTTAAATATAATGAGGAAGAAAATAATGGTTGAAATTCAAAGTTGGATTATGGAGATCTAGGGTGGAGAATTAAAAAGAATTTAAAATTCCTTAGAAGCCTCTAGATTTAGAGGCTTCTAGAGAAGGAGGGTGAGAATAGAAAGGATTGTAGAATTGGAAAATTATAGAATAATTCTTAGTGGTTAATTAGTCTTAGATAGGAGATTAGATAAGGATTAGGTGGATGATTAGTGACTAGGGGTGTAGGATATCATAGGAGTAGGCTAGTGTAGGTGGGTAGGTTAGTCATAGGAATTTAAAATTCCCAAATAATAGATAAGTGGGGATTAGGGTAAGATAAGAGATGATTAGGGAAATTAATGAATAAGTGAGATAGGACTATGGTTGGTAAATGAAGAAGAATGAAGGGGGATATTATATAAATGATTATCAAGGAGATAAATTAGTGGTATTAAAGGGGATAAAATTAGATAAGTAGAATTAATGTCGATTAATAGTGATATTAGTGACATTTAATGAAGCAAGCAAATTTAAATGCATACAAGTGCCATCTTATAAGCCTTGAACCCTATCCTTTGTATTTTGGAGCTATTGTATAAAATATGGGGAATATTTGTTCATTTAGCTTGTTGGATTATATACATGGGAGGTTGACCAATGAATTAGTTTCTATTTTGTGTTAATTGATTAATTTGTTGGTTAAAATTGTTTGGAGGTTGGTTTTTAAAGTTAACATTTTGAGGATTCAAAAAAATATTGAAATTAGGGTTATAAAAAAGGTTCATTATGTTTTGATTAGCAATGAAACCAATGTTCATTATGTTTAGATTAGTAATGAAACTAAGGTTTGGTTAATTTGGATTAGTATTAGAACAAAAGTTTGTTTGATTTGGATGAGGAATGAAACCAAGGTTTGGATTATTTGCAAAGTTTATGTTTAGATTTGGTTGACTTGGGTTTGTGTTAAAGTTTTAGTTGGTTGGTATAAGATTTTTGTTAAATTTCATGGGGTTTGGGTTAGTGTTTTAACCAAAGTTAGACTAATTAAACAAATTGGGATTGAATTATAGTGGACACATGTTATAGTTTAGTTTTAATGAATTAGAGCCTAGGTTTATGTTAGAATTAGCTTTATTTGGTGGAAATGGATTTTGGTTTGGGTTGTATTGATTTTGGTTAAGTCCAAAATTATGATTTGTGTTTGGATTTTTGAGTTAAGGTTTACATTAATTTTGGGACTATTTGAATTAATTGGGTTTTAGTTTAAATATGTGTTAGGATTTGGGTTGGATTTAAATAAAGGGTTTGGATTGGAGTTATAATGTGTTAGATTTGGATTGGAGTTAAAATGAATTGGATTTGGATTGGGTAGAACCAATATAAGAGTATTGGGAGAAGAAAAATAATTTAGTAAACTACTATTTAAATTATGATTGTTGAGCATGCATGAAGAAATGATCGAAATAGTATTAGATAGTTATAATGGAAATCTAGAATAAATATTCAAGATTTGATTAGTAATGATGGGTGAGACTTGAAGAATATAATTAAGTTTGATTTGTGATTTTGAATGAAGATTCAAACTTGAATTTATTTTACCATGACCTTGTGAATTTGGATGTACATTCAAATTTAGTGTAGTATAATTTGGATTGGTTAAGCTTGTATTATATTGGATGCCCATGCTCAAGTTTGGACTGAATTATTACATGATTAGTAAACTTGAATGAAGATTCAAGTTTTGATTAGTTGGGTTGATTATTGGTGAGTTTTAATACATATTCAAACTTAGATTAGTTGGATAAATATGTGAAGGTAAACTAGGATTCATATTCACATTAGGTTTACCAAAAGGGTTGTTTGATTGATGAGATTGAAAGTGTATAATCTCTTAGTTATCTTGGGTTGCATGAATTTCCATAGAGAATCCATTGCTTGTTTTGGATGATTCCTCAAATAAGATAGATTTTCATTTTCTTTGAAATATTGGGGATGGGGTTTTGAGGATGTTATAAGGGAATTTCTACCCTCTAAATAACCTTGAGAGGTATATTAATTAATATTAGAGGGTGAAGGTTGTTTGATTTTAATCAAGTATAATAAGTTGTGCACATCAAATTCATGTAGTATTTTTTTTCCAAAGCCTAAGGATTAATAAAAGACTTTATTCTTATTTGACATGATATATTAATAAAATAAGGGTGGAGGTTGGATAGATTTGGATCTAGCCCCATCTTGGTAATCCCCTCCTCCTTCTTGTTTAATAATTTCATGTATTTCTACATGATGCTCTTGGTCAGTGAAGTGAAAGGGATCATTTCCAAATGGTTTATCCCTTGCATTTGGGTTTTTAAGCATGTCCATTTACCTAGTGATAGGTGACATGACTACGTAAAATGAAAAATAACTCAAATAAATGGAATATTTAAACTAAAAACACTAACCAAAGTGACTGATAAATTCTGATTTTAAACTAATTATTTTAAATTTTTGGGAAAAGTTTGATTTTAGGATGTTTTGATAGATTTAAGACTCAAAATAACTTCATTTTAAAAAATTGATATCATATCACATGTAAAACACAAGAAAACAATAAACAAAGTCTTACTTTAAACAGTCGAGTAATTACATAAAAAGGTGAAAACTAGGATAATGGTTGTAAACAACATTTGGACCTTCTAATGTCACTTACTCATATTTGATCTCAACCATGGATTAATTTTTAAAGGCACTAACCATGGAGGATCCTATATTTTTCATGGTCCATTAATTCTAATTTTGAGGGTGGATGGAAGGTAACTTCTTGATGTTAATCGCTAACTGATGCACCAAATTTGAATGATAAAGAAGGTTTTATTAGGCTTAAGGTTTGAAAAATATTATCAAAGGGGAGTCCTCTGATATACCTTTCAGTACATTGAGACCTAATTTCATATAAGAAATATATGAAGTAGATTCACACTATTGGGTCTTGTCCCAAAGCTCCCAACATAATCATAAGGGTTTTAGAGTGTTGAAAATTGATAATATCATATTTTAAGGCAATTATTGAAACCCTAGGTATTAGAGCATGAAATATCCTCACACCATAGTGTGATTAAAACATAAAACTACTTAGACAATTGAAATAGCTGGATCTCAATTTACATACCCCACTAATACCTAGGGTTTGCCCTAATATATGGTGGTAAAATCCATGTTCAATAAAGCCCTTAAAAATAGAAATAAAAAATTAATGTTTGTTTATTATTTCTAAGTATCATCACCAACATGATGCTAAGTAAAGAACATACGTAAACATAACTTGGGTAACATAAAAGTTATGAAATTATTTTTTATTCTTGAGTATTGCCACCAGCATGATGTCAAAAAAAGAGCATACACAATTTCACAATACAAGTAGAATGCTAAAATAAAATAATTAACTCTAATAAATAACATGTGAGCTAATTCTAAAAACTAAAAATTAAAATTGAATTGAAATGTTAGTAGAAAAAATAACAGAATTTGGTTTTGTTTTAGCGCTTTTGTAAAATTTATTTGACACATCCTAAAAATAATTGGTCAGAGTGTCTGTTTGGGCTTAGAGTCAAGGCAACCTGAAGTAGAGTAAGAAAAATCATAAAAATAACATACAAACTAGCCTCTGTAACAAATTTTTAGTTACATAGTAAAGAAATAAAATGAAATTGTCAATGGTTAGACAGAAAATATACAGAACACAAGAAAATATTGAAAAATAATTTCACAGTAATTTCACAATTACTCTTACCAAATTTTCAAATATTATTACCTATTTTTCAACTTAAAATGATGATTTAAAAGTTTATAAGAATGATTTCATAAGTGAAAATTATGATTTCGTTGGTTTCATGTGATTTTTTAGTGGACCTACACAAAACAAAAAACATAAAAAATGTAGAGAACAAGAAGGATGATTTCATAGTTTTTAGATGATTTCATGGCTAATGTCAATGATTTCATAGTTTATTTCACTAAATTTTTAGTTATAAATAATTATTTCATAGGTGAACTCACTAAATTAGTTGTTTTATTTACACATAGAGTTACAAAAAACCAAAAATACAAATAGAAGTAGAAAGCAAGTAGAAAGATGTTGGAAGAAATAAAATTAGGAAAAAGACTGTAGAGATAAGGTAAAAATGATTTCACAATTTTTTGTTACAATTTCTTAATTAATGTCTTTGAATTCATAGTTACCCAGTAGCCACACACATCTATATATAAAACACCAAAATATGACCTTTAACTTCAAACAACACTTCCAAGACCAAGATTATATTCATATGTAGAAGAAAAATAACAAAAATCAAATGAAAAATGCTTTATAAATGTAATTATGATGAATATGAGATGAAAAATATGAGTGAATGGTCTCACCATGTGCCCCAAAATGTATTGAATAAAATATAGAAGTACAAATTAAACTAAGAAATCTTAATCTAAACTATCTCAAACTAAGCTAGAGCTACAAATAAAAGAAAAAACACAAACTTATAATTTATTTACAAAAGATTCTTCCATTATGATGTGTATTAAATTATCTCTCTTTGAATTGTGGTTGCTCATTCTTGTAATGCAATGTAAAATGGTCAATTTTTTTGGTACAAAATGCTCTTTGATAGCTTTGATTCACTTTGGATTCACTTGTGATTTTGATAGCACTTCATTAGCATAAGTCAAGATGATGAAAGTGATGTATTTCATGTTTATTTATATATTTTTATAAGGAGGATCCAATGGTGAAGAATTATTTGGATATTTTAAATAATCTGAATAAGATATGGTGGTTAATAAGTCCTTATCCATGAGGATGATGACCATTTTAAATGGCTGAGAGAAACATGGAGATGGTAACTAAGTCACCGAAAATGAATCAAACTATTTGAAAACTCAAAGGATGACTCAAAGGAGGTTGAGGAAGTTGTGGGATTTGTTGGGTTGAGTCAACATGTGAAGGAGATAAAGGTGGAAGATGTTGGGTGAGGTGTAAAATATGGATTTAATAATTAAATTTGAATTAAAAATGTGCACAATTGATTAAATTTAATTTTTTAAACTATTTAAGAAAAGGGAAATGTCATGAATTATAATTTGAATGTTAGGAATAATAATTAATATATTTTAGGTGCATATCTACACTAAATGAAATTTAGGTGCTTATAATATTATAGTAAAATGATAAAGAGATTACATACTTTGGTGTAACTATAATTATTATCTTCAATAAAAGGCTTTGAGTGTCTATCTTGTTGCATTTAAACTTGAAATGAAACATGCACTAGTCAATAATCATATAATAAAGTAAATTAGATAAATGAAAATTTTGAAATTTTAAAAACAAATAACAAATACACTTGTAATTGATAAAATTGAGATACCCTTTAAATTATTGTAGACTAGAGTGATTATGCCCCAAGGTAAGTATTATTATATAAAATTGTAGTTTTTTATTACATTTTACTTTAATTAACTTGAGCACTTACTATGGACCTATTTTTCTACCTCACTCTATCATAATAACCTTTGTGAACCTATTTATTTTATAAAATGCTATTTTTTACCTATAAACATGTTATAGATTATAAAATCCTTGCTAAGAATCTGTATGGATAGATCTATACCCAAAATTCACTTGCTTCCATAAAGGATAAAAACATCTAATAGGGGATAATAGTTTCAAAAATTGGTATCCCCTATGGGATGTTTCTATATTTTGGATTTAAATGGTCATTTTTAAAATTCAATCCCTCCCTTAAAATGTGGTCTATGTTTTTGGACTTTTATCATGAGTTTTTCCATTTTAGATTGTTATAAATTCAAAATCAAGTCACCTATTTTATAACTTGGAAATTTAAATATAGAGGAGCACTTAAACTACTGCATATTGAGCAAAGTTTCATATTCTTCCATATTTTTATTTTAATCACTTGAAGCAATCTTCATCCAAGTTCAAAGTATATTTTATCAAAGCCAAATCAAATCATGATTAAGTATTCAAACCATTTATAGATGCATTCATATAGTTAAAGGATAAAAATCTCACAAATCACTTTAATTGGGAAAACTACATGGGTTTTAATTCCCTCTTAAGAGTATTAGATACATAGACATCATTCTATCATCATAGGGGTGATTGGGGCCAGCTTAGCCTATTACACTCCCCCTTTTTTATTTTTAGGGTTTCAATCATTGCAATCCCTATTAGGGTTTCAACTTTGAATAATTTATTTGCAACTCTTCCACATATATTCAAAGGTTAAATATCCACATAAAAACCTAATTAAATTTTTCATAAATAATTATGACTTAAGTTTCCTAATTTTTATAAAAGGACAAGATAAACCAACTCAAAACTATAGTGGCAATCAATCCTATCCCAAGTTAGATGATTTTGTCCATCATTTTTAGTCTTAGACTCTATACAGTTATAGGATTGGTTCTTATTTTTCTATTTCAATTGTATATTAGCTTCACATAGTTATATATTAGACATTAATAGATAAGTTTTCCATTTTTTCATAATGATTTAATAGTTTTTGGAATATTTGTGTATTATTCCTAATTTAGTTAAAAGGTCTAAGTAGTAAAATCAGTAAATAAATATGAAATAATTAAGCTACTAATTTGCATAAATTAGAGTGTAATTTTGACCTTTTTTAAAAAATAGTAATAAGAGGGAAAAAATAAGACTTAGCTGAAAACTAACTGATATGACTAAGATAGGGTTTGATATTCACTATGCTAGACTGAGACATCATCACAAACCAAGATCTGAACTTCATTTTATGATTGGATGGGAGCACTAAAAGTGGATAAGAGTGGCATCAGTGTTGTAGTCTACCTCTACTTCTATTTTCTTAGAGATTTGAGCTTTTTTGGTTTAGTTTGGTATGCTTGTGTGACCTTTTTTGTGAAGTTTTGGTAGATAGAAATTTATAGAGCTCCTTGTAGAGTATATTTTCTCTTCAAACCCTATACTTCATTATGATTTGACCAATTTGGAGAAAGAGGGGGGGTTAAAGTGTATAAGATTCAGTAAACGTGTATTCACACCCCTTGTGTGGACATGCTACTTATATACCAATACTCTAAAGAGGGATCAAGCCATATGTAGTTATCTCACTTGATGTACTTTGTTAAATAGAGTGTATAAATATGAAAAATGATAAACTAGATGTGCTTGAGGTGGCTAGGGACTGGTATAAGAATTTGAATAAGCTTGTAAGTGTATTATCTACCTATATAGAGAGAATAAGGAAGATTGATTGAATAGTCTTGCTTGTATTCTTATTTTCTTAGTGATATTTTCCAACCTCTCCAAATGATCTTTGAATGGGATTTTATATGGATCTATTGGTCATGGGTTGAATGTACTTGCATTAGGCCAATAAGAATAAGGATGGGGAATTAGAAGAAACTAACCATTGGGGGTAAAAATGCACTTAGACAAGAGTGTTGAAAGTAGATAGGATTGGAAACAACACTTTAGTCTAAGTGTGGAACTATTTTCCTAAGATGATGGGGCCTGGGGGGATGGATTAGTCAGGAAAAAGGGGTTTGGCTCAACTGGGATCAAGTATAGATGGCTACAAATGACTAGGAATTAGTGAAAAGATGCCTATGAGGGTCATCAAAGCAAGCAAGAAGGACCTATGGGTTATGTGTCACAAACCACACTTGAGTTACTAATTTTTTCATTTTATATGACTACATGTAATTAATCTTCTTTTATTCAGTTGCATCTTGTCGAATTTGATATTTTACTTTAATTTTTCTTATAAAAACTCTATTTACAAATTTATTTTATATTCTATTTGATTTATTTTAATTATATTTTATTTGCCTATTAATTCAAATTTAGGTAAAACATATTGGTAAACCTAATATAATCACACACATTTATTGGTGAATCAACATTTTATTTGAGCATTGCTTCAAACAAATTATCCTAAGGTTTACGTAAAATATTGGACATTCGACACTAAAATAATTTTCTTTTTTACTTTGGATCCAAATTTGAGAGTAAAATAACTTTATTTCAACCTTAGATCTAATCACTGACACTATAAGTATTTTATTTTGACCTTAGATTTGATATCAGACATTGAAATCACTTTATACTGTTATTAGGTTTTAGGCAATTTTACTAATCTTCATAAATAAATAAAATCTTCCTTTTCTAGCATTTTATTTTCTCTTATTTTTTAAAATATTGTTTTCCATGTTATTGTTTATAATATCCTTTTTTAGGATCTTAAATTTTAGATTTATGTTACTTTATTTTCAAATAATATATGGCTAAATAAGATGATCATTTTTTGCTTCAATTGTTTTTAAATTGAACTAAATCACTTGATAATACACAAGCTCCATTAATTTTTAAAAAAATAAAGTCAAGTATGACATGGAAACAAGAGCAATCATATATTCAATATTCTATAAGGCCTACTCTATAACCTCCAAATTTACATGTCCTTCCTCAACCCCATACACCACTCATACATCATTTTGATGGTATTTGTATGTGTGTTCAATCAAAAATACCTAAGGATTGTGTTTATGAATCCCTTTAAGATCAAATAGTCACTAAGAGAGAAATATTACATCCAAAAATAATCTAGAGCATGATGTTATTAATAATGTATAACAACCCCATATAGCTAATTGTTTGCTTTAAAAGACTTTAAATCTAGATTGAGAATCCAAACAATTTACATCTATAACTATTAATTCAAAAAGTATATAAAAGGTTATAAAAGTTCAAGTGATATTCTAAGAGAATTTATTTAGAACATGTTGATCACATTACCTCCCATGCATCCTTTAAGGACATAAAAATACTATTGTGTATAAATATAATGTATGGGCATCGTGTATATATTTGCTTAGATTAAAAAAAAATACAAAGTATCTTTGATAGTGGTGATCTTAGAATAGCTACAACAATCAAGTAACCCACTGACACTATGATTGCATCTCCTAAAGTGCAAGTAGAAAAAAAATCATAAAATGAAAGGTTACAAATGGAAAAGTTAGAGAAATAAAAGCTTCACAAGGCAAAACTAGAGAAAGTAAGGTTACAAAAGGAACAAGATGAAACATTAAGATTTAAAAAATAAAAATTACAAAAGGAATAAGATAAAAAATTAATGTAACAACCCTATTGGGTTTTACTAGAATAAGGTAAAAAAAAATTAAAACAATTCCACAAACTCAATAAATAGATTTTATCACGATGAAACCAACATGCAATGATATTTAACTAAATATATAGTTTTTTTCTAACCATAATAAGGTATATAGATAATTTATTTAGCTAAATATCAAGATCAAGTATAATTCTAATATAAAATGAATACTACTTTAATTTAATTTTAATATATTTACAAATTCATCTGTAGCTGATATAATGTTATAACTAACTACTAAAATGATAAAATATACAAAATAGTACAATTTTAGCATAATAAAAGGCTTAATAATAATGTACAATGCTCTATGGATCATATGAGTCACAATGAACTTGAATATCCATAAGTAATCATGAGTGTAGTCACTAGTGAAGTACTGCTAAGGGGAGGGACAACATCATCCAAGTGCTTTCCCACACCATAGATCCCCTGCACAATCTCCTAGCTAGGGAATGGCCCTCCCTTCACAGATGGGTAGATAATGATGGTATGATAATCAAGAGTAAGATAACTATTACATATATTATATTATAAATAAATTCATTCTAATATGATATCATATTAAACATGTAAACTAAATCAAATAGATGAAATGACAATATTTAACCATAAATACTACTTTGGCCAAAGTTTTCATATAGTTATTGATCATGAGGATCAGTCAATTTCATACACACAAATCAATAATATTACACTTTATTTGCATATTAATGAAACTAATTAAGTGAAATTTTTGTCTCACTTACTTATTTAGGGTCATTAATATGAGATTTGGTTTATATATTTAAAATATAAAAACCACCATATTACTAATGAGTTTTCCCTACTAGTAGATATAATATGTGCTAAGAAAGGAAATCTCAAATACATTAATTGAATCCATAAAATGAAATGTAATAAATCCAAACATCTAATCTATATTTTTCCAATAAAATTAGATACTTACATAGATTTCAAAATAATCATCAATAAAATCGAACCATCTGGGTAAGATTACAAATCATGACATCGAGTTACCAAAATAGTAACTTGGAAAGTCTCTCATTATGTTATTCATCTATATAACGTCATTTACCAACTTATTACTTTATTTCCATGTCAAAATATATTAATAAGTTGTTTTAAATACTAACAATCCTTAATATGATTTGTATAAATGTTAAATACTACACAAGTAGAAGTTCCTTCAAACCAATACTCAAATATAAAATTAACCTTCTATTGACCGAATTTAACCTTTGGTAAAATTTGAGTCAATCCCTACATTTTTAAACTTTGTATAGGTTTATCCATGTCTTATAGGGGTTTTATTTTGATCTAGATGTTCACTTATCCCTAGCCTAGCTTTGGTCCAAAGTCTATCCCTTTGTACTAGTCAAGTCAATGAAATCCAACCCTAATCAAATAGGTTCAAACTTGGTCAAAGGAATAAAATATGTTTTTCTAGTCCTAATATGGTTTTTAATGTGATTTAAGATCTTTTACCATAATCAATATGCAAAAATGCTCTGTGGGCCCACTTTTGAGCTAAGAAAGAGTACTTATATAGATGGCTAAAGTGATAAAATTGTCACCAAGTTGTGTTTAACATGGGAGATGTCAAATAATGTCATATTCAAGTGTGTGACAGTCTAAGATTTAGTTATAGTCAAAAAATGGGAGTTTCTCATTATTTCTAGGCATCTATTAACTAAAAATGATCTAGTATTCAACTAAAAATGTGGGTGGGGTGTCTATTAACCTCCCAAATCCCATTTATATGTTTTAATTTCAAGGATAATTCAAAAATATTCATCTACAACTCATTTTTCTTCTATTTCCTCTTGGCATACAAAGGAAGGTCAACTTCAAACACTTGGTATGAAAGGTATAGGTGGAGTTGGGATGAGTGCTTCTATAGGTGGATTTTAATATAAGTTCACTTAATTTTCATAATATAAACTTGTGTTTTGGTTCATCTTCCTTTATGAACAATATTTAACAATCCAGGCAACCTTTTATAGAATTACATTCAAGAGGGGTATATTTATGCATCTATTTTTGGTTTTTAGAGGTATATGGAGCTATGTGATCTTTATTGGGTGTTTTTAGGCTAGAATAAATCTCTCTTCATGATATTCCCAACATCTAACACTTCACTTCTCATTATCTTAGAAGGAGATTTCAAATGGTGCTTGTTTATTGAAGTTGCAAAGATGGGTACATGACCTATGTTTTTCAATGTATAGGGAGATTAATTATGGTGATAATATTCTTTAAGTTCATTTTTTAAAATATATTTTATGTAATCACCCTGTGAGAAGTCCAATTAGTACTCTTCCTAAGCCAAATTGCTCATCTTTCCCTTGTTTTTTACCTTATCGCCTTCAGTTAGTTTGTGCTTGGTTCAAGAGGTTGTAAGGAGGTGAGATATCTTGGATTAAATTCACCAAGATCCATAATTTTCATGCCATGAAGACCTAGGATGATATAAAAGCAAGTTTTCACTTCAAGAAAGGTCATCTCCATTTTTGGCTCTCAGTCCCCAAATGTGGAAAACAAAGGTTCTAGAGTTTTTATGGAGTAATATTTGACATGGTAGAAGAATTTTTCATCACTTATGTTATTTTTGCCTTGTATCCATATTAACCTAGATAAAATATGCCAATTTTTGGATCCAAAGGGTAAGTGAAAGGTGGACTTTAAAATACTCCAAGTTGTCAAGAAACCTACTGAAAGTTAACAGTGATATCTACAAGATTTTTAAGGAGTGTTCACCCTAAAATACATTTGGTAAGTCCTAGACCATGTATAATAGGGGAAAATAACTCAAAAGGTTCAAAAATTCAAATCAAAGTAAATTTTCCATGAGAGAGGGTACAAATAGTTGTAATGACCTATTAGTCCTATACTATATCCGTACAATAGGGTAGAATTGCACCTACAACTAGTTTGTTAGGCATTAGTCATCTTTCCAAATTCAACATTGTTTGAAATATTTCAAGGTGATTGATATAAATCACTTGGAAATTTTTTTGTTTTTAATAAGAATTCAGTCATGAAGGGAGAGGTCAAAGTTTCCCATAGTGACCTACAACCCATGTATGAACTGAGATAGGGATACAAGAATGAGCCTAAAGAACAAGGCATGAGATGTGTTATTTTGACCACTCAAGGTGGTTTCAAGATAAAATTATAGTTTTAAAACTTTTTTAGGGACCTTTAAAATGTCTTTTTGACATTATGACCCTAAAAAAACCTCAAGATAACCTACAATAGGCTCATAGATCCATAAAACATAGTCATGTAACATATTCTAGACCAAGGACCTTAACATGGAAGTTGATAGGGTTTAAAGAGTTTAAAATTGAATCCAATAATTAAAAATGTTTTATTACCTAAGAAAAAATTGAGGTAAGGTCCACAAAAAACAACTTGAGTCCTAAAATAACCTACAGGTAGGGTTCATGAAATGTCTCAGTCCTAAACATAAAGGTGCCTAATCTTGGAGATGAAGAGTACATGGGTATGAGAAAGTGAATTTGGCATAAAAAAGTATAATTTTATCACTTTAATGAGGTTTTTATCATAAATTAGTTTTTTTTTGGTTTGTAATTAAACATAATTCAAGCCCAAGACAATCTATAGCTAGGTTGTGCCAAGACTAAGCAAGCAATGAGCAAGGTCAGTGTTGAAGGTACAAGTATCACTATGAATCAATAAGATGGATTGTTTTAACCATGGATTATTTTTAATAGGAATATAAATGAATATTATCACCTTTAAGTATCTCTAAATCAATAAAATGTCCATGTAAAACACCTAAATCCCCTATTATAGTCAGGCAGGGTCCTAGCTAGGTGTGAACAGGGTATAGGTTGGACTACCTAGAGAGGGAAGGAAGGTCTCAAACCTGGTAATGTGGTATAATATCTTAAATTTAAGGATATAATATGAAAAAAACATGCAAAAAACATTTAAATTCCTTTTATTGTGAGCAAAGTTGACATAGTCTATACAGTCAAGCCAAGAAAACCCTTGATTTAAGAGGTAAATGAAGGGTTTCACTAGAAAATAAGGTTTTAGATGGATTCCAAAGATAAATTATCGTAAAATTATAATTTTTATCATGTAAAACCAGATAATAATCATGTATGATATTTTTAATTATCATTCATAAGGAGGTTTAACCAAACACATGCAAAAAATAGGGGTTTTGACCCCTTTTAGAGGAAATGGAGATGATTAGACCCCCTAAACATGGAATTTGACAAAACCAATTGATATAGTTGGTCATTATGAAATTTTTTATCTCAAAAAATATTCAATTTTATCATATAAATAGGGAAATATGCCTATTTTGTCTCAGAGGTAGGTTGTTTCCTATATGTACAAGAATGATAGTTTTTGGAAAAAGTGTTAGATAGTGAACAAAATTTCAATATAATCAGTTGGTAAGGTTTGGATATTTTGGGAAACATGTTATAACATGATAAAACATAATATAAGGTTATAATTCCAATGAGATGGTCTGGACAAGAAGGTCTGTAGGCAAACCTAGTAGGAAAGCAAGCAAACTCAACCCCAAATGAAATGCCATTCCAAGTTCTAACCTTATCTAAGAACTCTAGTGTTTTTTATGATTCCTATGTGGGTATATATGATGTTTTAATTCTGTATTAATTAATTTAAAGTGAAAATTATCATATTTTGGTTCACAAAGTACAAATAGGCATGTTGGCAAGGCATAGGTCTTGTCCTAAAATAGGGGTCATCTCCATTTTGGGCTCTTGGTGAGATATCCCAAGGATTGGAACATGTTTATAGGTTATATAAATATGTGAGGAAGATTTTTTTTTGGAAAATAAACTCGAAAATAATCCATATCTAACCCCAGACAAGTTGAAACCCTCACGGGAAGCATGAAAGCAATTCAAAGGTCAACTTCCTTCACTCATATCTTTCATGAATGTTTTCATGGGACCATAAGAAATTTTTATAAGTTATTGGAGGTCATTTAATATCCATTAGTGTAATTTATAAGGCTTTTAAATGTCAAACTTTTATGAACAAAGGTTAAGAGTCCAAACCACTCAAAATCCTTGCAAAACCCTTATAGAGACCCAATTGGAGAGATGAATCATTTTGAGTATCCATATGAGATGAAATGGAAATTAAATCACTTGGATGATATATATTACTCTCTAGGGATTCCAGACATGTGAGGGAGATGTATGGATTTTTAGGAAAATCATGCAAAAAAGGGTTTTCTTCACCATTTTTTGTATCTTATAGGATATATGAGGTTCTAAATGATGAAATCAAGTTTGGTCGAAATTTATAGACCTATAATAACTCCATATGGTCATTTTAACCTATGAATAAATGTATAATTATTTTAAAAAGGCCTCACTTTTAGCCAATCAAGGCTGACATCATGCATACAAGGGTGAAAAGGGTGAAAACCTCTATTAGATGTAATTTTAAGGTGAGATTGAAGAATATAGAATCATGGATAATATTTATATGTTTCATTCATCTCTTCCCATGTATTTTCATGGGCAAATAAATATTTTTCAAGGAAAAGTGTTAAAGGTGATTAAAAATAGGGAGTTTCAAGACTACTGACATTGATTCCTCTTCTCGAAGAGTTTATAAATGGTTATGGTTAGAACCAATGCATGGTATTTCATATTTAAAGTACTTACCTCTCATATAAATCACTATACCTATCCCTAGTCATAATAATGGAATTAAAATAGAGTAAAATTATGGAGGCAATTTCTTATGCCAATCCTAGAGATTTTGTGCCACCTTTCACCATTATTATGACTTTTTTGGATAATTATACCTCTTAACATGGCATGAATTTCCTCATACCTCTTTCACATGATAATGTAACTAATTTTCTTAAGGTTACACATGTCTAATTGAACTTCCTTTTCTTGCTCCTCCTCTTAAAAGCTACAAATATGCATTCTCTTGGCTCTTTTAACTAGCCTCTATTAGTTGATGGGGGAAATATAGCCAAAATTTTACTTTAAGGACTCTTTAATAAATATAAAAGTGATTTTTCCACTCATAATTGTTACATTGAGTTGATTTGAAATCTTATTGATTTTCATAGTGAAAGGTCTTCTTTCTATCATGTCAACCTTTGTTGCCTACCAATTTGTAGAAAGGATTTTATTACAGGTCTTTGTTAGTATTCTGTTCTAAGTGTATATGTGTTTTTATAAGTGGTTCATAACTGTATCCCTTTTTGAAATCACCCATTTCCCTACTAAACATTAAATACCTTCTTAAATCTAACTTATGAAACATTGATGTGAAAATACCTCGTATGTTCTAAGTTTTGTGTGAGATATCCTTGTTCTCTTTAAGTGGTGTAGTTCCAGTCAAGTGGGAGGATATATACATGTTGTTGCATCACATTTTTTTATTTTCTTAGTTATTTTCCTAATCCCTTTTCATCTACAAGCTAATAGGTATATAAGAGATTCAAAGAGTGCATCAAGGGAACTAGCCCTTTCTATAGATTCATCTCTCAATATTGTCACCCATAGAAAGAGGGATGTCTCCATGGTGTCACTTGGATGAGGATAGTTAGGCATCTCCTCAGGGGTGAAAATCCAAGTTTCAACACCTTTATAATTCAAATGACAAATATACCCATATATATTTTTTATATAAGAAAAGTTCTTAAACATTGAACAAAATATGTTTATCTATATATGATATACATAATTTAGATTTGTATTAAATCAAAAAATCATTACTATCTCATATATTTATATATATAATCTAAAACTTATCTATGTTCTAAATTTAGCTTTAATAATTCAAATAATCAAATATACTTATACATAATCCATTGCATTACCCATATATCCATGCTTGTACACAATACACTCTAAATATACAAGTATTTTATTAATGATTTAAGAGTAACATGTGTACTATAGATATACATATACCAACACATTAATTTATCATACTTATTTTCTAAATATAAACATAGATAAAAATTTTGTGGTTTCAATTTTGATCCAATTAATAAACCCAAATCAACCACCATTTTGAATATCAAAATGCACACAGTCTTAAATAAATTGGGATATATCTATAAATGCACGAAATTTTCTAAAATGGAAAGATATATTTCATGGCATATGGTCCTATGTATACATAGCCAATAATATGTAAAAATATATGAATATAAATCAAACACACACACACACACACACACACACACACACACACATCTTCAGAATCTAAGTGTTCAACCCATGTCCATTAGATAAAAAGGTAATCACATTCATTAGTTTTATACAATAATATGTAAGATATAAGTTTTTATCTATTATCATTCACAACAAAATTAAAATCAAAGTTTTCTGTAGTGAATAATAATTCACTTAAAACCACCTTCTATGGTTCAAACACAATGATAAATGTAAGTGTAATAATTATATCTTTTATATATACATTTATGTATTCATATAATTAAGCCATCTACTAGATATTTGTAGGATATATGAATATACCTTTGTATATTTATAAAATACTAGTTATCCAAATACAAGTTTCATAAATGGATCAACACAAAATTGTAAAATGTTTGAATTCTTCCTTGACTTATTCATTATAACCCTATACACACAAGCATACCCTATATGGTTTTAAATTAAAAAATATTGACTCGATTTATCATATATGTAATCCAATATATTGTATTAAGAAAGGAATGATTCCTCATGACCTATCTTGGGTTAATATAACATCATATTAAATCAATTTAACATGACAACCACCAATCTAATATTAGTGTATAAAGGAAAGGATGACTTGAAAATAATTTAATGGAATGAGTTAAATTTTACAAACCAATCATGTCCTTATCCCAATATAAATATTACATATTGAACCAAATGGTTCAATACATAATTAGATATACTAAGTATAACCACATAGTCAAATGAATGTACTCAACTAACAAATAATTCTACCCTTAAAAACTTACCTAGGGTTCTATTTTGTCTCAAAACAAAAACATAGAAATTTTACCTCTTAACTGTATATTTTATATTTGTCAATAAAAATATGGCTCTCAATCATTTATACTCGTGTTCATTGAGTCATAGACCTAGTTCTATGGATAGACAAGCCATCCAAAGTACTTGGAATATACCTTTGTCTTTATATACAATTTCACAATAATGAAAATAATATGAAAACGATAAAATTTTTTACCAGGATTATGTTGATTTAATATAAATTATCCATCTACAAATTTAAATAACACCAACTTGGCAAGTGAAAACAACTCTACCAAAATTTGTATTGCCTCTCAATCTAGTTTGAATGCCTTTTTCTCTTTCTACCTACCATGTGCCTATAGGATTTTCCTTCTCTCTCATATTCTCTTGCATGCTACTTTCATGCTAATAAAAATCTCCACTATCTCCACCATAACTCCAAGCAACCCAAAAATAAATCATAGAATATTGGTTAGATCTATACATTTTGCCATGCAAAAACAAAAAAGAAGTGATTATTTTATAATGTGGCTTGAATAGATAAAGTCAACTCACACTTAACCCTAATTCAATAACATTCTAAACATAGTAATACTTTTATGCATTATGCCTTTTTACATTTAATAATGATTTCAATATTATGACATTGAATTAACAAAAAGATTAGAACCTTATAATTCTAATAACAATTTTAACTTATCACAGGGTAGTAGAATCCCTTTTTACCTCTATAAAAATTTTTTTATAAACAAGACACTGTTATAAAAACATTTACACATATCTAAAGGCATTAGCAATAACACTCATAAATTCTAAAGAACAGGTCAAGGTAACATCATCATATGTAATAATTTAAGTAAGACAACATAATTTCAACACAACCAAATAGCATGATCAAAACTATAAGAAACTATCATCTATTTAATCAAGAAATGTTTATAAAAACATATTATACTATTATGGTGTGTGTGTAGGTTTATAGTCCTCATTTTTTCATCCCCCAACACCTCCATCTATGCTACCATCTCTAATGATGCCCTCCCTCCATCACAATCTAAGTTATGGATCCATCATGCATCCACATCAAAAAATAAAGGTATTTAACCTGAAATAATCTAAAATCCATAATATATTGTTATAATAAACTAAATAAAAATAATAATCATCTACAAACATAAAAGTACAAATAACTCAATAAGTTAACGATCATGTAAATAAGATACATATAATTGTCCATAAATTAGTATAAGAAATCTAACTTAACCAAGATAGTAATTAGTCAAATAAAAACCATAAAATCCACTAATCAATAGGTAATAACCTAATGCTAGGGATATTAAATAAGCTCATATTCTATCTTTGATACCTTTTCTTTATAATGAAAAATTAATTAGGACCTAAGAAATAAACTTACTCCTATATTGAATTGGATCTGGGACATCTGACAAAGATAGAATAGATCACAATTTTATAAATGAAAACGATTGAATTTTTCATCTCAAATATGAATAAACTTGTCATTGTCTCTAGTTTCCTAAAGATTTTCTCTGGGAGATTCAGTTTGAATATTTCATGATATGAAAATATTTTCTAAGATCATATAGAAGCAATTACTATCTAATATAACTAATTGCATAAGTGTTTTATGATTTGTAAGTAGCTACCTTTTGTATAGAAATTGTATTAATTTGTTATAAGAGACTCCATTAACATGAGATGTTGCATTAATTTGAGTACTCCATAAATGATGAAAATCTCTCTTTCATTTAATTCTATCTTGGTGAGGAAAAATTAAGGCTCTCATTTTCTGTTGGTTAGTAGTTTGAAAAAGTTTTGAATGGCACCCCTAGGAGCCTGACACAAATGCAAGAATATTTTTTTGATGTTTTTGAGCTATATATATGCATTTTACTCTAGTCATTAAATTTGATTCTCATGAATCACTAATCTATTTTTGATTAGTCATTATTTTCTTTGGATTTATTAAGAATCAAACTAATTTTTTTGATGTATAAAATATAGATTCCAATTTATTTTGCTACTAAAACCTTCCTAACCATAATTCCCTTTAGTTCATCACCTTATAGGTAGGAAATGGATCAAAACTTGTAATAAGTAAGATATATATATATATATATATATATATGATAGGTTTCATCATTTATATGGTTCTTTCTCTAATGGTAAGATCCTCTCTATACACTAGATCCCTAAATTAGACATGAGATAAGTATTTGGTAACTTGTACAGTTTACCAACTCCAGCTCTACTCCCCCTAAATTAATTAAGAAATAGTCCCATGATAGGATTTATATGTACAGTGATGACATGTAATTATGATATTTGGTAAGGTAGATGACCTTGCATCCATTTTTTTTACAATACAAGCATAATATTTATGATTTTTAAATTTTCAATATTTCCTTTCTCAATGGATTGATGACCATTTTCTACTAATGAGGAATTAATTTTCATCCCACATCGAGATGATTATATGTTCACCAATGGAAACTATAAATTTCATCCCCAATAAGAGTATATGATAGATCTATGCTTTTTATATAGTAGGAAAGTTATTAATAAAAAGTTCTCTTGATCTATTTTAGCTAACGATCCAAACAAGTCACAACCTTGAAGAGTAGGAAATCCTTGAAGAGTAGGATATTTTATTCTATTTTATATTAGCTAGCTCGCATTTCTAATAAGTTGTTGAATAGTCAACACTCTAAATTTTGTGCTAAATTGAATGGTTCAAATTGATCCTAACCATACTTATAATAGTTAATATTATAACATAGTAATTAATACAAATTAAATTTATATAATAAATATTTATAGCACAACTAATTCATGGCATAAATGATGAGATAATGTGAATTATTACAATTTGTAATTTAATACTTAATTAAATTCCTTCAATTACTAGTCAAGTAATAAAATTTATTTTGTTATTTCTTAATAAAATACTTTTCATAAAGTTTGAACTCTTTAATTTATCTAATAATTTGATACCCATATGAAAATATGGCATATAAATTGACAATCAAGAAGATTGGATATAATGTTAAAAAGAGACTATATCTACTCAATTTAGATTATAAATTGAGAAATAATTTAAAGATATGGCATATATGCCTATATATTTTTTATAATTTTAATTTTTTCATATTTTTTATCATATTTAACAAGCCTATACCTTAGATATTCTAAATTAGAATACTGAATTTCTTTAATTAGTAAAGAAACATTTTTTTTTTTTTTTGGGTGGGGGGGGGGGTGGTGCAGAAAATAAAAAAATGATTATTATTATAAATTAATCCATAAATTTCAAACCATTTATATCATCAAATTATTTAACATTTATATATTATGACTTTGTCTAATTGAGGCCTTCTATGCCAATTTGGTTGATAAGGCCAAACTCTATGGCATCATTTGGTCCCATATAAATATCTCTCTCTAGTAGGTGATAGATTAGCCTAAATTTTTGCTTCATTGTTTTTGCATAAATTCTTGCAATATAATACCACAAGTTGTGCATATAAAATTCATCAAAATTAGATCCTAGTGGCTTGGGGGTGGGGGGGTTGTCATAAAGAGATATATGGGGTTCGTGGATCATAACTCTCATGTTTTTGGTTACTAGCCATTTAATAAGAGTCCCCCTATGTAGGAATAAATCTCCCATTTAATCATTTAGACCAATGCCTATTGTAGATACCTCCCCTGTTATGTATTGCATAGTATCATAAATAGTGACTCCCAATGTCATTCCTCTACCCTGACATTGAAGAAAGAACAAAAAATATTCTATTTTATTCTCTTGATTTAAATAGATAATCTTTTAGTTATTTGATCTACATCTTGCTTGTCAAGTGGATTTCCTAAAAAAGTGTATCTCCCTCAAAATAAATGATGGTATAATTTGACTAAATGTGTGTCTTCATCTTCAAGTCCTTAAAAAGGCACTTTTAGGACATTCCTTATATCCATATTTTTTCCTTTTTAAATTCTTATCAATTTAGAAATTTTTTTCTTTATTTTTTTTCATTATTTATCTATATCCAAATTTATTTTTGCATATACCCATATCCAAATTTTTCCATATAATTAAAAATAATTATATAGTTTGATATAAGTTTTAGAATAGGATAATTCTAATATAGAGTTATATAATTAGTCAATTAACTCTATAATAACTAGAGTCTGATATGAGTTTTGTGCCTACATATCATAATATTTTGTGTTATTTTTATTATTTAATTCATAAATGAATTTGTGTAAATGAATTTACATTTACAAAGGTAAAGGAATTTTCATTTATAAATAATTTAGTGTTTATAAATGAATTTGTGTTTATAAATGAATTTTTGTAAAGGAATTTTCATTTATAAAGGTAAAGTAATTTTCATTTATAAATAATTTAGTGTTTATAAATGAATTTATCTAAAGGAATTTCCATTTATAAAGGTAAAGCAAAGGTAAGGGAATTTTCATTTATAAATAATGTGTGTTTATAAATGAATTTGTGTAAAGGAATTTCCATTTATAAAGGTAAAGTAAAGGTAAAGGAATTTTCATTTATAAATAATTTATGTTTATAAATGAATTTGTGTTTATAGAATTTGTGTTCTTAAAAAAACTATACATTTATTATTATATTCTTCAAAATCAAAACTTTTATCACAAGTTTTGAAAAAGAAAGAAACACTTGTCATTGAATCTGACAATTTTTTTAATTTAAATTTAGACAGAGATAAGACTCAATCATATAGATATACATCTACATGTAAAATAACACTTTTACCTTGTACATACTAAAAAAATGATCAAATTTTGATCCCCAAAAAGTTCTTAAAGGACCAAGACTTTTTTTTTTGGGGGATCTTAAAATGAGATGAAAATTTACAATTCAAATTTTTTAATAATTTAAATTTTGAAAATGTAAATTTTCAATATCTCACTTAGAACATTTTTTAAAATAACTCATGTAATGATGGTATCAAACATTCTAAAATCAAATAAAGAATCAAATGTTTGAGAATCCTCCTTTAATACCTAGTTTAATGTCTCTTCAATTACTCTTTTACCTACAAATGCAATATATGTATTGGGTTCCACAATCATGACATTAGCCAACATGCCAAAACTAATAGTGACTCCACCACTTGTGGGACATGTAATAATTGAAATATATAGCATTTTTTCCTTTTTATGCGTATGCAATGAAATAAATATTTTATTCATTTGCACTAAATTGAAACTTCCTTATTTCATATGCATTATAATAGAATCACATATGATAATTAATGGAGGATAATTATCAGTAGCATGCTATATTAGATGGATTATTTTTTCACCTACTAGTAAGGCCATACTACCTCTCAAAAATTAAAAAATCGTAATTCTAAGTGCAATAATATACCATTTACTTGACCTATACCTGTTTGAATATAATTAGGTAAACCTATTTATTCTTGATAGGAAGTGTTATAATCTTCATAAGGTTCTTCTTCTATATATTCTCTATTTTTTATATAAGGCTCTTTCTTCTTAGAAAGTTTTTTCACTATATCTATTATTGGTGTAGAAAACTCTTTCACTATCTCTAGTAAATACAAATAAATTTTTTATGTATCCTCTAATTTAGAGAAATTATTCTCACAATATTTTAAAATTTCATTGAAAATTTCATGCTCTATATGCTTTACCATAAGTTTTTTATAAGTATGAAAAGATTCAAAAGTAAGATTATCATTCTTAGCTTCCAATATGGTGTACTCCATCACCTCTGACTTATTAGACCTAATTATTTCATCTAATTTGATTATTACTACTTCTAAAAGTAGGGACATAAATTATTCAAATACAAAATCATTCTTCTTGTGATAGAGGTAGAGTTTATCTATTTCATGAAATAGCTCCTCACTATCTCAGCTATACAATGGATCATCATACATGTTTTTATAAAACTCATGAGTTTCTTATTTTCTCATGTGTTCCAATATAACATTAGAATTAAAATGATGTTATTATATTTTTAAATAACCATGATAGTTTTGGAACCAATAATTAAATTGTTCAAGGACCAAGTATCTTTCCATCAAACAGATCGCCATATACTCTCCCAGTTAGAAAAGGTAATTTGGTTGTGGATAATTTATACAATATCTTAGATAAGAATTAAATAATTTTTATATTTTTTATTCTAGAAGAAAAATCATATTTTAAATAAATTTATTTCTACTAATTTCACTAACTTCTCTTGTACCTATAATTCATCCCCCAAGTCAGATAATTTTTTACATAATTCGTAAAGAATGTCTAGAGTTTTCTTTTCAAACTATTTTTTTTCACATATATATTTTTGAAGAAACTTATTATCCCTATATTGAAAATAAATTGAGAAATGTTTCTTTAAAACATCTAAAAAAAAGAGGTAAACTTGAGTTTCTACTTTCTTTGAACAGGGAAAGAAAAAAATTTCAAATGATATTTTGTTACATATTTCAAATAGTAACAATTTAATTATTTTCAACATTGTACCAATAATGTCTTTCTATTTATTAATATTTTATTTTAAATTTGAATTCAAATATTTTATTAAATTAATACCTATCATAGCCCTAAGGATACCGATAAAATTATTGTTGTAAGATAATAACTTTTTAATAGTTTCAGTGTAATTTGAGAAAAATTCATTGTATGTGAAAAAATCTTTGTTAAATTATTTATGATAAATAAATTTTTACAATAAAATTAAGACCCTTCAAACCATTATTATTTCATATTTTTCTAATCTAGAATATCTATAGTATATAAATCTATATCTATAGGGTACCAAGTAACATCATTAATTAAAATTTCAATTCACTCTGAAGTAATCATTTGCAGAGTTGCTCCACATGTTGTACAAACACTTTTGTCTTATTTTACAAAAAATTGATAATAGTGAAGGGTGTAAAAAATTTTACATAAAAATAACAAATTATTATAATTCGTATAATCTTTGATATTTTTATCTTGTTTGATTTCTTCTCTACTTTCTTGTTCTAAACTAGGTCATTTTCAGAGTTGTTCTACAATTTCTACAAATAGTTATGTTTTCTTCTAGTAAAAATTCCTTAAAGTAAAAGGTATAACACTTTTTGTAGTGAATCCACAACTTCTTAGAATTGATATTTTTATCCTCTTAAATTTCTTGTTGGATTTCTTGGTAAATTTTGGTAAATTTCTTGGTTGATTGTTCAATTTTTATTTCCTTCAATTTCTAGTTCAATTGTTCAATTTTTATTTCCTTCAATTTCTAGTTCAATTGTTTAATTTATTCTTCTAAATATTGATGATCCTTATTTTATTCAAACATTTTCAAGATTTTTTTCCTACATATTGTTAATGTACAACTCATTTTATTCAAAAAGATAAAATTTTATATGAAAAAAATACAAATCTTTCTAATTCAACAAGTTCCCTATTAGAACCTCATGAATTAAATGATATCTATACCTGCTTCTTATTTGCATATATTTGTTATATTATAGTATTGGAAAGACTTGAAAAAATCATTATCTATATTAACATAATGATATTTCATGTTCTACTCCTCTGACCTATCAGTCGATAACAAAATTAGATGTTATTTGATGATTTTAGAGAATTCAAAGAAAATGATGAAATAAAAAATTATAAAATTTCTTAGTTATTTCCATATTAGATTTTTTTAGTGTTTTTAATATTTAATATTAGAAAATTCCTTTGTTTGGATATTTGGATATATATCAAACATGTAGATATTTTTATATTCTTTGAATAAATCTAGATTTCTCTATTGACTCGTTAGACTTAATCGAGTGTTGATTCAATATTATTTCATAACTCATACATTTGTTCAAAAATCATAGAATATCCAATAGAATATTAGATACATTTGAATCCTTGAACAAAATATGCTTCTAATAAAATTAGATAAACAAAATATAGTCTCATCAAGTCAAGATTGTTAGAATGACATGCTACTTTTTCCATTTATTTCCTTTTCAAGATCAGTCATAGCCTTACTAAATTTATCAATGGTATAGATGAAATTTTTACTTCATCTGAATGTGTAAAAGACCTTAGTCGCACTTGAAATTTGAGTGCTCTATAATTGAGTTAGTGACCCTTATTTTCTATTTAAAGAGATATAATCAAAGTGGTATACAAATTTATTCCATACGAAAGAACTGATATGAGATTTAAATAAAAAATAAATAGAATCTATATAATAAATAGATTCTATGGATAAATAAAAAATAAAGGCTCTATTAATTTATATCTACTATTTATAAATCAAATCATTAAATTTCTATAGATCAAGTTATTTTTGATTCATCAAACAAATTAACAATGATTTGAAAAAATCATGAATAGTAGACCTAATAAAATATCTATTTATTATGAAATAGATTAGCACAATGCACCATTTTAACCCTAGTTTATTATATTAACACTTTTCATTTACATAAAAATTTTGTAAACTAATTTATTCTTTTCTTATATATCCCTTCTTCTTGGACAAAGTTGATTACGAATTAGCTATCATCTAGATAGATAAAAATAGATTTTTTAAATCTATACAATCATGAGGAATTTGAACAAGATAATATTTCCTCAAGCCACTATGGTCATAGGCTAGAAAAGATTGGATAAAAACCAATTCCTTTTTTAATCCATAAGATAGATTTATATTTATAGGTAAATTAATTCTAGCTGAGGTATATATTCTTATCCATTCAGTATCCAACTCACTCTTGAAATATTGGGCCAATTTTGGCTTGATTAAGGTACCAAATAGATGAAAGTCACTTGATTATAAATTAATTATCATTTTTTATGTCAACCAACATATCAATTGTATCAACTGATTTAAATTTAAATTTGATTTGTTTCCATACTTCACAAGTGACAACTAGTTTAGGACTATATTTAGTTACTTCATTACCTTCATAAGCAAGATCATGTCCTTCATTATGTGCTTTTACACAAGATTATAAAGTGACCTAATTAGCTACTGCACCAGGTGCATTTCCCCAAGGGTGCCCCAAATTCCCTCCACTAAATTGTAATATAAAATCATCCCCAAAGATATCAGTCAAAGCAGGTATATGCCAAATGTGAATGCCTCCTAAAGCTATAGGCAAGACCCCTGACATAGATACCCAATATTGAGTGAAATAAATACCACAACTTTAGTATTTTTTAATAAAATCATCAAAAAATAGATCAATAGAACCTAAATTAATCTCTCATTCTCTTTCAAGTTTACCTACTATAGTACCAGAGTGAATATGATCTCCACCAAACATACGTAGTGATTTAGCTAGCACATGGAAGTGCATACCATGATTTTTTTTATCTATCAATAACTACATGCATTATATAGTGAATGTGAATAAGTAGGTCATTTTCTCAGCAATAATGAACTAGTGAAGTATTTTCCATATAAACTCCAGTCAAATAGTCATGCATGATTATAGGAACACCCAATTCTCTAGAGAATATTGCTTTTTTAATCATTTCTTCACATTTACCTATACTAGAATTCAAGTTATGTCCCTTAATTTCACCTATCTCAACTTGATCTTTATAAATTGATTTTACACAAAAATAGAAATGATCTCTCTAATGCATGAATAGTTGGGAATTCATGTTTTCATCATCCTTGATAAAATCAATTCCACCACAGAGACATTTGTAAACTACTCTACCATAATTCTTGGTAGATAGGTCCAATTTTAGTTTGATAGTACATCCTAATAATGGATGACCATATTTTTTTAATTTATCTCTTTCCACTTATATACCATGTGTTCGGCCTTGGAATTTTTTTGAATAAGTAAGAGGAATTCATAGATCTTTTAGATGTAGAGATCGTAAGGCTTTGAATCTAAATACATTACCTACACTAGAAGTGAATAGGCTAGTAATAAAATCTTCTTCAAAAATATCTAAAGGGTAAGCTACATATGTAATAAATTTATCTTCCTCTCTAGGAATGATCTTGATATCATAACATCATACCTTGTAATGATCAAGACTGGTAAGTCCATCTATCCAAATAGTGGTCCATGTATCAGTGGAAGATTTGGTAATTACTGCTACTCCCACTTACTTGGGGGGCACTCTTGGTTTAGGAGTGACTCAAAATTATACCAAGATATCAATATCTTTGATATCATAGTTTGGAGTATAATAATTCAATATCTAATTTTTAACACCAACTTTGAATCCAACACTTGTTTTAGTCTCTATTTTTGGTGACATAAATAATTCCCTACCTATTATTTATTGATTATTTTACAAGAATGAGGTCTACTCGACATGAGTGTTGAATGTAAAGACTTTTTCATCAATTTTATAAAAAATAATCATTTTATCCTTTGTTGTCAAAAATACTTTTCAAGTAATATTGTATCATGTTGTGTATATATGACACAACCTAATTTATTATTTTGATTAACACAAGGACCTTTCAACTATTAAACTAGTTCATGAATTCAACTTCTATATAATTTAAATATTTATTTTGGCAAAATAGCATCAACAACCTCTAATCATGTTCTAGCCCTTTTGAGAGCTACATCAGCCTTGATTTCTTGTCTCTTGCCTTCAAATTGTGCAAGATTCACTTTAGTAAATTTATAACTTTATTAAGCCTCTTGAGGATTGATATCCATACCTCTTTCTACATTATTTACTAATAATGTGATATCATTATTTTCTATCTTGGCAAAACCACCCATTAAATCCATAGTTGACCATATGCATTGAGACATGTTTTCATAACTCCTATATCTAATGATGTTACAATCCTAGCATGGTTGGGTAATACACCAATTTGACCACTATTGGTAGTTAGGATTATTTTTTGAACTTTTGGATCCAAAACAAATCAATTAGGAGTTAGTACACAAACCTTTAGGTTCATTTTTAAAATTAAATTTCTTTGAATTTCATAGCCTTTGTAGTAAATTCATCAATGTTACCCACTAAATAAAAGACTATTCAGGTAGATCATCTAATTATCTATAAAGGATCATTTGAAAAACTCTAATTGTTTTTATTAGACTAACATATTTACCAAGGGAACCAATGAATACCTCTACTATAAAAAAAGGTTGTGATAAAAACTATTCAATTTTTCATGATCTTGCTATACTTAAACAATCTTCTTATGATAATTCATCTAGTCTAAGAATAGATATAATGTATTAAAGTTCCTTATTATGTTGAAGGTTTTTTTACTCCTTAAATAATTTCATAATTTTCTTTGCCCATGATTGAATTTTGGAGCATAGTTGATGTTGAATATAATGGATCTACTACTAGATGCATCCCCTTAGTAGCTAATCCTCTTGATATTATAGTAGTAGCATCTAAATGTGTGAATGTTGTATCAAGAGTAAGATCAATCAAGTTGTTTTTAGGTACATAAAATTCTTGAATAGAGGTTATAGATCCATCTTTGGTAGAAGTGATTAAATCTTGCAAAGATCCCATTTCTGAACTAAGAGTTGGCTAATAACCCATGGAGGAAGGCATTATTTCTAATAATGTGGATACCTCTGACCCTACTTTGACAAATAAAAATATATTATCAAATAAATAATAGTATATTTATCTTATTAACATCTCCAAAATATTTAGTGATGGTTGGAGTAGTTAAACCAATTATCATACGAGCTCCTAATGGTTCATTCATTTGACCATAGAATAGAGCTACTTTGGTTATGAAATATTTTGTTCATTAATTACTCATAATTCTTTCATTTCCTTGTAAAGATCATTTCCTTCATGGGTACATTTTCATACTGCACCAAATATAGAAACACCTCTATGAGCCTTAGTAATGTTATTGATTAACTCCATAATTAACATTGTTTTACCCACTCTATCTCCTTTGAGTAATCTAATTTTTCTCCCATGGTAGTAAGAAGATAAAATATCCACTACTTTAATCCCTATTTCAAATATTGAAAATTTGGTATCTAATTTTGTAAAGGTGGGAGTAAATATATGAATAGGATATGTTGTGAGAGAACCTACAGGACCTAAATCATTGACACATTCTCCATGAACATTAAAAAGTATCTTGAGAGTAGTTTCACCAATTGGAAAACTAAGTGGAGCTCTTATATCAATTAATCTCATTCCTCTCATCAAACCATCTATAGCACTCATAGCTATAACTCTAACCTTATTATTTCTTAATAATTATTGTACCTCAAAAGTAACGTAAATTAGTTTATAGTTGTATTATTATCCTTAAATATCAATGAATTGTAAATATTAGGCATATTACCTAAAGGAAAAGATACATCTAGTACTGGGTTGATGATTTGAAAAATATATCCTGCCTTCCTTTCTATAATTACAAAAATGCTAGGAAAAAGAGGATTGTTTCTCATGCAAAAAAATATAAAAAAGGAGATTACTTCAAATTTATAATACTAGCAAAAAATTTAACCAAAAAATTTATGGACCAAATTGATCAGTCAATAATAACTGAGAGTTACCACTTTGATTTACTTAGTGGTCTCTTTCTAATTTACTTAGTAGTCTCATAATAAATTTCAACTTCAATAATGATCTATAAGTTCATTCATTATTATAAAATAAATAATTTTATTGTAAAAATTGTATAAAAAGTTATTAAGATGCCATTGAGTCATATATGGCATCTAATAAGTTTTACTTACTATTGGATTTGAACCAATGACTCTCATCTTATGAAAGTGATACTCCAACCACTGAGTTAAGTGGGTGATTTATCATCATAGATAGAGTTGTAATTAAAAAATATTCTAGGTGGAATTCACCATATGAAAAATATGACCCTAATTACATATTATCATATCCACCTTGACAGAAAGTGATATATTGTTAGTATATCTTCAAAACTATGAAAGGATATAGCTCAACTTGGTTGAGTACCTTATTTACACATGCACCAATGGTTTTCAAGAGAGTTTTTTAGTTTGTCTAATCCATAAATATCTTATGATATATAGTCCTATTCTATGAATTGAGAGAACAAAAACATGACAAATATGAATTTAGATCTAACTAGAACTATAGATATAGTTGATATGGTCAATCTTAGGTGCATTCAATGTCAGGCATAATGAGTACAATACGGGGACCTCAAAAAAAAAATTGCTCTATGAACTTCTAGGTGTATGAAGTGTCATATTATTCTACTTTTGGGGTGATAGAAACTCATTTGAGTGAATCTATGTTTGAGCATGGCAGACTTATGTCAAGGAAACCTTTTGAATAACTTTGGGATTACTTCTAAAATTTGTGTTTAAATCAAATGAAGCCATATCATTATCTATCTTTATGAAAAGAAGAGAATGATAGACTAACTAATTAATCCATTAGTTAATGAAAGATAATGCAATAAAAATTCATGTTGGGTTCTTAGAATAGTTTGAATCATTTTGGTAATAATAACTTTGATATGTTTTATCGAGGTCTATGATTCAAGCTCCTATAGCCCTATATAGTTCTAAAACTATTATATTTTCCATATTTTCTTAGTGTCTACATAACCCAACTATAATTTTAAATAGTCTTTAGATCATTTCAACTCAAATTAGACATGGAAATTTTAACTCCAAACATATTTGGGGTCAATGAAGCAGAATAATGATTCTCTTTTCTATATCTATGAATTTGTTGGAAGTTAAAAAAACAAGAATTATAGTTGATCAAGATCAAAGATATTGATTAACTATTATTATATCACTTTATTTTCATCAAGTAAGATTAAATTCAACCTAATTTTCCTAATTTTGATCTATACTAGAGAAATTTTTAATACATACTAATTATAAATATGTTCAATACCCGATCAGAAAGGCCAATTCTAGGAAAATATTTGTCCTAGCTAAACATAGCTAAAGAATGAACCCTCAATTCATTATTTCTTTTTCTTTCCCTAAGATTATTTTTCCTTTTCATAATAATATTTTGGGGAAAACTTAAAATATGCTAAGAAGCACTTTTTCCCCTCATTGCATTCTTGTATAAAAAAAAATACAAACTCCCAAAAAATTGATGTATGGTGAATCTGAACTTCAATTTCCCATATGCTTTTATATTCTAAAAGAGTAAACTCTGTATAGTTCCTAGAATGCATTATGGAACTCTAAAATATATAAGTTTAGTAGGATGGCACTTTCAAATTATTTTTTCTTAATTAAAAAAATTAAATTCTTATGATTGAGAACCAAAGTCCTCTTCCCCAATATTTCTGATCTATTTAACAATAGATCAGAAATCATGTCTCTAGATGCATAAAAATCATATTAATGTGAAATATTTGGTATGTTCCATGGCTCAGTCAATACCTACCAATCCTAATTATTATTTGTTGTCTTTTAATTTCATAAAAACATAGTATAAAATTGATGCTTGATTTTTCAAATGTAATTTATCCCTCATTTCCATATAGGATGTACGTATTACTAATCAAGATTTTAAAATCCTCATTTTTAACTTCAAATTGAATTTATCTCCTTTATAAGGGGAACTTAATACTTTTATTCCCTTTTTAGTATTAAATTATCCCTACATCCTATGAATTAACTAAGTAAAATCTACTTCTCAAACCATTCCATTCATATAATAAACTAAAAACATCAACACATGATCAAATTATGTATTTATTTGATGATTCATTTCAATGTTTTTGAAAATAGAGGTGGATTCACCCTTGAACATATTCAACCCAATACTATGGAATTTTTACTATTTGGTTAATAGATTTGAGAGCCTAAAAATTATTTCATTTGAATATTTGTATCATCACCTATACAAGTATAGGACAAAGGACTTGAATATCTTGTATCCTTATCAGATAGACCCAAGGAGATAGAATTAAGATTATGGATACATTAATAGATACATAAGACCTTTTTATATTACTCCAAGAGATCATATATTTCTTGAAGTCAAATGGTAGATTACTAAACTCACTCAATTTGAATATGAAATAAAAGAAGCTTGTTAACCCATCCTACATCATTAGAAATAATGAACCTAAAAGATCTATGATTTAGATGGGAAAAATTTTTATATTAAGATAGAATATATAGCTAAAAATGACCTATAAATTCCCTTACATCAACTCATGTTGATGACACATAACAACTCGAATCAATATGGGGGTCTGCTAAATTGTAAGGGTTTTATTACAAACCTTTTCTAAAAATGAAAGATTGTTATCACTTAGCGATGATGAATGTAAGTATAGGAAGAATCGATATGAAAGAGGCAACATAAATTAATAATATTACGTAAATTTCATGATAAATAATGAAAAAATAAGAATTATATGTTTCAATGAGAATAAATTATTTTGAGGGGGTAGAGGAACAATGTCTAAATTGACAATAAAATAGAAGAATTTTATCTATTTCATAAGAGTCTATTTATGTTTATATTTATTGAATACGATACTTTTTGGATATATTTATTAATATCCAACCTTATTCCAATTATGGAATTATAAATTTCTATAGATTTGATCCCCATAAATAAAGGGCCAAAGAAAGGCACTAGTTATGAATTAGGTATAGAACCAATAGGAGATACTTGGATCCAATTTAAATTTTGTTATTATATGTTAGCTCTAGTTTTCATTATTTTTAATGTGGAAACACTCTTTCTTAATCTTTGGGTGATGATTTTTGATATTTTAGGTCTATATACATTTATAGATGTTTTTTTCATGCTTATCTTAATTATTAGTTTAGTTTATGCATGGAGAAAAGGAGCATTGGAATGGTCTTAACTTCTAAATTTTTAGGTGGTAGAAGGGAAGTAAAAAATTATATAAATATAGTGTTATATCCTATAGAGTTACCTTTTCTTGATCAATAAATTCTAAATTCAATTATTTAAACTACTCTAAATGATCTGTCAAATTGGGTGAGACTCTCTAGTTTATGGCCACTCCTTTATGGTACTAGTTTTTGTTTCATCGAATTTGTTTAATTAATAGGTTCACAATTTGAATTTTATCATTATGGTTTGATACCAATATTTAGTCCTAGAAAAGTTGACCTCATTATAATAGATGGAACTATGACTATGAAAATGGCTCCTTCTTTAGTGATATTATATGAATAAATGCCTAAACCAACATATGTAATTACTATGGGAGCATGTATGATTATAAGAGGAATGTTTAGTATAGATTATTATATTATCATTCATGGAGTAGATAAGTTAATTACAAAGGACATTTATTTTCTGTGTTGTCCTCTTAAACTAGAAGTTATTATAGATGTTATAATAAAACTTCATGAAAAAATAGCTTGAGAGCTATCTGAATATAAAACCAAATCTCAACAAAGAAAGAGGTATTTCTCTTAAAATGATAGGTTTCATATTGGACGTAGTATTCATATTGATAATTAAGAGGAGAAATTTTTCCATCAATATTTTGAATATCAATTTGATTTGACTTTAGAGATACCCCCCAAAACATTTGAAGCCATTTTAGAGTTACCCCTTGAAAAACTTGAAAATATGAGAGTTTATTATATAATTGGTGAATGAATAATCATTATTAGAAAGTAACAAAAATTAAAAACAAATTTTAATTCCACTAATTATGTTAAATCCTTATGCAGATACTTTGATAATAAATAGTAATCAAATGTAGGGTTGACTATCTCCTTGGCTAGTCAAACATAAGTTAGCTCATAGAACTTTGGATTTTGATTACTAATTTAACTATTTTTAGAATATTGGTGTTTTATTCCTAATTTAGTTAAGGGTATAAAATAATAAATCAATAAATAATATTGCAATAATTATAATACTGATTTGTATAATTTATTTGACTTTCATATCCGTCTAAAAATAGTAATAAAAAAGGAGAAATGCAACTTAGCTTAAAACTAGATTGAGATGGCTGATACAGAGGCTAAAACTAACTATGAAAGACTGGGATAGTATTATGAGCCTATATCTAGCTTTCATTCAAAGAAAATACATAAGCACTAAAAATAGGACACTTTAAGGTCTGGCATTATAGTCTAGGTCCTATCACTATTGTCTAAATTGGTTATAGAGATTTGAGTTTTTTGAGTTTTGTCCATTGTCCCTATATGAGCTTGCTTATGAAAATTTGAGTCTTGAATGTTGACAGAGCTTTTTTTAGAGATGATTTAATCTTCAAACCCTAGACCTTCATTGTGATTGAATAAAACTTGAGAAAGATGGGGGGTTAGTGTGTGTAAGATACACTAAACATGTATCCACACCCCTTGTGTGGGCATACTACCTATATACCAATAATTTGAAGAGGGATCAAGCCATATGTAGTTCTCCCACTTGATGTGGTTATGGGCTAGTGTGAAGGTTTTAATATGCCAGTAGCTATATTGGATGGTTGTATAAAGAGAATAGGTAAATTTCCCTTAGTGATTTTGCTTATATTCTTACTTGATTTTGTAATATTTGTCAACCCCTTCTATATGAACTTTGAATGGGATTTTTATAGAGATATATTAGTCATGGTTTCAATGTATTTGTGTTAGGCTGACATAATGAAGAATAGGAATTAGAAAGAAATGATCTTTTAAGATCAAAATGTGATTATATATAAGTGCCAAAAATGAGACACCTTAGGGTCCAATGCTATAGTCCAACCCCAACACTCCTATCCTATAGACTTTGGACCTAGGGGGATAGAATTAGCATGGGAAATGTAGCCTGGTTGAGATGGAATCTAGGCTCAAAAGTCTATAGATGACCAATTATAAGCAAAAAGGTGTTTGGATGGGTTATGAGAGCATGTAAGAGGGTCCTATGGATTGGGTGTCACAAGCCACACTTAAGATACCAATTTGGACATTTTATATGACTACATTTCCCCCCTTTATTCTAGTGATACAATAAAGAAAAATACTATGATAAAGGAAAGTAGAAAGCATACCTGAACTTACCTAAAAGGGTGAATCCTATGAAGCTAAATGATGTTGAGTGTGAATAGAGAGAGCACATTTTAAAATGTAAATCCTAAATAGAAAACAAAGAGTAGACCAGTTCTTACTGGATACACTATATCTAAAATAAGAGGATATAAAAGTTGGGTAAGAGAGACAGGAAGACAAAGTAATGAATACACCTCATCAGGTATGTAGACCAATACAAAACCTATTATGTTATTGAGTGATGTTGATTGATGTTAAGTGATGTTGGGTATGTGTTGTACCAAGAGTAATAGCACAAATGGAGCTGAGTGCTCAATTCCCTAAGAGTGGCTCAAGAATGCAAAGGATGGACCTTTGGCTCTATCATCACTTACTATGTGAATATATTTGATCTTGCATGTGTTGATCAATGTTTGGATTGTGTGTCCAATCCCTTTGAGTAGGTGGCTCAAGAATACAAAGGCTAGCTAGACCTTTGGCTCCATTATTTCCCACTAAGTGAAGCTATGAACTGATAATAGTATGAATGTGTATCATATGATGTGACTCTTGAAGCCCATGAATGCTCTATATTATGATAATGTGGCCTAGATAGTTTAATGTGTATTAGAAACTAGGCCAATATTGGTCACTCTAGAATGAGGAGATTAGGCTTATATGAAAGCCACTCTAAAAATGGAAACTAGGATTATATGAAATCCATCTGGGAATGTAGAGGTTAGGCCTATATAAAAGCCACTCCAAAATGATGCCAATAACCTACAGATAGAATACGACACATAACTATTGAGAATTCTTGGGTAATATATTTAACTTGGAAAGAAAAGAAGTTTAATGTGACATGCACATTGCCCTTAATCATAGGTGTCTATTACATGGATTCTAATCTAGAAGTTATATCAAATGCCTAATCTAAAACTAGAAGTTAGAACCATAATGCCATGCATTATTTCCCCCTATATATTGATTCTTTGAGAAAATTTATACTAAAATTGTTGAATATAAACTGATCTATATGTGAAAAAATTGTAGATAAATTGACCTTTCTACCTATTTTTGGAAAATCTAGGGGTTTTTTTAGACAAGAGCACCAAAAACAAGAAACCCTACTATTTTATGTTATTTTCCATGTCTATAAGTATTGTTCTTTGCTAAATCTAATGACTATTCTATAATCATCACTATTTTATGGTCTATTTTCCCTGGTTTGACCTTTGATTGCTATTTTGAGTGTTCTAAAAATTGATTTTTTGATCGGTAGGAGCTATGATCTCTATGAAAAAACCCCTATTTGTTGTCCCATCTTATAAGGGTAGGAATGAATAACTTATAATGACTGAACTCAAAATAAAGGGCCTTACAAGTGTGTTATGCTATGAAATACATGATATAGCAATGATAATCAAAAAGATGTCTCAAGATATAGCATAGTTTTTATTGGAGATTTTTAGATCAAAAGGGGTATGTCTAGATATATATAACAATATAATATCATGTGAAGTATACTAATTGAAACTAGAAATGTTAGGTTTTATTTATCAAGGAGGGATGGAGCATGATGTCCATCATGGCATCCAAAAAAATAAGAAAATACATGATGTGTATTATGACATTGAAAATAGTGAAAATAAAACAAGAAACAAGAACACAAGGAAAGAAGCAAGAATCATACAAGAGTGGCAAAGGGTCCAAATAAATAAGGGACATGGGTACATGTCACTCAAACTAGAAAGTAGGCATACAATGCATGTTCAAATGCCACATACACATATAACTAAAAATAAGAAAGGTTGGTATGAGGGCTATAATCACATAGAAGAGTGCAAGAAAAGGACATTGGTAAATGTCCTAAGACACATACAAGAATAGAAGCAAAGGACATTGGCAAATATCCTAAGGCACATTTAAGAGAAAAAAATGGAAATTGAGAAATGCAATCACATAGATATGTAAATCAAGGAAGGAAAGCATGTAATATGATATAAATACAATCACATCTAACTAATAAAAGAAAGAAGTGATAGTATTAAAGACATGCATTATAAATTTAGGTAGATGCTAAGAAATACACAAGTACTATATACTAGTGAATGTTGATAGAGTAAATTATGTAAGATAGTAACTAATGTACATCATCATGATAACTAGAATGTGTGGTGTAGGAATGACATAACCTAGATGGTGTAATCATGTAGAATATGACCCTAGTGGGTAGATATATCGATGTATGTTTTTAAAGTAAAATTAGGATTCCCCCTCAATGGGTAGAGTAAAGCAATCAAGGATCTGGGTGTCACTATACGCATTCAAAGAAGATCAAGTGAAGCATGTTAATGTAGATAAATCGACATACAATAGCATAAACTAGAAAAATATAATTATATCATGGTAGTAAAAATGTAAATCATGGATAATGCATGCAATTTAAATATTTTTGTGTTTTTGAATTAGATGAATGCTTTTAGATTTTTGAAAGTTGAATTCTTTTTGGATTTTGAGATCTTGTATTATTTTTTAGATTTTGAGATTTTGTATTATTTTTTTTATTTTGAGTTATTTGAATTTTTTTGTTATTTTTGGTATAAGATATGTACAATCAATCATAAAAAGACTATGTACAAGAAAGATAAGAAATTATGTACAAGTAAGCTAAGAAAAAAATGATACTAACCAATGAGTCTCATGAGAGACTCCCTATCATTGTGTCTTGTATCAAACAAAGGAATTATACATGATTTTGAAGCACAAGGTAATGATTGTGATTATGACTTTGAGTATTAATATTCATTATCGATATCTTGGAAATCATAATGATCTATATTTTTTGTTCATCATTATCATCTTGATTTTGAACCAATAGAATGCTAGTGTTGACTTTTGTTGTATTTGAATATTTTCCTTTGATAAATTATTTCTATGAATGATTTTCCTTAGGATGTTCAATAAATCCCAAACCTTGGTGACAAACATTATCAACTACTATAATAGGAGTAGTGATGCCTTGATCCTGCTTGCCTAACCCTTGACCTTGATAATCAAATTATTGTAGATATTTTTGACCAAACCAATACTACTTTGAAAGTTGAGCCTCATTTTGGAGAGATATATTTTATTATTTTTCATTTTTTATTTGTGATTATGGTACTATTTATTGATTTGATTTTGCTTTTTGATCCTTTTGTTATTCTGAGTTATGCTTTGGTAACTGCTTTTATAGTGTTTTTGAATTTGACCTTTTGTGAATGTGTTCTTATGTCACTATGGATTGCTTGACTAATTTACCTTATATAGGGTCCTCATTATCAATTATCTATTGTATATATTTTTTTAATTCCACACATGAATCTATGTGATGCCCATACATTCTATGATATACATAATAATATCTATATCTTCACACTAGATATAGAGGAGGTAGTTTGATCAATTTAGATTTAATCATTTACCTTAGTACCTTACTTGAACTCTGGTTTTATCTTTGAATGTTTTTTGAATCACTAGTTATATATTTAATTTTTTATGATTTCATACTTTGATATGTAGCATTGTTTGCAACCAAATGACTAGGTGAAGGTGCATATACATGATTGACACTAGGGTGCCTTTGAGGATTTTGTATTATAATATAATTTTCCAATGTTGTGATCTTTTCATGTAATATCTAATTCTACATTTGTAAATCTAAAATTAACTTGCTCATACTGGTGATTTGATACCTTAGAGTCTCGCAAGAATAAACCCTAGTTATTTTGATTGAACATGTAAGCACATATGTTGAATAGGTTTTGAAGAAAATATAAGATAAATGTATGCATTAGGAATAATAGTATAGGCTACCTCACCTTTCGGAGGTGTGATAGCATGGACCTAGTTAGAGGGAAAGTAGCTATCACCCTCTTGGGGGAGATGAAGAGAAGGAAATTCTCTCTTGTACATAAGATATGACATTGAAACTTGATAGGTGGTTATTATCTTATGAAATGGATCCTGTAAGTATGTAAGTATTTTATTCTTGATTGAATTATACATAATATAGATATATAATATTAAATAAGTCATTAGAATTATAAGTTGTATAGCAATATGATTATAAAGAATATTCCACATGAAAGATAGAAAATAAGGGATAGAGAGCATGGAGATTTGCACTAATGCATGAAAAATTGACTTGTAACATGATAGTTTGAACATGTTTATCAAGATAGAGTTGAAAATTATTTTGCATGAAAGAGAGTATGTAAAAGAATTAATGCAACCTTGTATTATAGAAAAGTAAATATTTCTTTGAAGGAAAAGGATCTTGACATTTTTAGCAATGAATTTCTCAATATCATCCCATATTATAAAAAGTAAGCATGAAATGGAAAGAATGAAGCTTTGCATTAACATATGTCAAACTTAATCATTCATGTACATGATAGGACTGACTATGGACTCCTTATTATTTCTAATAAATGTTATGAAAGAAGTGAGATCCATTTGTATTTTTTATGTAAATTTTTTTTAAGGTGATACCTCAAATACAAAGGGACCTAGTAAATTCAACTAGGGTTTGAGAGAAATAATTTTTAAAAATTATTATGGTGAATTTTTAAAAATTAACTGAGAAATTCTAATTTAAATATGTAAGAAAAAACAAAAAAAAATACTAGAGAAATACCGGGACCTAGTACAAGCAACTAGGGTTTGAATGAAATAATTTTTAAATTTACTAAAGTAAATTTAAAAATTAAATGTGAATTTCTAATTTAAATATGTAGGAAAAATCATAAAAATATTGGAACAAAATCAGCAAGGAATTTACCCTAGGGTTTCTAGGGTTTTTATGTGCAAACAAAGTAAGTTGAGCTCACCAAATGATTTAACTATTTTAGGAATATTGGTGTTTTATTCCTAATTTAGTTAAGGGTCTAGAAAAATAAATCAATAAATAATATTTTAATAATTATAGTATGATTTGTTTAATTTTTTGACTTTCATGGATTTCTAAAAATAGTAATGAAAGAGGAGAAATGCAACTTAGATTAAAACTAGATTGAGACAGTTGAAACCAAGGATGAAACTAGATATGCAAGACTGGGATAGTATCATGAACCTAGATCTATATTTTTTTTATGAAAGGATAGAAGCACTAAAAATAGGACACTTTGAGGTTCAATGTTATAGTCTAAGTCCTATCATTTTTGTCCAAACTATTCATAGAGATTTGAGTTTTCTAAGATTTATCCATTGTCCCTATGTGAGCCTACCTATGAAATTTTGAGTCTTGAATATTGACAAAGATCTTTGTAGATATTATTTAATCTTGAAACCCTAGACCTTCATTATGCTTGAATAAAACTTGAGAAAGAGGGGAGGTTAGTGTGTGTAAGATGCACTAAACATGTATCCACACCCCTTGTGTGGGCATGTTGCCTACATACCAATACTTCAAATATGGATCAAGACATATGTAGTTATCCCACTTGATGTGATTTTTGAAATAGTGTTATGTGGATGCAAAAATTCTAAACTGAGAGTGTTTGACATGGTTAGGGGCTAGTATGAGGGTTTTAATATGTTGGTAGCTATATTGGATGGATATATACATAAAATAGGGAAATTTGCCTCAATAGTTTTGCTTGTATTCTTGATTTATTTTGTAATATTTTTCAACCCCTTATAAATTAAATTTGAATGGTATTTTATAGATATTTATTGGTCATGGGTTAAATGTATTCACATTAGGTTGACATATTGAACAATAGGATTGAAATGAAATGGTCATTTGGGATTGAAATGTGATTTGATATAAGTATAAAAAATGGGATACCTTAGTGTCTAACACTATATTCCAACCCCAACACTCATGTCCTATAGGCTTGAGACTTGGGGGGATGGAATTAGCATGGGAAAAACAACTTGGTTGAGCTAGAATTTGGTCTCAGAAGTCTACAGATGATCTGTTATAAATAAACAGGTGTCTGAAAGGGTTATGAGAGCATGCAAGAGGGTCCTATGGATTGGTTGTCACAAGACACACTCAATCTACCAATTTGGACATTTTATATGACTATAATTGCCAAGGCATAAAGACATTACAAATCAAATCCAAGGATTGGGCCTCTATAGTCATCACCTTATATGTTTACACTTTAATTATCTTCATTCTCAGTGTGTTTATGATGTATCACTAGGGTTATCATTATCTAGTGTATATCATATTATGAGAATAAAGGATAATTCAAATCAACTTGAAGAGGTGTGTATAAAAAATTTTGTCCTAAGGGAAGATCCTAGAATACTATCTGTTCTACGTATTTGGAAATGTGCTAATTTTTAGGAATGGGAATCTTATGATATGTTAGGAATACTTTATGAAATTCATATATGTATCAAATGTATATTGATTCCTAAAATTTGGATTAGATGGAATTCATGCAAAGATTATATTGCACCTAATTTTTATGAGATACAAGATTCTCATTGTATGAACTAAAGGAATTTTTTTTACTTTTTTAATGATAGATCTATCTTTTGGATAATCTCTTCCATTTCATATGAAATAAAATGCAACTCTAGCCATAATATAAATAATTACTAATTTATAACTATATTATATCCTTAAATGAAATAAATATGAACAAAATATATTTTTTTTGCACATCAATAATTATTTACCACACCACATCTTATGTACAAAAAGGAAAGCTCCAATTTGAGATTATATTAGTTATAAGCTAGATTATTATTATAATTAAATTTTCCATACAATCTTCTCATATTTTTTATTTCTTTAAAGATTTTATTAGAATAGAGAAGGCATGTTATAAACAAAAAAATGGAAGATGTTTTTTGTATGGATTATGCCCATATATAGATATATTTTTCTTATCCATGTAGATAGATGGTTATGTATGCTAGGAATCATATTTGAACTAGTGGCATGAGGATTATGAATCCTCTACTCTACCAACTGAGTTATCCCAGCTTTTCCCTCTACATTATCCTAGTAAAAAACCTGTACTCGTGTCAAATAAAAAGACAAAGGGAAAAAAATCCATTTTGAAAAGGATCCTATTTTTGGATTGGTAATTCATAATTTCATAATTATACAATTAATTACAATTGTAATAATATTAATTATATATATAGTACATGATTATGTGACAAAATGGATCAATTGATCCTACGATCAACTTGTCTTGAGATCTATTTTTCTATTTAACAGAAAATAGTTGGGTAATAGATAATCACAATAAGTGTTATTTAAAATAAAGTGATAATTTTGAATTTCTCATAGAATTCTAAAAATAATAAGATATCTATCATTCAAACATAAACCTAGGGATAAAGGGACTTGAACCCTGATGATCTATAAAACTAATGGATTTTCCTCCTATTATAATTTGAATTATTGTTGGTATTGACATGTAGAACTAGACACTATATTTATCATTATCCAATTATTAATTAAAAAAATGGAATTAAATCTCTATCTAAAAAATATCTAAAATGGATTACTTAATGAATTAGTTCATTTAATTTGATTTTGAGTTAGGATCCTAATAAAAGCCTAGGATGACTCAAGTTCTAATCATTAGTTGTGTTTCATTTATAGTATATAACACTTACTCAAGTGTTATTTTTAGAGGGCACTCTTTAGATATAGTTTTGGGTCAAATTCAAATGATATTCATTTATTAGAATAGCTTGCATCAAGTCTTTGCACCTATCCCTTTATGGGAAATGAAATTATTATCCCTATAAATTAGATTTGGCTTAGGATTTCCCATTAAAAATATCCCAAGGTTCCCTATATTTGGAATCTATCACTTAGTAAGTTTCCATACCAAGGTTTAATTCAGTTAAGTCCATAGCATCTACCAATTCTACCATATCCCCATTCTCAAAGAACAAGATCATGAGATAATATCATTTCATCAATTTAATTTCAATTATAGATAGATTCATTGGTTATTCATTAATTATTGGAATACCCTCTCTTACTTACTTCTCTCTAAACATTATCTCATTGAGATTGAGAATCATTATATTATTTATGCATTTTTTATCCATTTTTTTTAATTTAGACTAGTGAAACTCTTTATAGAATTTGATTCTTCCTTATCTTTATGGATAAATTAGACTTTATTTTGATTTGATTTGTGTTCCCATCCTACTCCATAAAAATATCCCTTTCTATATTTAATACCTATTGAAATCATATTACCCTTCCATAAGTATAGTCTTTGAAATGACTAAAAATAAAAAGAAAGTAGAAATCCAATTTTACCATTATTTTATTCTTTTAATATTTGTCCCATCTAGTTGGGATGGAAGGATTCAAACCCTCACAATAATATGACCAAAACCTATTGGCTTACCACTTGGCCATGCCCCATTCTTATTTGATGCAAATCAATACTCATATTAATAATAAATATAAGTTATATCAATGTTCCATTCTAATCTTAACTACATTATTAGAATTTGATTTGCTATAATTTAATTACTATGATTCTGAAGAGATCTCTAAATCTCATACCAATAAATATGTGATTACATATTATATTTAGATATAACCATTCTTACCTCAGAGGTTAGAGCATTGCACTTGTAATGTGATGGTCATTGGTTCAATCTCGATAGTTGGCTCTTTTTTATTTATTTCATTCCTTCCATTATAAAACATGTCTTTTTAAGATCTATGAAATAGGGAGAAGACTCTTCCTTTTATGATCATCGGTCCAATGAGTCTGTCATGGCATATTGAAAATGAATGATTGGAACATATTTTTTCATACCTCTCTAATACAAACATAAATTGAAAAAATGTTTCTCTATATATAAAATAATTACAGTATTTACATGGTTTATATTATTCCTCTTTCTAACATTATTTATTTATTTTATAAAATAAGGAGTTTTTATGTCCCATTATCATGAACCTCATTAAAAATAAAAATAAGGATTTTTTATGTCCCACTATCACAAACCTTTTTAAAAAATAATAAATCATTTGAAGACTTTATTAGGACTCAATAAGAAAACATCCAATAGAATTGAACAGTCTAAAAATAGAAAAAAATTTAAGCCTCCTAAACATTCTAAATATCATGTCTATCTAAAATAAAAACAAATATTACATTTTTTTTTATAGACTTACAAAGTGACAATTACTTTAATATGTTCATATTGCTAGAAGAGCCAATGGACCCATGGGTTAGGTCATATTGCAATTACTTGAAATGCATGTAGATAGCATATTTTTTGAATGTGTATGACACTTACCATTATTAGAGATAGATAATTAGTCAACCATATACATATCATGGTCAATGATCAAGTATTAGATATACCTATTTCAATGAATTTCTTACTTATTATTGGAAAAGAGGAAAGAAGAAACTAAGTACGAGTATGGTTAAAAAACTTGATAAATTTTTCATGTATTGAAATTAGAATATTTTGAAGATCTCCTTTTTGGCTTAGGAGGATGACCTATAGATAATAAAGCACTAAAAAAAACTATTTTATTAGACAGATAGTTGGGTGGATTGCCTAGCGATAGCTAGATCCCAGAAGTGAGAGCTTCCTTAGGGGTTGTCAATCCACACATTTTAAACAATTAAGTTTATAAAATAGAAATGGAAATACTTGCATCAATGAATCAAAAGGTACTAAAATAAAATACAAGAATGTTTGCTTAGAAAATAGACTATAAATTATTACATTAGTGATTAAGATAATTAATACTAGTACTAGATGGTTGGGGTATACTTTAAAAATTTTGAAAGGGTTCTATGAATAGGTAAGAACATAAAAAATCAAGTTTGGTTGAGGGCAGGTAGGTGAAAAAAACTTATTGGTTTTCACTACCATAGTGAACGTTAGTGGTTGGTATGATCATCGATAATTAAGGTGATTATTAATAGTTGAGCTGATCGTCAGTGGTTGGATAGACTATCAACAATTGAGATAAATGTTGATGGTTACTATGTCTAATTTGGGTTGGTAAAAAGTGTTGATTGATGAGATCCAAAAAATGGATTCTGATAGATGGGTAAGGCTTGGGTTGATTAAAAAATGAAAATAAATCAAATGAATCCTAAGAAACAAGTATCTATCTTACCAGAAGTTGATTGGGTGGATGGTTGAGGTAGTTAACTTATTAGTGGAGCCTAGCTTGATTTCAATAAATTAACAATACCTAAAAGCTTAATAGAGAGGTAGTAGCTAATTGGATCTCTTATATTATTTCTATATTATTAGTCTGTTGATAATGCCTAACCTAAAAAATTAAAATCCTAAATTCACAAGCTCTTGATAATAATTGTAGATGGATTTCACTTCCTAACTCCTCTCTTCTTATAGGCATAAGTAAGAGGTGGAAGCGGAGGTTCAACTAGGATATATAATTATAAATCATCCATATAATGGATCATAATAGGATTTAGACAAGTTATTATTATAAAACCAAATTGGGTAGTTTGCATGCTCTTGGTTTGGGAGGTGTACCCTAACCATCGATGGTCAAGGTGACTGTCGATGGTCAACCTAACCATTGACAATAAAGGGTGAAGGTAAAAAAGGTAGGTAAAATAGAGGTTAAGCAAATTGGGTAAATTAACTATGAGCTAGGTTTAGCTAGGGGTTGGAAGGTCAAATGGTCCTAAGGGGGTCCAAGCATGTTTTCAACATTTAGAATAATAGTGTGAAAATTTATGGTGTCTACATTTTGCCCCTTTTTATTATACAGCTTGAAATGAATGAGATGCAAAATAAAAATTGATTTCAAATCAAAGTTCTAATTGCCCTGAGTATACGAGGAGGTGTTCCCCCTTAAACTAGGAGTTGATGAGGAAAATTTGAATCAGGTATGGGTTTGATAAATGGTATATGGTGCATCACTAGGTGGTGATAAAAAGGTTGGGCATTTAAAATGCAAACCTACACACAAAATATGAATAATTATGATATTCAAGATTTCACAAATACTAAAGTTGCCAATGTTGGTAAAAATAATAAAGGTTGGTGCTAAGAAGGACAAATGATAAGTAAACTGCATGACCTCATATAGGCATGGCGGTTGAGAACACTTGTAGATGCAAGTCTCCTAGGTACGGTTAGTGTTTCCATAGGTATTCAAGGTAGGAATTTCTCCTTTATAAAACACAAATTGGTCAAGTGTCATGGGTATAAAAGGTAGGAAGTGCTCCCAAAAAGACACAAATGATTTATTTGTGTACTAGGTAGTGCAAATGCAAATGGTCAACATGGAATGGTCAGTCAATATGATCAAAAGGACCAAGCATCATCATTTAAAAATATGTGAAAATGTGGGTCAAAAATGATAAACATCAAGGTGGATGTGGTTTAATGGTGGGTTGGAGAAGGGTAATCTCCAAAAGGTTTGACACCTAGGTTAAGTGCTAAAAAAGTTTAAAATGTGGGTTCTTGACCGTCAATGGTTAGGGGCCCTAAGGGACTATTGTCAATGGTTATCCTGACCATTGATGGTTAGGGTAGAACCCTAAATGGACAAATAATAAAAAGTGAAAATGAAATTTCATTTTTCACCTTATGTTATTTTAATTCCCAATTTTTCCATGTATTTGACAAGTGAGTATTTTGGCATTTTACTAAGATTTGAATGGGTTTTTATCTAAGGTAGAGGTTTTTTATTGGTGAGAGGTGTCTACTAAGGTGATTTGTGGGGACCAATGATGTAAGGAGGATGAGGATGTGTTGAGTAGTAATACATGGGCTCTGACCTTGATAGTGCTCAAGCAATGAGGTAGGGTCTACTTTGAATTCACAAATTACTTAATTAGGTCTATAAATTGTTTGTATTTAAAGGTTTATGGTTAGTTTAATATGGTTTTGGGGGTTATGCCCTAGTTTTAGGTTTTGGGTGAAATCAGGAAGATTAACTAGTGAAAGTTGAAATTGGAAGTGTTTACAAGTTGAGGGTAATGTATAAGGTAGTTTTAGATAGGTTAGATGTTAAATTTTAGTGTTTTGATAGGTTTAAGGAAGAGGTAGGTTAAGGTTTTTCCATTGGAGGTTACCCATAGTGACCATTAGTGGTTTAACATAATCATTGATGATCAATCTTGACTATTAGTGGTTGACCATTGAGGAAAAAATATTATAGGATTGTCAAAGGTTTATATAAACTATCGACAGTTGAGTTGGTTTAAGAGGGTGGGTAAATAATAAGTGTTAGGAAAAATATTTTTAAATGTTTTATTTTTTTTAAATGTTTATAAAGGTTTTAAATGGTTAAAAAGGTTAAGTCAAGGCAAGGATAATATGATATGTACGATGGATAGATTAAAATGGTTGTTTGGGTAGAGTTAGGTATCAGGTTGATAGGTTTAGGGAAGATGTTTGAAATGTTCTAGGTAGGGTGGACATTCTTCAATTAATAGAGGTAATGTTATAAATGTAGTAGGTTGAAAGAGGTGGGTGTAGTTTGATACTAAGGTTGATTTAGAAATGAGTAATGGTAAATAAAGTGTGCATGCTAACATGATTATTTTTGATTATTTTGTAGGCCCGAGACTAGATCCAAATGAGGGACTGAGTCCCTAGGATATTTGTATAGATCTATGGAGGTATGACCATAGGTGATTGGATGAATATGGAGGAGGTTGGTTTAGAATAAATGTGACATTAATAGTAATTTTCATGAGATACGGTGATGATTGTGGCCATCATCAAGAGATGGGATCTAGACACAAACACCTTCATATTGCCTACCCAAGAGATGACCATCCTTTTATAGGATGTTCATAGGATCACATGGCTATCAATATAAGAGGATCTAATTTACCACATTAGGTCTAAGGAGAGGGATCAAAAGATGGAGCTATTATACGATGAGGATTAGGCTTATGCAATGTGGCATTCAAGCAATTTTGGTTTTGAGCCATTATACCAGAGGGCTCCAAATGAAAGGTGTTTGATGATGATGATGATGGTTGGGTCTTATTTTTCATTGCCAAATTTGAGTAGTAGATGATTTCCATATTTATTGCTAAGAGTGTTAGTAGAGATGTTTTTGGGTAGGATAATATTTGAGTGGGCTCTTGTGTTGTTGGTCCAGATTTATAAGGAGCTTTGGGGATTCTAATCTCACTAATTATATGGGATTAGTGTGGGTTTTGTGCTTCATTATTGGGCATATAAGCACATCAAGTTTTGGAGACCATTGGGGATATCATGGGAGGGCTATACCCATGTACCTTACATAATGGCCTTTCTATGATGGAGAGGAGACTATGCATTGATAGGTATAGGTGGAAGGATGAGTGACATAGACTATTTCCAAGATGTGTTAGAAAGTTTAGTAGTGGGGGATATGATCTAAAACCCATATGTGGGTTAGCCGAGGTGGGCCCATTATACATGACACATACTTACATTGTAGAGCTAGTGATGGATCTATGGGAGGTGAGATGGTGAAGCTGAGATGATCCCATTTTATAGAGTTTAGAGGTAGTTCATCCTTATATAGGGGATTATGTCCACTTTCTTGAGGTATAGGAGGGAAGATGCAGATTTTATACTTTCAGAGCCATAGCCATAGGATGTAGTGTTAGACCATGAGGACCTACCAACTAGAGTAGTGATAGATGATGTTATTTTACTGGATGAATATCCAACATGGTATCAATCCCTATATGTAAAAATTGATTTTGTATGGGATGATGGGGGTCAATAGGTGATGGATGTGGATCCAATTGGAGGGGGTCTATAGGCACAAGGATAGGATGGAGAAACACTAGTGGCTATACAGGTGCAGATCATAACCTTACAAGGATAGGTGCCTACATTATAGGGGTATATCATGGAATTACAAGGTCAAGTTTACACCTTGATAGTAGAGGGAGATTAGGCTAGGGCCTCACTAGTATTGGCGACTCAGGAGAGGGATACCCTAAGACAAAGGGTAAGGGTAGTGATAGGATAGGAAACATTATTGGGTTTTACTCCTATAGCCTAATACCTAGATACAATAGAGGATCTATGGTATTATAAGGATATTATACTAACATAGTGTCTAGATCAGCCAAGATGGAGGGATTAAAGAGCCAATTTAGTAGGTGGTCCATCCATGTCTACTCTAGGTTAGTGGGTTATATCAGTGGGTGGATTAGTAGGCATTATATGAGGGTAGGTACCAAATAGAATTAGAGGTACAAGTGGATCCAATGGTAGTGGTGCCCCAAGGGCATAGTTTTTTACTGATGTGATATGATAGGATAGATGTATATGATTTTGATACTACCTTGTGCACCAGTTTAATGGGATGTACATGCTTTTAAGATAGAGAGATATACACACATTGATTATATGTATTTATTTATTTGATGATGTGATATTTGATATTTATGTTGGCTTTATTTTTTAGTTCATGGTTCATGATGTATGCTTATGAGATGCTTTTTATGATGTTGATTTTTTGTTTTACGATATTCATGATGTGATTTTGGTTTGTGGATGTTGATTAGATAGTGATGATGATGTACCTAGTTAGGCATGTGAAGATATGTATGGATGGTAATGCTAGATGGTATGCCAAATTTTTAAATGAGTATATAATTCATTAGATTTAGACATGTGGTGAAAAATAATGGTTTGTTGTTTTATTGCTTAGATGTTTATGGTACTTTGATCATGTTTTTTATGGTAATTATTGTGGTTATTATTATGATTTGGATCATGATTATGCTTTAATTATGCTCTATTAACAATTTAGTTTAAATAAAAACACATTTGGTGGATTTAATTAATAACATAAGATAAGTGAACAATGAAGATAACCAAGAGACATATGTCATAATGGAAAGATTAACTAGTCATGATAGGATAGGAAGATGGTACGATGCTTCTTCATTGATGAATACTAGAAAACAAAACTGAAGTGGATTGACTTAATGAACTTAAGCCCTTCAAAGGCTTTACATGTGTGTCTATTAGTGGGTTAAAAATGTGTTTTAATCAAAAAGTTTCAAATTAGCTCAAAAATACCTTACTTATAATGTGTGAAGGGGATATGGGTGAAAATGGAACCATCTTGTGAGACTAGATTGCCTCTTCTGTAGGTGTCCACAAAGTCAATATAAACAAGCCTATGATAAAATTGTGTAGACTAATAAATATGGGAAGTCTAATTATAAAATTTGATTGTGGCTTCCACATTATTATGTTTTTTGAGAGCTGATTGTGGCTTTCAAAGTTAGTTGGCTTTAACTATGATTTTGATAATGGGTCTTTTGTTGATTATTGTATATGGGAAATTGATCGATGTAGGAACTTCTAAGAAATTTCTATGCTTTTGACAAATTATTTATCATCCATCCTTTGAGGGATTGGTATGATTTTATGTTATAAATGTAATTCTCTTTATAGATATCCTTTGAGGGAGTAGTCTACCTTACATTTTACAATTTTGGATAAAGTTTTTAACAGTTATAGTTCAAGGGAGCAGTTTGTGAATGTTAGGAATGACCCATGATTATTAGTGATATAAATTTTGTTATTTTTATTTAATTTTTCATGACATAGACTTGTTTAGGCCAGCTTAGTGGTTCACCTTTATGAAGGCAAAACTAAAATCAGAAGAAGGTTGATTAGGTGTGAAGAGGTGTAGGTGACAATGATCATGGGAATCCTTCTTGTGAAGGTGTGGAAAGTACCATAAGAACCATGCCATGGGTATAGCCATGATACCCATTATTTAAGATAAGGATATGCCAGTGATAGCTAATCACATGACTCAATTTTACTCAGTTTCCCCTAAAATATGGATATACAATATAGGTGGATAGCAAGGGATGAGCTTAAATTAGACAAAAAGTGAACATGATCCATATTAACAAAAGAATGGAGGTATATGTGAAGTATTTATGGGCTTAGGTTTTGGGTGTCCTTCAAGAGAAGACAATTGGTAAGTTCCTAATCCATACTTATGGGTTATGATATAAGGTCTAAGCCAATTGAAAGTGAACTTGTCCTGCTTATTTTTTCCATATTAGTGACATGTTGGTTTTCCTTTAGGATGAGGTCTATAATATTAAATTATCACAATTTAAGTTATTTATTATAGGCACACTTTATGTCCTCTTGATAGACATGGCGGTGGGTGAGGCTAGCTAGGCAACGTACGTCTAATAGCTTAAGCTGTGCTAAGTAATGTTGACAATAATCATCCTCAAAAATGAGGTCTTGTAAATATATACAAATGGAGGGGATTTGGACTTTGAGATGTAAAATGGCCTCTACTCCAAACACAAGATAAAATGGGGTAACACCCATAGGGGTTATAATGCTAGTACAATATGCCCATAAGATGAAGGGGATGTGTAAATGCCAATCTTGACAAGATGTATTGACCATTTTAGTTAGCATAAGATTTTTTTTAGAGTCTTATGTATATCCATTCATTTGAGGGTGATAGGGTAAGGAAAAAATTAACTTAATTTTGAATGCATTACATAAACCCTAGACTTTCTTGTTCTTAAAGGATTCACCATTATTAGTGATAATCATATGAGGAACACCAAAGTGACATATGATATGATGGTTGATAAACTCAATAATCTTGTCCATTTTGGTTGAGAATAGAGGAATAGCCTCTACCCACTTGGTAAAATACTTGATCATGGTGATAATAGAATGGTGTCACTATGAGGAATTGGGATTAATTTCCCCAATGAGGTCTAGACCCCATTTTGAAAAGGGATATAAATCAATAGAGACCCAAAGGATATCGCTAGGTGAATGAAAAAAAATAGCATGTTGTTGACACTTAACACACTTTTTCATGTTATCACAATAGTATTAATTAAGGGTAGGCCAGTAATAACCAAGATGAAGGATGTGCTTAGCTATAGTGAGGCCACTAAAGTGACACCCATAGATTTCATCATGCATTTCGTTGATAGCATGAGAGACTTCTTGACTATATATGCAATAAAAGAGAAGACCATCAAAGTTGTACTTATAAAGAATTCCCCCCGTGATGGTATAGCAAGAGGTACTCTAAATAAATTCTCTTTAAGCATTACTAGAAAGGATAGAAGGGACTATGCCAAGGTTAAGGTAGTCAAAGGTTTAATGATACCAAAGGTCAAGTTGGGTATCCTCTGCATTAAAAATAGTGGGAGAAATTGGTTTGACATAGGATGGTTAGGTAAGCCTATGGATAATGATTGATAGATTATAGTCTGAGGGTATAGATGGGATTTGAGAGGCAAGGGAAGCCATGTTTTTAGAAAACTTTCTGGTATATCATCAAGTTGACTAGAAGAAGTAGTTCTCAAATGATGCTAAGAGTTTGTCAACTAGTTGTTTGTACTTTTGCAAGACATCATTCTTACATTGGTAAGATCCATTGATTTGATTAACCATAAGTTGGGAGTCACCATAGATATTTATTGTTTTGACTCCTAGGGCTAATATAGTCTTAGGACCTATCATTAGGGATTCATACTCATCCATATTGTTGGTACATTCAAAATTAATCTTGAAGGATAAAGGGAGAGGTTCACCATTAAAGGGGATAACGATGATACTCTCTCTCCCACCATGTTAACATTTTGATCCATCAAAGAATATGGTGAATTGATGGGTAAATTCCATTTGAGAGAGGGCCATAATGGAATCATTTAAAAAATCAAGGAGAGGACGTCAGTTATCTATTGAAGGTAACTCAACCAATTCATAAACAATGAATTTCCCCTTAATTGACTTATATTAGAGGAACTCAAGATCAAACTCTTCTAAGAGTATGAGCCACTTAGCCATATGTTGGTTTTGGTATGGCTTAGAGTGCATGTACTTAAGGGGGTCGATGTTGGTTATTACATAGGTTTTATGGTTAAGAAGGTAGTGGCAAAGTTTGGTGGCCATGAAGATTAAATCTAATCAAAGCTTCTTAGTATGGGTGTATTGAGTATTGTATTTGACAAGCATACAAAAAATGTAATATATAGTTTGCTCTTTGTGTTGTTTATCATAATAAACCAACATTGTCCCTAGGAATTGGTTAGTGGAAGAGATATAAAGGTATAAAGGTTGATCATCCTTGGGATAGGTGAGGATAAGTGGTGACAAAAATTACTCTTTGAGTGAATCAAAGGCCTTTTGATAATCACTATTCCACTTGAAAGAGACATCCTTCTTTAGAATATGGTGGAAAGGTTGGCACCAATCCAAAATCTAGGAAATGAAATGATGAATGGACTGAAGCTTTCCCTGTAGGCTACTAAGTTATTTGAGGTTAGTTGGAAGAAGTGTGTCTAAGATTGCTTTGATTTTGGTGGGATCAACTTTGATTCCTTGAAGGGAGACAATGAAAACAATAATATTTCCTGATAAGACCCCAAAAATCACTTCTTGGGGTGAAGATAAATGTGGTAGTGGATAAGCCACTCAAAGATGATTTTGAGGATGGCTAAGTGATATTTTTAGAGCTTTGATTTTTTGAGAAGATAATCCATATAGTCTTCTACAATCTTATGGATGATCTCATGGAAGATATAGGTCATGACATATTGGTAGGTTGCACCAATGTTCTTTAACCTGAAAGGCATGACTCTATAGTAGAAGGTCCCCCATGGGGTGGTAAAGGTGGTTTTATGTTGATCTTAGGGGGTGATTAAGATCTAATTATAACTCAAGAATCCTTCCATGATAGATAAAATTTTGTGTCTGATTGTAAGATCAATAAACTGGTCAATGTTGGGTAGAAGAAAGTCATCCTTGGGGTAGGTAAGGTTGAGGTCATGAAATTCCACATAAATGCATAGTCCTCCTATGGCTTTAGTGATAGGTTTGACATTTGAGATCTATAGGGGGTAGTGAATAATTTGAATGAAGTTAATATATAAAAGATGCTAAATCTCTTCCTTAATGAGAAAGGTTATGAAAGGATGTATGCATCAAAGCTTTTTCTTAATAGGCTTGGTGTCATGATGAGTGATTATGTTATGGATAGTGATGGTGGGGTAAATTTCAAGAATATCACTATCAAACCAAGCAAATGCTATGCTACATTCTTAGAGGGAAGAGGGGAAATCTTGAATCTCCTCAAAATTCAATGATTGGCTAAGTTTGATGATGTAGGGGTTGTCTAGAGTACCCAAGTTGATATCTATGGTGGATTCATTCAACATGGTCAAGGTCTCAAGAGGAAGGGATTTACGGATTAAGGAATCTAGGGTACTAAGGTAGGTGAGGATAGAATCATCATCCTAACATTAAATAGTGTTAATGGTAGGAGAGTCTTCTCTTATCATTTTAGGATGGATCAAAGGGATGGTTATAATTTCCCCCTCTTTTTGATAATTTATGGGTCCTGGGTTGATCATGTTGATGAAAAAAAATTAGGTGGGATGATGTCATCATCCTCACATGCAGGTAGGGGAGGAGTTGGTGAGTAAGGGGTATCTTCCTTAATAATGGTGGTGGTAGGTAGTTTGGGTTACTTCTTGTTAGGTAGGATGAAACTAAGGTCATGCTTCTCATCTGGCTTCCTAGTTTTGAAGGTAGCCAATTCATGTGGGACATACTCATATTTTTCAAGATTGAAGCCTTTTCAAGTACATTGATGAGGTTATGTCCTGGAAAATTTTGGTTTATATAGATAAGAGAAACTATTGGTGAATGGTTAGGGTGGAAGAGAGGTGGTATAAGCACTAAAGGATTTGTTGATTCCCCCATAAAAAATGAGTTTGATAGTGGAGAGGTCCAAAGGGAATGTAGTTCTAACATTGGGGTCATATCTTGGTTGGTTGGTAAGTTACCCATACTTGTGGGGAGTAGGGAAAGTGTCAAGTGCTAAAAGGAGATATTCCCCTAGTGAAAGGTGATAGAACATTAATTCCAAAGGGTCTTTAGTAGGAATTTGGTATGAAGGTATAGATGAACTAGTCAATGCCTCATTGGTAGAAGGAGACATGATATCCACTTTAGCAATTAAAGGTTGGGTTTTAGATATTTAGGGTGTGATAGATGGGAGTATGAGGACATAATTGGGGTAGTAGGTCATGTTTCATGTTGAGAAAGGACTTAGGTTAGATTATATGGTGATGACATGGCCTTCATGTTCAAACTTAATGCAATGGTGGAAGGTAGAGGGAATGCAACCCATGGATAAAATCTAGGGTCATCCAAATAAGATGTTGTATTAGAATTCACCTTCTATAATATAAAAAAGTTAGATGATCATGTGGGGTCATAAATGATATGGAGGATGGTAGTTCCCAAGGTAATTTCCATGGTATTTTTAAAGGAGTAAAGGATGGCTGAAGATTTAGACATGACATTATCTGGTAAGTTAAGTTAGTTGTAGGCATGAGAGGAGATGATGTTAATGCTAGCTCCCCCATCAATCATGACCTATTTGATGTGGGTTTGGTTGATGGATGTAGTGATAAAGAGAGGAGGATCTAGGTCCTTGAGATGGTTTGAGGGTATTTTTGAATCCTTGAAGGTAACAAGGTTGTCAATCTAAAGGGCACCAAAAAAAGAAGCTAGAGGTTGGTGGTCTTTGATTTATACCTCAATGTATTTCAAAGCCTCTATTAGTGCTTGGAGATTATGGGGAGAGGTAGATATTAACTCATATAAGATAATTTTTATTGATTTTTGGTGAAGTTACTTGAGGATAACTCTTTTGATAAATTTTAAGGGATTAGACTAGGAGTCACCTAGAATAGATACCTTGGGTTTAGTCAAGGATGGATACAGTTGGGTGTGGGTCAGTTGGGAGGTAGAATATGGATACATCCATGTAATGGTCACCTTATCCTTATCCTTATCCATCTGCTACAATCTCATGACCAAATGAATAGTATGGATAGAAGGAGAGGTTGAGGTAGTAGATTGGTCAGACTCATCTTCACTCGAAGGTGAGAGTGGAGGAGTAGGTGAGTGTTGGGTAGGTATGGTTGGTGGTTAGACTGGTATAGGTTCCATAGGAGGTTCATCCATTAATATATCATCCTCATCATAGATCTGATGGATAAAGGTTTAGAGAGCCTTGTAATTCTCCATATTATGGTTAGGCATCCTATGATAAGAACACACACGGTGGTCATTGTACCAAGTGGGATTTGAGGAAAAAGGGTCAAATGGCCTAATGGGAGGCAAGGTTAAATAAGAGGTTTTTAAAACATATTGAAAATCATGGAATAATATTTGACTACAAGTGGTAGAGGTGTAGCATTTTTTGCCTTGATTATTGAGGTTGAAGGTTGCTTAGAAATAGGTTTGGTGGTGGGTTTTTTAAGTAGGATGGTATGATTAGGTGGTGGATTTGGTTTAGGTAATGAGGTTGATAAGATAGAGGTGGAATATTTCAAGGTAGGTAGCTTAGGTATTGTTGGTATGGTGAAGAGAGGTGTGTTGAAAGTAACTATGAAGCTGTAACCAAGAGAGGTAGTAGGGCCTTTGTAGAGATAATCAACTTCTTGTTCAAGGTAGAGAGATGAGGCCCCAAAATGAAAGGCAAGGTTAAGGGAAGTAAAATTTGATCCTTAGAGCCTTTAGGTGGTTTGACCTCTTTAGTTTCCTTGGTTTGGAATTTTATAATTGGTTTTGGTGAGGTGAGCTTCACCTTTACTAAGGGGTGACTAAGGCTTGGTGTAGGAAGGATACCAAGGTTTTTGATTGGTTTGGTATGTTTATTTTGAGAAGGTGATTTTTTTTTTTGGGTTTATCTATCTTGAATGGTTGAGGGATTATTGGATTGGTAAAATTAACTATTACTTTAGTTGAAAAGGTAGGAGTTTGGATAGTAAAAGTGGAAAGTTGGTCTATTAGAGGTATGGTTAGAGGTTCTTGATTGGTGATATATGGTAACCCTAATTACTACTCAAAGGTGGCTCAATTTGTGTCAATATTGGAGGTAAATTCCAATTTTTATACTAGCCTAGAGAATGGTTTATAGGTTGGTTTGATTCCCTGAATAGTAGACTTAAAATATAATCCTTTAGGTGGAGACATGGGGATGGTAAACTTGTCCTCTTCCTCAATCAAAGGATGAAATGTTGAAATAGGTGGATCCTCTATAGGGGGAGTAGACATGGGGGTTTTCTCCATGGGAATGATTCTTGTAAATGGATTGGGTTTATCAGTAGTTGAAGGTGAAGATAAGGTGGTAATGTTTGGGAGTCCCAATATATCAGTTGGAAGAGTGGTTAGGGACCCCACTACCTCAATAAGTGGAGGGAGAGAAGATGGTATTTCCTTATTTTGAGTATCTAAAGGAAGGTACGATGGGTCCATTATCTCAATAGATGATAAAAAATTGAAATATTGGATACTATATGGTTTGATAATGCGTGCATCAAGGACCATGTTAACTATATGGGTATCATGAGAGCACTTGATGTTGTTGTTCTAATTCTTAGTAGGATCATGGTTCAATAAAGGTTGATTTAATATATCAAGGGCTTGGTTTGACAGTGCATTAGGTTTGTCCAATGTAAGCTCCCCCTTGTTAATGAGGGACTAGACAAGGCTCTTGAAGGTGTTAAACCTATTGATGTCATGTCATATAACCCAATGAAAGGCACACAGGTCATTCTCATTGTACCAACTAGGTACAGGGTGAGAAGATTCAAATTATTGTGGTGGATTGATAGGAGGAATTTGAATGATGTTGGCCTTTAATAACTTCTCCAAGATAGAGGCATAGGATTCTCCAAGTGGAGTGAAATACTTTTGGTTGTTTTGAGTTTGGTTCCTCAGTTTTATTTTAGAGAAATAGAGGAATCAGATTAGTTGATGTAAGGTGGAGGAGTGTCCTTTAATACAACATGTTCATGGTTCCCTTACTTTTGGTGTTGGTATTGGACTTATTTCTTGACTTGGAAGATGAAGCCTTATTGGTTTTATAAGTTGAGTTCTTATTCTTGAGCTTTAGCTTTCTTTCATCAATGGCTCGATTCTCTAACTTATGTGTCATGGTAAAATATTCATTGAAGTTTCATAAGCTTTGTACATGTAGTGTAGAGGAAATATGCTTAGCACATGCCTGAGCAAAGATCTCTATGAGTTCATGTTGAGGTAATGAAAAGGAAATTTTATTAATTAGGCTCCTCTAATGAGCCACAAAATTAGTGATGGGTTCATCCTCAAATTGTTAGATAGAGTAGAGGTCAGTGATAAAGACTTTCTTAGAGACATTGATCAAACAATGGTCTAAGAAGGTTTGATCCAATTGAGTGAAGGAGAAAAGGGAGTTCTTAGGTATGAAACTATACCAATCCAATGCCAAGCTAGCTAGAGACATGGGGAAGGTATGGAGAAGAAGGGAATCATCATAGGTGATGAGATAACAAGCATGCCTAAATTCCCTAAGGTGTTTTTGGGTATCCTCCTTACTTTAAAACTTATAGAACTTAAGAAGTTCCCATTGGGGAGGATATGGTGTGATAGGTATGAATGGGTGGATGGGTTTATTGCATATTTGTTCATATGATAAGATGTTGTGGACACCTAAAATGGATGACTCTAAGGTGGTAATATTTTCCATAAGAATATTCATTTATATGGATTGGGGTTGTGCACCCAAAAGGTTATAAGATGCATATCATTGCATTAGTTGGGAGACATGTTGATAATGGGTAGAATATTTGGAGGCTACCACATATGGGTAAGTGGATGTCAATGGTTGGGTAGAAGATACATAAAGGTAGGTAGAGGTAGGTGTTTCGGTAGTGGGTACATGCCCTTATGGATTAGGGATGTATCCAAAGGTTGGTCCAAGGGGAGCTTGTTGGATAGGAGCGGTAGTTGGGTTGGTGATCGATGGAAGGGTAGTGACCCTTATGCTAATTAGTGGAAAAGTAGAGGGTATGGACACCATATGTATTTAAAGTGAAGTAATGATTTATGGGTTTAAGGTAGCCAAAGTAAGGTTGGTAGTGCTAGATGTAGGCACTCTTATAGTGGAAGAGTGGTTGTTAGGAGTAGAAGTTATAAGGGTAGTGGTAGTTTAGGTTGGTTCTCTATGGTAGTTTTGAAAAGGTTATTGGTTGATGAGGAAGTATGGGTAGTTAATTGTTGGGTAGTAATCATGGTGATAGATTTACCCCCTATGAGATGGAGGGGCATGCCATAAGGTAGATATATGGATGAATCCCAAGCTGGGATATGGTAAGATGTGGTTGTAAGGTAATGTTTCAAGGTCATGGGATTGTTATCTAAGAAAGTGGCAAATTTTGAATCTCTTTGAGGAACATCTCAAGGGAAGGTATAACTTCTCAAGGGGTGAGGAGAGTCTATTGGTTCATAAACATAGTCAATGGATAAGGAGGTAGAAGAGGTAGGTTGGCTTGGTAATGGGTTTTGCTCTGCAAGGTCTCTTCACTTTGGTGAGTGAGAACCATATGAGATAAGGGAGATAGAAAAACAAATATCCTCACTAATAAAAAAAAATTAGACAAGAAAATATCAAATAAATCAAATCACACTCTAAAATATGCATTAAACCCTAGAGTTTTAATTAATCTCTCTTTTGGGTTCTACCTAAAGAAGATGTGTGACTGAACTTGGTTTATAGAGCAAGAACTAGAGAGGAAGTCTATGGTTGGTTTTAGGTTGTGTTTAGGCACTCAAAAAAAATTGTATTGGAATCAATACATGGCTTGTTATTTGGGCCTACCCCCTCACTTCACACACTACATCGATAAGGGTGTTAGGTGCTTAGCCAATATAAACTGATATCCAAAGATTATACTCAATCAGAGAGCTGAGTTAGTTATCCCCTTGGTAATGACCTCCAAGTGGAATTTTCAAGAAAGGGTAAGGTTACTGCTAAGTGATGAAATCTTAATTGGGCCTTGTCTCAAGTTTGTTTTTATGTTTAATTAATGAAATTTATTTAATTTAGTGTGTTCTACAAAAAGTGATGCTATGATAGATTATTGTGCCTTAATTCAAAGTGAGTTATAATTAGAAGCAAAAAATGGATGCACTTAATTTTAAACCCAAAACGTATTTTATTTTTGTTAATGAGCATAGTTAGGGATAAAATCATTTAGATGCAAAGAAAAGAAACCCAAAGTAAATAATCAAGGTCCCAATTAGCATGCCAAAATGTTTCAATAAATTTCTTGCTTGTTATTAGAAAAGAGGAAAGAAGAAACTAAGTATGAGAATTGTTGAAAAACTTGATTGATTGTGTATGCATTGAAATTAGAAGATTGTGAAGAGATCCTCTTTGTCTTGGGAGGATGATAGGTAGATAAGAAATCACTAAAGTAAACTTGTTTGTTAGACAGATAGTTGGGTAGATTACCTAGTGATAGCTAGATCTTAGAATTGAGAGCTTCTTTAGGGGTTGTCAATCTACACATTTTAAAAAATTAATTTTATAAAATAGAAATGGAAATACTTGCATCAATGGATTAAAAGGTATTGAAATTTAATACAAGAATTCATGCTTAGGAAATAGACTAGAAATGATTAAATTAGCAATTAAGCTAATTAATATTAGTTATAGATGGTTGGGGTATCCTTTAGAAAATTTGAAAGGGGTCTATGAACAGGTAGGAACATAGAAAATCAAGTTTGGTTGAGGATAGGTAGGTGAAAAAATATTTCTATTCTTCATTTCCATAGTGACCATCAGTGGTTGGTTTGACCATCGGTGGTTAAGGTGACCATCAATGGTTGAGCTGACTATCAGTAGTTGGATAGACCATGATGGTTATTGTGTCTATATCTGGGTTGGTAAAAAGGGTTGATTAATGAGATCCAATATATGGATTCTGAGAGATGGATTCCTGTACATTTATTCCTCTTTACATTACATTATAATATTAACACATTTATTGTCCATTTTTTCCAATTCCAATGTTAGTTATTTTCCTTTCCCATACCAATTTTCATTTTCCTTATTTCATTTCCTCTACATGAAACAATAATGGGGTTGTGGGATGATGATACCATTCTATTGAGATCAGATTCAATAGATTGATTTAAAAAAATGATAAGGTGAATATACCAAAAGATATGGATTTGAACCCTTGGTAAATAAATGCCTACTTAATAGTTCAAATGCTATGCTTTGAATCACTCAACCATCTTTCCTACGCAATCTCTCCATTTAAATCCAAAAAATTAAAATTGGATTAGTGGATATCAAGTTAAAAGTTATTCTTGTTTATATATGAGAACTTCCTTTTATAGAAGTAAATTACTTAACTTATTCAATCCCCCCTAAATAAAAAAGAATATTTTACGACACTTTTTATTTTCTTCTTGTTTTAGCAAATTAGAATCTTTCTCAATAAGTTGATCTCATCTTATTCAGGTTGCCCAATCCAATTCTAAAATTGAGCTAGATATATTAATACATTTAATTCATGATCATATATACATAATGATTACATAGTATTATTAATAATTCTTCAGTAAGGATTCATAGTACAAATTGTATCATTATGATGATATTTTAATCCATATTTATTATATATGTTAATATGGGTATGCACAAAATGATCATTTAGTTCTCATTATGTAATGATGCTTTCACTTCACTTGTTTGCTCATTTGGATCATGAGAAAATGAGTCTAGACTTATTGAGTTTTCAGAATATTGCATTTATTATAAATTTGATTATTTATATTGTTCTTTTGTTAATTTAATGAACACCCATTTTGAATATTCTCTATCTATTTTTATTTAGAATAGTCAATTATATTAGAATTTTCACATATTTACAATTAGAAGGAAACCCATTTATTATGTTATTGTGCATCAAAAAGTCATTTTTTTCATGGGATCATTTCCATATGGGGAATGAAGGAAATTATTAAATCTCTAATTGACTATGCTTAGATCTTAGAGAAATGATGATTTTATCGATAATACCTTCACAATTGTAGTAGATATCTTATTGCAAATAATCCCAATGGCTTCAAGGGAGAAAGAGGCATTTACCTATTATAGAGATGATGTGATTTGATTTTCTCTTTCTATTTTTCTCATTTTATGGAATGGAGGGATATTGAGTCAAAGAAAACTTACACTTAGTGAAAGTGAGTTTCATTAATAAAATAATTCTTTCTTTCATGTATCACCGATTGATGTAGCCTTAGATGCTTTGATCTTCTAAGATTATAGTATCAAGAAAAAGGTTACACATGTGCATGTAATAGGTGTTAATGGTAAAACCTATTTGATAGGCATGCATAGGGTAAAAAGCACTACATGTGCAAATAGAAAACACAAACACTTCATTATCATACATATGACCTTTTTATAAAGGGATAGTGAGAATTATTGGGGCAACAAACATCCATCGCATTTCTACTTTGGATACCACTAGAACCATAAGAGATTTTTGAAGTGAATAATCCCATTAAAATATGGTGCGTTAAGGAAAAATAAATCATTGAAGGTTCCATTTTTAATGATAATCTAAAATCCTCATTATTAAAAAAAAGAATCTTTGCAAGAAGGATGGTTAGAGATTTATCAGAAATACACTAGCTCCTATTAGGCTTTAATGATGGGGATAAGACTCTCTTTACAGTTCAACAAATTAATTCCCTTATTATGTAAAATAAAAAGAATAGATGTATGAGGTGAACATATCATGTATTGTTTTGTCACAGAGATCATTTCAATTGAATGAATGACTGTAATGAATGTTAGCTCAATCTAAAGGGGAATATATGGAAGCTTTAAAAAATTATTATGAATCCATGTGCCTAAAAATCAAAATTTATGATCAAAGTTATATACTATATAATATATGTATTATCCACATGAGTAATGGGGAACATACTAAGGCTTTGGAATATTATTTATAGGCATTAAAATGAAACCCATATTTACCACAAGATCTTAATAACATGGCCCTGATCTGTCATAATGTGCAGCTATCTATAATATAAAATGAATTCATTTAGAATTACAAACTAGGATAAAAGAATATGCTTTCTACATATATGCCATCCTAAGGGATGGTTTTAATCAGTTGTATTAAAAAAAAATACCTCATAGGATCTCAAATATGAATGGATAAATAGAGATTATATATTCTATGGATTAAAAAATCATTTAATTGATGGGGAAAGCACCATAAAGATCAATTATTGAAATTTTGGGCTGATATGATTAAATTTAATCATTTAAAAAAATAAGGAATCAACTTATGTAATAAAGTTGATTTACTATGCTATTGAGCAATGGTGTAGGATTAGATCTTAAAGATGTGAAGTAATCTCCTACCACTTGTAGATGGAAAGTACTATTTGAAAGTTCTATATAAAATGTAGATAGTTACCCCTTAAAAAGACTTCTATTTGGATAATTAATTAGATATTTTTATTTCTAAACTTCATCTATATGAGGGTGGGAGAAAAGATAAAACCTTTTTCATTTATCGAAAGTGAAGTTTGAAACTCATGCCATTGACCCTTTATGTTCTTTTGGTTAACCTAAACCTATTCCTAATGAACTATCATCTATTTTTTAAGTTTGGGTAAAGAACTAAAGAATAATAGTGAATTGAGCAATATGAGGTAAGAAACTCTCAAGTACAATTCTAAGGGAAGAAAACTTTTCCAAGTTGACCTATCCTAATCAAGGAGAATAGGTCATTCAATAAGGAGATCTTGAAATTTCAAAGGCTTGGTTCAATCAAGTTGTTGAGTATTGGAAGCAAGCTATTACTCTTGCTCCAAGTAATTATATTGAAGGAAAAAATTGGTCAAAGATTTTATGATGTTTTGTAGAATGAAAATCTCTCTATTACCATACTAGTAGATCGTATGGATTATGATATGAAATATTTTATCCATATAAGATAAATAAATGTTTCATACTATTCGATCAAATTAGCTCCTCTTATTATGTTGTCATTTTAGACATAAATATATTGACAATAAAATAAATAATTCCTTCTATGGATCATTAATAAAAGGGATCTTTTGAATAGGAGTAAATCTCATCTAGAGATTTAATTTTTTAAGGATCCATTAATATTTATCCACAAATAATTCAAAGTTTTTGGGATTCAAAAATGTTATTTGGGACATATTGGGTGTGTAAAGATAACAAACTTGATATCAAGATAATTATAATACACATTATACCGAGAAATGCCTTTTCCCACTAGGTAGGAAAGACATTTTCCATAAATGGTCCATTGAGAACCTATGGTATATGTCATAATAAATTTGAACACCTACAAAAAATTGACTCCCATATCATAGTTTTCTTTAGTCTTTAACTATGAAATAAAGAGAGGAATGAGTTGAGAACATATATCTATCATTCAATAATTCCTTCTCATTGGTAGGTTTGTTCTCATGTCTCATCTAGAAAGAGGAGAAATTAATGATCATTCATTCACCAGATCTATAAGTAAAGATTGTGGTGGAGAGGGATCCTATTAAAACATATTTTGAAAAATGGGCTAAAATTGGTCATTTCTCAAAGATACTAGTTAAGGGACCTAATACTACCAATTAGATACAGAACCTACATGTTGATGCTCATGAATTTGATAGCCATACCAATGATTTGGAAGAGATCTCTCACAACGTATTGAGTGTTCCTTTTAGTCAACTATCCATTATCTTTATTTAGCTAAGTGGGACATACTTTCATAATGCTCGTTTCTCTAATTATGAAGCATGGCTAGGTCATCCTACTCACATCAAACCTAGTGCTCAAGTTGTTTGGAAAATTGTAGGTCAAGAAATTTTGAATGGAGATTTAGGTGGAGGTTTTTGAGGAATATAAATAACCTTTGGGTTATTCCAAATTTGGTGATCATCTAGAATAACTAGTGAATTACAATTTTATTGCACCGTAACTAGTGCATTGATCTTTATAGCATTAATGTTTTTTGTTGGTTGGTTACATTATCACAAAGTTACTCAAAAATTGGCTTGGTTTGAATATGTAAAATCCATGTTGAACTACCATTTAGTAGGGTTACCAGGACTTGGGTCTCTAGGTTGGGTAGGAAACCAAGTACATGTTTCTTTACCTATTGACCAACTCCTAGATGCTAGAGTGGACCCTAAAGAGATACCACTTCCTCATGAATTTATTTTAAATCATGATCTTTTAGCTCAAATTTATCCCAATTTTGTTGAGTTATTGACCCTATTTTTCAACCTGAACTGGTCAGAATATTTTGATTTTTTGACTATTCATGGAGGACTCAATTCAGTAACTAGGGATCTATGGCTAAATGATACTTCACATCACCATTTAGCTATTACAATTCTATTTTTGATCATAGTTTATATGTATATAACCAACTGGGGTATTGGCCATAACCTCAAGGAAATTTTGGAAGATCATAAAGGTTTATTTATAGGAGAGGGTCATAGAGGGCTTTATGAGATCTTAACTACCTCATGTCATGCTCAATTATCTCTTAACCTAGATATGCTAGGATCTTTAACTATTGTCTTGGCTCACCACATGTATTCTATACCCCCTATCCATATCTAGATATTGACTATGGTACCTAACTCTCTATGTTCATGCACCATATGTGGATTGGTGTATTTCTCATAGTTGGTGTTGCTACACATGCATCTATGTTTATGTTAAGAGACTATGATCTAACTACTCAATATGATAATCTTTTAGATCATGTTCTAAGACATCATGATGCAATTATATCACACCCAACTAGGCATGTATATTCTTAGGTTTCCATAGTTTTGGTCTATATATTTATAATGATACTATGAGTGATTAAGATGTCCTCAAGATATGTTTTTAGATAATAATATATAATTACAACCTACCTTTACTCAATGTATATAAAACACCCATGCCTCATCATCTAGTTTGATAGCTCCTGATGTAATAACAACCACCAAATTAACATAAGGAGGTGATGATTTGGTAGAAGTAGGTGCCAAAGTGGATTTTTTTACCTATTCGATTAGGAAATATAGATTTTTTAGTGCACCATATTCATGCATTTACTATCCATGTGACTATATTAATACTACTTAAAGGTGTCTTATTTTCTCGTAGATCTCATTTAATACCTGATAAAGTGAATCTTGGTTTTTGTTTTCCTTGTGATGGGCCTAAAAGAGGAGGAATATTTCAATTATTTGATTGGGATCATGTCTTCCTAGGGTTATTTTGGATATCTAATGCAATTTTGGTAGTAATATTCCATTTCAACTGGAAAATTTAGTTCGATGTTTGAGGTAGTATAAGTGATCAAGGAATGGTAACTCATATCATGGGAGGAAACTTTGCCCAAATTTCCATTAAAATTAATGGGTGGATCCATGTCTTTCTATGGTCACAAGCCTCTCAATTAATTCAATCTTATGATTATTCTTTATCTTCATATGGTCTTTTCTTCTTAGGTACTCATTTTGTTTCGGCATTTAGTTTAATGTTCCTATTTAGTGGTCATGGATATTGGAAATAACTAATTGAATATATTGTTTGGCCCCATAATAAATTAAAGGTTATTTCTATCATCTAGCCCAAAGCCTTGATTATTTTCTAAGGACATGCCATAGGAGTAACTCATTACCTTCTGGGTTGAATCACCACAATATGGGCATTCTTCCTAGCAAGAATTATTGTAGTAGGATAATGGATAGGAGGATTTTAAAAGAATTATAACATCAATATTTAAAAAATTTAGCCAAGACTTGGCCCACGACCTAAATACTCATCATATTTGGTTTGGTAGTGATATTGCACATGAATTTGAGAGTCATGATGATATTAATGAATAATGTCTTTATCAAAATATTTTTTCTTCTTACTTTGGTTGGTTAACTATAATATTTATATAAACCTATAGTAATTTATTCCACATGGCTTAGCAAGGAAATTTTAAAGCATGGGTCCATGATCCCTTATATGTAAGGCTTATTATTCATGAAATTTGGGATCTTTATTTTGGTTAATTAGCTGTAGAAGCCTTTACCTAAGGAGGTTCCCCTGGTCCAATAAATATTAATTATTTTTGTATTTATTAGTGGTGATAAAAAATTGGCTTACGCACTAATGAATATCTTTATAATGGAACTCTTTTCTTTCTATTTATTTATTTTTATCTTTTTAATAGCAGGTTGGTTGAATCTACAACCTCAATGGAAACCAAGTGTTTCATGGGTTTAAAATGTTGAATCTCATCTCAATAATCATTTGTCGAGGCTCTTCAAAATTAGTTATTTGGCTTGGATGGGAAATTTAGTTCATGTTTCTATCCTTGAATCATGGGGGGAACACATAATATGGTTTAATTTCTTATCTGTATTACTATATCCTCAAGGCATAGAACCCCTTTTTATAGATGAGTGGAATTTTTATATTCAAAATATATATTCTAGTAATCATTTATTTGGTATCTCATAAGGGTCGGGAACTTCTACTCTAACTTTTTTGAAAGGATTTCACTCATAAACTCAAATTTTTTGGCTGACTGATATAGTTAATCATCATTTAACTATTGCATATTTATTTTTTATTGTTGGTCATATGTATAGAATTAAAATTGGGATCAGACATAATATAAAAGATATTTTAGAAGCACATATTCCTTCTAGATGCTAATTAGGACACAGATATAAATGTCTTTATAACACAATTAATAATTTTCTTCACTTTCAATTAGGTCTTTCTCTAGCTTCTTTTGGGGTTATCACTTCCTTGGTGGCTCAACACATGTATTCTTTACCTACCTATGCATTCATATCACAATACTTTAGTACCCAAGCTACATTATATAATCATCATCAATACATTACCAGATTCATTATGACAGAGGCATTTTATCATGAAGCTCTATTCCTCATTAGGGATTATAATCCAAAATAGAATAATGATAATGTATTGGTGAAAATTTTGGAACATAAGGAATATATAATATCCATTAACATCCTTCCCCCCTAAAGTTGGCCATCATCTTGATGACACTTATTCCAACATAATTTCTTTAATAAACATTATTTAGTAGAAAATTAAATAATATCCAACAACATATTAAGTAAATAAATGTGGAAACAACCTATAAAACTCATCATAGTCCTCTTAGGTGGCATTATATTTAGAATATTGGTCCCATTTGACATTGCACTATGACACTTCTCTATTATATAAACTAAGTTTACGAGTGTCAATTATTCTACTTGGTTCTACTATGACCACCCTGAGATCCAAAACCTATAAATCAATCCAATCCAATACATGATAAGGATCAACAACATACTTTTTAAGATAGGACATATGGAAAATATTATACAAAAGAGCTAGATCTAGTGGCAAAGAAATCCTATATGCTATAATATTAATCACTTCTAGAACCTCTAAGGTTCCCACATATCTTGGTGAAAGTTTCACTAATTTTCCAAACTTATTCAAACTTTTTTGAGGCTTAACCTACATAAATACTTTATCAACAATAAAAAACTATCTTGTTATTATTTTTAGACCAACATAACTTTTATTTCTATCATTGGACTCAACCAACCTTTGTCTAATTTTCCTAACTTGGTCTTTCATATTCTACATGAATTTCAAGTCTAAAGACTACCTTGTCTTCTATCATATCCCCATTGATTAGTGTTTTTCACCTCCTTCTATATAATGCCTTAAACAGATCCATTTTCAATGCTAATTGATATGAGTTTTTGTAGGAAAAATCAACCGATGAAAGGTATTCCTCGTATTTGTATTATTGACCCATGTAATACATTCAAAGGATATCTTTTAAAACTTGGTTAATTCTTTCTATCTATCCATCAGTTTCTAGGTGATATGCAGTACTAAAATTCAAATGTGTACCTAGAGCTAAATCAAAATTTAATTAAAATATATAATTCATTATTATATCTTGATCATAAATGATCTTTTATATAAATCCATGCAATTAGTTCACCTTTTTTATGAATCTCTTTACGAGCATAGGTGCATCATCTATTAAGGTATCTAGTGTGAAGTGAGCTACCTCAGTTAACTTATCAACTACCACCAATATCATATCATGTTATATATATGATAATGGTGAACCTTGGAAAAATTTTATGCTAATCACCTACCACTTCTATTCTGATATATCATGAAGATGTAAAAATCATGTTGGATGCACATGTTCAGCTTTTACATGTTAACATTACAAATAATGAGATACAAAATCCATTGCATCCTTTTTGATCCCTTTACATAAATAGATAGGTCTTATCTCATCCATGAGATTAGTTACTCTAGGATGCCTTGAATATGGGGCATTTTATAATTCCTTTAGTAGTGTGCTCTTCATATTCTCTCTATCAAGCACATACATCCTATCATTGTATCTCAAAAGACCATCACTCTCTAACTTGAATTATTTAAATTTTAGATTATGAGCATTATTTGACAATGCCTTATTAAATTTATCATATAATTAATCTCAAAGGGATAATTTAATTACCTTATTTTGGAGATTAATCTTTATAATAGCCAAGGTTTCTATGTATCTTCTACAACTTAGGGCATCTGTAACTCTATTTTCCTTACCATTGGTATAGTTAATATCAAAATCATAATTAGATAAGAATTTTGACTAGTGTCTCTGACGTGTATTCAGGTTCAATTGGGTGAAGATATAATTGAGTCTCAAGTTAACAGTCTTGAGCTCAAATGGTTTCCCAATAGATAACGTATCCATACTTGTAAGGCATGCACTATTGTAGGAATTTATAGATCATGAGGGGCATAATTCACCTCATAAGGCTTACATTTTCTGGTCTCTTATGTTAAAAATGAATTATTTTGCTTAAGAAATCCTCTAATTCCATCCCTAGATGCATCCATGATTATTGAGAAATGATCATTAGGATCGAGAACTATTAGCATAGGTATCAAAGTAAGCCTCTTTTTAGTTCCTAAAAGGCTTTTTCACACTTTTTTGACCAAATAAAGCTTTGATTCTTCCATTTAAGAGAGGTTATTTGGTTATTTATATTTGATAAATTTGGAATAAATTTCCTATAATAACCCATAATCCCATAGAACTCCTCACCTCATCTATATTTTTAGGCTCTATCCATTCTATTATAGCTCTTATCTTCCAAATCCACTAAAATTCCATCCATAAAGATAATGTGTCCCAAGTATTACACTTTCTTCTATTAAAATGCACATTTTGATAACTTGCCATATAATTTATGCTTCTGCAAATGCTATAAAACTAATTCTAGATGTTGAAGATGCTCTTACTAATTTTTAGAATATATGAGAATGTCATCCATAAAAACTAACACAAAGTGGTCTATATAATCCCTAAACACATTTTTCATGATATTCATAAATGTTGCTAGAGCATTTTTTAACCTAAAAGACACCACTATAAACTAATAGTGCCCATACTGAGTTTTTAACATTGTTTTAGGAATGTCCTCATCTTAGATTCTCAATTGATGATCCCTACTCAAAGATAAATATTATAGAATATCTTTACCCCTCACATCTAATCAAAGAGATAATCAATGTGAGGTAATAGATTCATATTCTTGATTGTCACCTTTTTTAACATCTGATAATCAATACACAAGAAAAGAGTACTATACTTCTTTATGAACACCATTGATGCACCCCATGGTGACACACTTAGTCAAATAAACCCTTTTAATAATAACTCTTGAAGTTGAGCCTTTAACTCAACCAATTTTGTAGTTGTCATCCTATATGATGGCTTTGATTATGGTTGACGTCTAGGTATGATATCAATCAAGAAATCAAACCTGCATTTGGGTGGTAATCTTGGTATTTTTTTAGGAAACACATCCTAAAATTTCTTAATAAAAGGTTAATCCTCAATGGATGGTTTCTTATATTCCTCCATCTCATTTATTTTAATAATAAATGTCTGACATCCTTTCTTTTGAGCCTTCTTGAGTTAAATTTTAGAAATTTTCTTGAGTTTTAACTCTCTTTTCTCACCCTAAAGTTATGTCTAATTTCCAAAATCATCTTAACACTCAACCCTCTTCAAATAGAAATCAACATTAGCTTTATGCTCTACAAGCCAATTTACTCCTAGGATCACATCATATGACCCTAACAATACAACATATAAATTCACTATTGTAGTGAATTTAGGTAACCTAATCTCAACTTCCACTAGACACTTGTCAAATTCAACCTTTGACTCATTCCCATACTATAATAACCATCCATTATCCATAATGCTAGCTTTAATAGATAACTTATTAAGTATTATAAAATAAATAAAACATTAAGTATCCCCAGTGTCAATAAAAATAGAAACTAGATGATCGAACAAAATCCATGTTAGTTAAATAGAAGAAGATTGGAATTTAACTTGATGATTATCAATAGCTACATGAATCTGTTATTGAAACATTCCCTATTACAAAGTAGAACCCTTATTCTTTCCATCTAATTTACCCTAAGTACACTCTCTAGTGTAATGGCCACCTCCACAAATGAATAAACCTCCAAGTGGTACTCTCCTATCAGACCCTTGAAACCATTTCTAGGTTTCCCATTTCCTAAGATACTATTAAACTTGGCATTTTGGATCTTGGATTCATCACTCCTCTTCTAATTTTTATTTTTGAAAAAAAATTTAGGACCTTTAAACATTTTCTTGAACTTATCTTTGACTTGAGTAATAAATTTTAGTTTCTTTTCCTAATTTACTACCTTCTCAAAGAATTGATCCATGGTAGATGGCCCATGCACATCCACCTCACAACCAATTTGGGGTTTTAATCCCATAATTAACTTATTAATTCAAAATATATCACCTACCTAATATTAAGGAACATAACTTAGTAGATTGGTGAATTAATCCTAGTACTTACAGATCAAAATCCATGTTTGTTATTTTGGAGAAGTTCATCTTTGGATTCAAGCTTGCTTGAGAGTTGATAAATCCTTGGCACCCTCTATTAGCTCCCCTTTTTTAGCCTATTTTTTTCTTAGGGCCCCTTCTTCAAATTTTTCCTAAGTACTAGCCTATGTCTGCTTCTTCCACATAGAAACCTAACATTCATCTGGCTCATTGAATCTCTCATTTCACTCTAGAGGAGTGCCAGTTTGACACATGGAAAACATGTGTTCTTCAAAGCCTTCTCCTTTTGGGTCAGACCTCTAATTAGTGAAATTGGTCAATAAGATGATAAATGAGCCCACAAAATAATTTTTAAAAGGATAGATACATCTTCAACACATGGCACCCTCATATTTAATTTTGTGAAGGGATGACCAGCTTCCCCCAGAAGAGCATCTAATTGACACGTGCCACCCTCATGCTCAGTGAAACCATCTTTTAACTATAATGACATCATCATGAGTGCACATGCTAAAATCTCTAGTTGTTATCCCCATGAGTGACTGTCTCACCTATATATTCTAGGATCACTCCTTTTAATGGGAGATCATGGGGGATCATCTTGGATCTACTATTTTTTAGATTTTGTTGGTATTATCTATTTGTACACATTCATGTTTTAATAGACTAGGAATATTAATAGTTAGGATTTTTCTATTCTATAACCTTAATAGGTGCACCTCACATATGTGATTAGACACTTTATATGCACCTTTATGGCCTTATATATTTTTTTCCACATAAAATGAAGAGGATATGGTGTTCTATGTTATTTTGAGTGGAAAATTATCTTTGTTCGCTATTTCTTTTCTTTTGCTTCTATAGTGTGAATCTTTATTTGCATTATAGATCTTAATTCATGCTTTATGCTCCTTTATGGTCTATAATGTTAAGGATTTATTATATTTTATGTAAATATAGTTTAATTATTTAAATATCTTAATGAATAACCTTATTTAGTGTTATTTTACTATTATTTGTTTTTGCTTCTCTCTATCCCTTTTCATCCTTAAATTAAACAAAGATCCAACTTCTAAAATCTTGTAGTTTACTTTACAAATTGCATTCAGTCCCACATTTGTAAGGATTATCATAGGAGGCTATTAAACATGAGGTAAGATTTTTAGGTGTTAACAATTCTTTCTTTCTTGGCATGCCCGGTGGGATGGATTCACTAGTCTGATTGACTAGTGACACAAGTTTATGATCCATAGGCCCATAACAAGATCATAGACTAAAAATAATCCAAGTTTACTAATGCCACCTTTGTGGGATCCCACTCACCAAAGAGCCTCAGGGTCCAATGCTACATAACAACAATAATAACATCAAATGGTTCATCTAGGCCCACCAAGGAACTTTGTGTCATGAGATAATAGTAGCCCACTTATCCCTCTGATGCCCCTAGTGTATGAGACCCCATCCCTGTAAATGCTTTAAAGGTGTTCCCCAAGTTTTTGGGATAAGATTTAAATACATCAATCAAACATCTCCAAAATGTCGAAAATGTGTGCACTGTTCACTACATCACCATGCAGAATGTAGCCTTAAGGCTACTATCAACCTCTTTCAAAGGGTAGGCTCTTGAATGGTATCAATCTTTTCCAATAAACTAAATCAGAATTAGGGATGACCTAGGAGATAAATTCTTTAAATGATTTAATGAGAAGGAAAATCAATCATCCCTCTTATAGTAGCTAATAAACATCAAAAGGGCCTCATAAGAAGCCATGGTTTATTTTAACACTAGGTTCAAAAAATCTTGGCAAAGGATCCCACTAGCAACTCAACCACCCATAGGCATGGCTAGTATTTTTTACTTCAAGGCTCTCAATTTAGACATTGTGGTCATGATCTAATCACTTAGAGTTTAAATGCTACTAGATGCATATGACATCATGGTAAGGATTGAGACTAACCTAATCAATATGGAGAGGCTTCCTCCTTAGTCACCAATGTTTATGTTCCCCAAGATGTCTATGCCTCCATAAGAATTTTTGAACACTTCGGGAGCCTTGCCTCCCTATATGTATGTGTACCTACCCACTTAGGCAAGTACATCCACCACATATTCATTAGTGATGGAGATGAATGATATTAAAATTATTATGTGGAACTTCTCCAATGAGATAATCAATCTCAAAAGGCAACAGGCCATACCTCTAAAACCTTCTTTTAATAACTATCAAGAAAGGAAACCACCTTACTAGTAGAATCAATACCAAGAGAGGTAAAGGCCAAACTACAAAGCACTATATCACCAAGGTCCAAATCATCAAGCATCGAGTCATCAGACACAACCCATGAATCAAATGGTTATGGTTATAGATCCTTTACACATAATATTTCCAAATGTGAGCAAAGAGCCAGTGGCTAGTCAAAATAAATTGGTAGATGATTATAATTCATGGTGTTTTCCTTTTAATGATTCCCATGAGCCCCAAAATTATCCAATGGGAAACCTATAATAGAAGGTTTTCAATTAATGATGACAAGGGAATGCACCTAATTCAACCTACACATACCAATCCCTAGGGATTGACAATGCAGTCTTGGTGGCATAAATGCAAGGGATGTCCTTGGAACAAGAGGGAAAAATATCCCCATAACATGAATTATTTTTCTAAATAGAGGGTGAATATGTAGTCTACGTGAATTAGGTCCCTATATATATAACCCCATAAGTACAATCAAACTACTACACTCCCTAGTAAAAGAGATTAGCTAAAATTCCTAACGTTGCCATAAGACCCAAAGTGACTTTTGAGAAATGCTCGATAGCTCAGTATCCACCCCTAACCTATCCAAGATGGAGTGAGTTAATGTAGAGAAAGGTAAAATAACCCAAGGTCCCACCTCTGAAGTCATACAATGTGGTAGAGCAACTAAAGAAGTTTTTAGCTAATGTTCTTCTCTAGGACATCTTAACCATCCCCAAACAAAAATATTTTTTGAAAGAAGCCCTAGAGTAACGAGAAAGTCCCATGTAATGGAATCCAACTATATATCTTACAAAAACAAAGGTGAAATAATCTATCACAAATGCACAAACCCATATACCCTCTACATTCATCAATACCAAGGAAGGGGTAAGCAAAATGAAACCTACCCCATTCTATTTAACATTGATTACAGAGAAGAAGTGGTTTCATTATTCCATGATTGATTCATATATGAGAATAATAATAATTCCAAAATAGATAGCCAATATATTACAATTGAAGTATGAACCTTTGAATAAAGGGCTAATGCAACTAGAAAAGAAAAAGGTTCAAACCCTAAGGATCATCCAAGCTCTCCCCCTCACATTATAATCCTATCTTATCATAACTATACCATAATACATTGTAGTGATAAACATCCCACCTATTTTTTGGATATGTTTATCAAGGGATTTCACTACCAAAATTGGTGGATACTTGTCATTGGACTAGTCCCATTTGATCCTGAGAACCAAGTATGGTTCAAAATTAAAAGTGTTGTCTAAACTACTTCACATAAAGCACATAGTGAATGAAATGATGACAAACTTAGAAGTAACACACACCTCTTTCTCAATAATAGAGATGCACTATATAGAAACTATCAAAGGAGAGAAGGTGGCAAATAATAAGAACCTTGAAGAAGATGCCTTTATTAATGAGTTCATCAAGAATGATCCATTTAAAAACTTTGATACCATAAGCCTCAAAACCCATGTGATCCATGATGACGCTGGGACATTCAAAAAATATTAAATAATGAATAATATTAGAACAAAAGGCCTAGGGATGAGTTCAAATTATGGAATCTGCATTTTGATGGTATAAAGTGCAAGGCTAACTCTAGAGCTAATATTTGACTAAAATCTCCTTCTAGAAAAGAGACCCTCTAAGCCTTATAATTTTAGTTTGCCTATACAAATAATAAGATTGAATATGAGGATCTATTCCATTGCCTCATCCTCACTAAGTGAATGGGCATCAAGCAGATAAAGGTATTCAATGATTTCAAATTAGAAGTGAGGTAGGTGAGAGGGGTAGCATCCATAAAGAATATGCGTATGAGGTCTTACAACTACCATACATGAGATATAACTAAATATTTCAAATCCTTCAACATTAAAATCATCCCAAGAAACATTAGTTTGGAGGCCAATAGGATGGAAAAAATAAGCTCCCAATTCAACACAATAACAGACTTGTTCAACAATGAACAAACATTACGGGTAATCATCAAGCTTGTTATCCCAGATAATAACCAAAACTGGTAGGTATTTATTTGACAGTGATACTCAAATTATGATGTTTCTCCAAAAATCATGCAAGTTTGTAAAATAACTAGAAAAATTAAAGATGCCTATGGAGATTAAATTATACATTTGAATACCAATAAGTTGCCAAAAGGCCTCATCACCTTGTAAAATCTTTTTGACTTTGATGATGCAAGGAATAACAAATACAAGTTTGTTATGGATAAGGGTGACTACTTCAAACTTGATGTTGGAGGTGGGAAGATGATGAGAATTTGAAAATAATTTCTCTAGAAGGACAATAAGTAGTTAGTGTCTTTCTATGACAAGTACAAAGGAGTCATCATATGGACTTATGATGAATTGAAGGGATACAACCATGGGATTATTTAGAACACCATAGATTTGGTGGAAGGGGCCAAGATAGTTTAGCAAAAAAAAGGATAATAAACCTAAATATTGAGTCCCTCATATCCCAAAAGATCAAGAAACTAATTAGCTCAAATATTATATACCCAATCAAGTATTCGACTTTGGTATCCAATCTAGTTCCCATGGAGAAGAAGAATGGAGAAATCTGACTATGAATAGATTTTTGGGACCTGAATAAGGCATCCCTAAAGGACCATTACCCCCTTACTTCTATGGATTAGATCCTTTAGATGGTAGCAAGAATAGAGATGTTTTCCCTGCTAGATGGATTTTTTGTGTACAACCAGGTATGGGTGAATGAAGAGGACCAACATAAGACAAACTTCACTATGAAGTGAGAAACCTTCACATATGTGAAGATGCCTTTCAACCTTTCCAATGCTAGTGTAACATTATAGTGAGTAATGGATGTATCCTTCAAGGGGATAATTAACAATATCATCCTCATCTACCTAGATGACCTCACTATATTTTATAAGAAGAAGGAGGATTACTTCAACCATCTAGAGAAGGTTTTCCAAAGATTTCAAGAATTTAGGGTATCTCTAAACCCCAAAAAGTGTGTCTTCAAAGTTATATAAGCCAAACTACTCATGTATATGGTATCCAAGGAAGGGATCACTATTGATCTAATAAGGATAAGGGCCATAGGGACTTGGCTTTGCCAATAAATAAAAGGGGTCACAATCTATCCTTGGAAATATAAATTTCATCAGTAGCTTCATATAAAACTTTTTAGGATTGGTTAGGCCAATCACCCTAATGTTGAAGAAAGACCAGGACTTCAAATGGACACCTAAAGGAATAACATTTGATGAAATCAAATATGCCATGTCTATAGTGCCTATATTGGTTAACCCCAAATTTTCCAAGGAACTTATTATGTATGTCTATGGAAGTGAACATATCTTGGCTACCATACTTGATCAAAAGGAATAATAAGAAAGGAATGAACACCTAGTTTCATTTTACTCAAGGACACTACATGGATATGAGGTTAAATACAACTTCATAGAGAAACAAGCCTTTTCCATTGTTAAGGACCTTAAAAATTTTAGGTACCTCATGGTATGAAGTAAGGTTATGGTGTATGTAACACACTCTAGCATCTGTGAGTACATCATGGAAGGAGAAATTATAGATAAAAGGGCCAACTAGATCTCTAAGATCATAGAGTATGATATAGAGGTCAGATCAACAAAGGTAATTATAGGAACAAGAATCTTTGAGTATTTATCTAAATACATAGATGTCTTAATATAAGAATAGGACACACTATAAATAGCCTTATTAAATTAATTTAAAGCTTATAGATCTTGGGTGATCAACTAGATCTATTTCATGCAAACTGACCAGTATCTTGATGGTCTCCCCATGCATAAATTATGTTTTTATAGACTAAAAGGGCCCTTTTTAAGAGGAACTTTGAAGGAGATCTCATCTAATGTGTTGATAAATACTAAGTGGAGAATATCCTCCAAGACATGCACTTTACTCCCCTACTCAACTAAGAACACCATGATAAAAATCATGCATTTGGGGTATTATTGGTTGGACATGTTTGATAACTACCATAAAGCAATCAAAAAGTACTAGAAGTGTTAGTTCTTCATGAGAAAGAGAGAAAACTCTACCATGCCTCTATATCTAATTGTGATTGATGAGCCCTTCACATAGTGAGGCCTAGACTTCATCAAAATGATCAATCCCCATCTCTAGCACTAGCAATGAATGGAGATTAATGACCACCAACTACTTCACTCAAAGGACTAAAGTAATATTGCTAAGAGAAGTGATTGAAAATGTGATTCATGGATTTTTAGAAGAGCCTATGATAAGGTTTAGCCCCACAAAACAATAATTTTTAAAAACATAAAAGCCTTCCTTAGGTCTAAAATTACTAAATTCACAAAATGAAATGGTATATTCCTAAAGGATTCATCTAATTACTACCAATAAGGTAAAAAGTTGGTAGAGTCTATAAAAAAATTGATCAAAAGGATGTGTAATTACAAGCAAAGGGATTAGCACTGACATGTGAAAATATCCCTATTGGTAGATAATAAATTTTGAAGACTTCCCCATATGAACTTGTATATGAGAAAGAAGTGATTGTGCCTGTATCATTGAAAAGACCTACATTATAACTTTTAAATGCTATTAAAATGAAATAAAATAGAGTAATATAGGTTAATCTTAGCAAATTACTTGACCTACAAAAAGTAATGGAGTAGGCAAGTGATGAGAAGATCATCTAAGAGCAAGTGGTTAAGTGATGGTTTGATAATAAGTCATTAGACCTAGGATTTAAGCCTAGAGATTAAGTTCTCAAATATGATTAGTAGGCCACAAAACTAGGATGCATGCCAAGTTTTATTCTCTTTAGAGAGGACCTTTTCACATCATCATTAATAGGTAGAGAAACACTTTTATGCTAGAAGATGAATAATGTAATTTATTGTAGATCCCTATCAAAAAGATTGACCTAAAGAATTATAACTAATTTACCTATCTTCCCCTTGTATATAATTCATTTTTCCCCTTTCCCTTTGCTTTTTTTCCTTTCCTTGTTTTTGTTACCCCTTTGCTTTCTTTCCTTTCCTTTCCTTTGTTGTTTCCTTTTTCAAATAAGTGTCATTAGTACAAATGTTTGGCCTATCCACCATGTGTCTTCTCCCTAATCCTCCTAAATCTTTAAAAACATTCTCTAATAGATGGTTATCTAACTACCTCACCTACCATTAATTTCAAACACTCTGCTATGTATGACTCCCCATAATGATTGCCATAGACCTCTTATAAGTGGCTCCTTGAGTGTGTGTTCCACCCTTATCATTTATTATAGAACCTAATTTTAAGTTTTCCATGATGATCATGCCTAGTGGTATCAATGTATAAATATCCCCACCTCACTCAAGCTAACACTTGACACTTTGATATTTTTGAGAGCTTTGAGAAATTGAGAAGAATAGAGAAGAGTTGAGATTATAGTTACAAGTAATGAAGTAGAGAACCATTAACCTAGACTTTTAGAAAAAATTAAAAGTTATTTGGATCAAATTCCTCAACAATGGAGGCTTCTACATCTTCATCAAGAAGTGAGAATCACCCTTTAAAATAGAGAACTTGTGGGTCATATAGTGGGGGAGATGTCCCCCCAAGCATGTTGTGAGAAAGGCCTACACTTCAGTCCCTACTCAAGCAAAAGAGAAAGTGCCAAATACTTATAAGGCACCTAGGTGACCTTTTAAGGACCAGACATTAGTAACAAACTTCATAGATGAAACCTTTGATACAAAGTTGGCTAAAAATCTCAAGATTTTAAGCTAGGGTACTCACACTCAAATTATTGATAGGGTCAGCAAGAAGGAATATAACTCATTCGATTATATAATATGGAATTCTACATTAGCATAACACATGGTGCCCTATGTGCACCTATGCCTAGAAATCATCACCCTCTGCATAGAAAGATATGATGTTAACATTGGCATGATTGTTGAAAATGCCCATTTAAGGGTAAAAATTAGTTCAAAAAACATTAGGGAGATGCTCCAGCTCCCAAATAAACCCAAGGCTATTATTTATAGCATAAAAATCCTCTAGAGTGTTTGAGACTCCCAAGTCATGAAGAAGGCACACTTCTTTAGCATTTTCCTCAAGAATGAGGTCGCAGAGATGCCTCTTTTACCCATTCCCCTAATAACCTTCCCCAAAAATCACTTAAAGGAGACTCTATCCATGTTTGCCTTCATCTTAGGGATAGACTCTGTTGATAATGTTGATGACTTTTAGTTGGGGGAACTCTTCCTCGTGACCTTGATGGAGAAGGGATAGGTATTCAACATAGACTTTGTTAAATTCATCACCACCACCATGAGGGATAAGATGGAGAATTTTTTTATGATGGTACCTTTTGATGCCCATCCTTCCTCTTACATCTCATTCTATACCATCATTCTTAGTACTTCTCTTCATATCTAAAGATCAACACCTTCGACATATAAGTCTTCCCTAATGTGGCGGCCCTAGTCACTATATAGACTCACATCCTATTTATCATTAAGGATTATTATGAGTTATTAGAGATTTTTATTAATATAGTTCTCATTGACCTTAATCGATAGGATATTACCTTCAATATGATGGATTGGTAGTCGGCTTGGCTTTTAGGTAGTAAGGTCCTAGCTGATTGGTTCTAGGGAGCCCACTTTTCATTCATCTAAGTACATAGGTTTTAAGGAGAGACTTTTTGACTCCCTTGCTTACTAATGGACTAGACCCTAGCCCTAGAGTTGGCTCACCAACTTGATCTAGTGGAATCCATCTATGAAATGGGAAAGGAAAAAAAGGTGTATATGATGTCCCTTTCATGTGAGATGACATCATAGTGTTAAAAAGGCACCAAGGATGCCTAATCATAACCAAGCTAGTATATCTTAGCCTTAATTTTATAAATGATAGATGGAAATATGACCCAACTAAGTATATAGCTTCCTTAAAGATGGATAGCACTCTCAAGAACCAAACTTGGCCTTACCTAGAGTAAAGGAGGTCACCCATAGAGGAATTTATTCAAAATTATATAGACCTAGATTAGATATTGTTGGATGCCCTCAAACCATGGGAGAATTTTTATGACAAGGTGTAGGCATACTACTCGACCAAGAAACTATCAGAGGGGATGAAGAAAAAGCTCACTTGGTCTAATTAGAGTGAGGATAAAATAGTAGCCTTCAAAAAATATAGGTATGAAATCAATAAGCCATACTCTGGTTTGGATGATGAAGATAGAGATAAAACCTTAAAATTATGATAGAGATAAGCCATACTCTTAAAATTATGATAGGAGAAGAAGAAGATACTCCCCAAGAGGAGATAGGGGACATGCCTACATAAAAATAAAAAATAGTAGAGGTCCAAAATCCTTCAACATGGCCACCACCCATGTTCCCATACCCCATGACCCTGTAGTAGTAACAATCTACTTCTGGGCACCTCATAGCTAGGTCATATCAACTCAAGTAGATTGAGGCACCCATTTCTAGCCATTTAATGGAACCCCTATATAATAAATTCCACTTATCATATCCTCTTATCTCCACTTCCACATCCTTTTCCACTTCCTTATCTCCCTCTACAATTTCACCCCCAGTTACAACACTCTTGACTACCCAACTAAGTACTACCTTAGCCCCACTTTCCTCTTCTTATACCCAATCCATTACTGATCTCTCACTACTTTATTTCATGATACTAATATCCTCCTTTATGCCTTTCCTCACCCCCCTAATTTTATCATCCACCTTGTCCTCCCTCATAACATAATCACAATTCACCCCACCCCACAAACTTCCACCTTTCTCTCCTTCCACCCTCACTATTTATTCACTCACTTCTATGGGAGTAGGGTCCACTAATTCATAGTAGTAGGTCAATATTCCATTCATGTTGACATAAGGAATCCCCTTTATAGGGGAAGCATTCAATTACCAGATTAGTATTAGTAGTAGGTGGATGTAGCAAGGGTGGCCTAAGAGGCTTGAATGGAAAAAAGGATGGGGAAGCACACCAAGGCCTTTGATAAAACTCACATACACTCATTTTATGACCCCACAAAACAATCCTTCATGATTTATCATCTAATCACCCAAGTATTCAAGCCCCAAGGATAGATGTAATTGGGGTAATACACCATACAAACTTCCAACCTCAAACTTAGTCAAGATAGACCCACTGACAAGGTCAAGCTTAAGGAAGAGATGCAAAAATCCATAACCATGGACTATCTCAAGATGGCCCAAAGCTAGAGAAGATAAGGCTTGAGCTTGCAAAGGTCAAGGCTACAACCAACAACCTTAGTGTTGAGGTTAAGGCCAAAGATTTAAAGCTCAATAAGGTAAATATTGACCTCTAAAGCTACATATCAAATGAAAGCTTCCTAATAGAAGACAACATATGGATAACCATCAAAACCAAGCTATAAGAGAAGGATACTGAGCTAGGTTAGATCCACCAAAAGCTCTATGATTATGATTGGTCTTTTTAATAGTTGTAGTAGAAGATGTATTAAGAATCCTTAGTGAAGGACTAGGATATTGAGAAGCTAAAGAATGACCTTTCCATTCACCCATAGGCCATAAAAATATTTCACATGATCTAGTATCTATACAAATCCTACTAGGAGAGGAAGGGTATGAATGTTAACCTAAAGCCAATGCTCACTTTAATCATAGAATAATAAAGACTAAGCTCTTAGGTTAGTGCATTTGTTGACTTGGTGATCACCTTCATATCTTCTAAGGTCTTGAATTCATAGAGCCTAGTCTAAAATCTCTATAGTGATTTGGAGGAAATGTTATAGGTAGTAGGGGTGGTTGATCAGAGGTAAGTGGTGGCCAAGGTCAATGAGTTTCTTAGTTGTAACAAGGTAGAAAATAAATGTAAGGTGTTCCTTAATGCCTTATAATAAGTGTTCTAAGGTAGGTAGGGACACATTGATTAGTTAGTCTAGTTGGGACTCCCCTCCCCTTTCTTGGTAGATAATAGCATCCTTCCATAATACCAAATCAAGGAACTTCTAGATCAAAAGTAGAATGATCAGATCATATTCATAGTTCTTGGTTAGTCACCTGATATCTATAAGGTGGAGAATATTTTGCAACCACTTGCCTAGTTGGAGTTCAAATGCTAGTAATTGTTTAAGGCATGTGAAACATCTCCTTTAAGGAGATGATATATCTAGATAGAGCCTTTGAGGCTCTCAATAAGAAAACCCAACCTAAGGAAGAAGAATGGGCACCCTTATAGGTAACCCCTCAAAAAATTTAGGTTTACTCACCTTCCTCCTAATTTTTCAATTTTACTTCAACTGGTCTAAGTACCATAGTTTTATGTTCTCTCATCCATAGGTGGATGCCCCTATGAGTCACCAAGAATTATGGATCAAAATCCATGTTTGTTATTTTAGAGCAGTTTGTCTTTAGATTCAAGATCGCTCGATAGTTGATGATTCCTTGGCACCCTCCATTGGTTCCCCTTTTTATCCTATTCTTTTCTTGAGGTTCCTTCTCTAAATTTTTCCTAAGTACTAGCCTCCATCCACTTCTTCTACATGGTAGCCTAACACTCATCCAGCTTGTTTAATATTTCATTTCACTCTAGTGGAGCATCAACTTGATGCATAACATCCTTGTGTTATTTAAAGCCTTTTCCTTTTAGGTCAGACCTCCAAGCAATGTCATTGATCAATAGCATAATAGATGGGCCCATGGAGTAGTTTTTAAAATGATAGATGCATCCTCAACATGTGGCACCCTCACACTCAATTTTGTGAAGGGATTCCTGGCTTCCCTTAAAAGAGCATCTACTTGACCCTTGTTTCTCCCACACTCACCCTCCCCAAAGGAATCTCTAGTCTCTCTAGAGAAGCATGAGCTTGACATGTGGTTCCCCCTACTTATCCAAGAGTGGTTTTTATCTATTACACTTTGAAATTACATCATTAGTCAAAGGAAATAAAAGGGTACCTACCATGATATTATAATGGAGAAGAGATGATATTTTTTATGTGGTGTCACTTCACTTCTCCTAAGCATAGTGGTAATAACAAAATAGTGCAGCCCCACCATATTTGAGATCTGAATAATGACTGCACTTATGAGCTAGAGACCATCTTTTAATTATAATGGCATCATTATCAGCATGAGTGATAGAATATCTAAGTGTCATCCCCATGAGAGCCTGTGTCACCCATATATTCTAGGCTCATTCCTTTTAATGGGGGGATCATGGGGGATCATGGGGGATCTTCTATTCTTTAGCTTTTGATGGTATTAACTATTTGTACATAGTTGTATTGTAATAGACTATGAATAGTAATAATTATGATTTTTCTATTCTACAACCTTAACAAGTTTACCCCATGGGTGTGATGGGATGATTTATATGTGCCTTTGTGGAATTTTATATTCTACTCTCCATCTAGAATGAAGAGGATGTGGTTTTTTGTGTTATTTTGAGTGGAAAATTGTCTTTGTTTGCTATTTCTTTTCTTCTACTTCTATAGTGTGAAACTTTGCTTGCATTATAGATCTTAATTTATGATTTATGTTCGTTTATGGTCTATAATGTTAAGTATTTATGATATTTCATGAAAATATAGGTTAATGATTTAAATCTCTTGGTGCATCACCTTAGTATTATTTTAATATTATTTCTTTTTCTTCTCTCTATCCCTTTTCATCACCAAATTAAATGAAGAGCCATCTTCTAAAACCTTGGAGGTTTTTTTTACAGACTGCATTCAGTACCACATCTATAAATCTTCCCATAGGAGGATATTAAACTTGAGGAAAGAGTTTTAGGAATCAATATTATTTATTCACAAAAAGGTCTCCTTGCTTAAGGTTTTAAAAAATCATCAACTTCTGATCAAAATATAGATGAGGAAGCCACCATGACATAAATAATTTCATGAATTATTTCCAAGTGATGGTGGTAGATTTGAGGTTCATCTCAAGCTTTTTATTATCCCACAAAGTTACTACTTATCCATCAAGCTGATATGATCCCCAAATTACTTTAGTGACTTCTGAGTAATTCTAAATCTCAAAATACTTTTCCATCTCTATTAGCCATTCTTTAGCTCCATTTCCCAAAATGGTTTCATCAAATTTGGGTGGATTTACCTTTGTCATATCCCATGTCAACTCTATATCTACTCGAGCTCTCACACCTTATAATACTTCTTCATGCCTTTACTCTTGAGGATTTTCATGATTAGTAGGATGCTCTTCAGGTTTTTCTTAAACATTCTCCTCAACATGCCCATGTACTTCCTATTTTAGGACCATGATTCATTACCTAGTTTCATGCATGGATACATGAATTTGATCCAACTTTATATCTTGCTCAGTGATGAATTAATTTTTATTAAATGTAATATTGGTGTTTGAAGTACCCTCACCTCTAGGTCTAGTGTGCACCATTCTTCTTCTTGGTTAATAAGAGAATATGTTTGTGTTATTAGACTCATTAAGTCTTAGAGTTTGAACCTTAGCTTTGATACCAAAATGTAACAAACCCACTAGATTTTACTAGAATAAGATAAAAAAAATAAAACAATTACATAAATTCAATAAATAGATTCCATCACGATGAAACCAACACCTAGTGATCTTTAACTAAATACATTAGTTTTCTATCAACCATAATAATATTTATATCTAATATATTTATTCTAGTGTTATTCAAATAAAAAAAATAGTGTTATAAGATAAATATTACATATGTGAAGAAGGAATACATAGAGGAGAGGTTAGTCTTGTGTTAATACAATAAAATAAATAAAAATAACACACTAAACACTTAACACCTCTAGTATAGACACTAAGGAGAGCTTAAATAATAATCATGCAAATGAAAATACAACTAGAACACAAAATAAAACATTCTTTTACCTTCCTTAGATCTCCAAATGGCTTATTGAAGTGGATTGCTCAGTTTTATGCATCAATAATTCTTTAGCAATGAAGCTCCATTTACTCCTCTCCTTGGCACTGTGGTTTGGCTAGTTGGCTTATGAATTTAGAATGGTAACATTATACTACTGAAGCTTATGGGAAGTCATTAATAATAACACTACACTATCAAATTTTAGAGATCAATAGGTATGGCCTTGTATTTATAGCCTTTAAAAGTTAACTCTCACCCAAGATGAGTTAAGGTTGATTTTAAACATGGAATGAGTTCAAACTAACCATAGGTGAGTTGAGACTAACTATAGTTGAGTTAAAATTTGGAATGTAATTATGATTTTAAATTACTATACATGGTTCTCATATTAGATATTTTTAGATATTTTGAAAGAACTTGACAACTCATAAAGGTAATGATGAAAAGGCTTGACATTTTGATTTTTGGAATTTATTTTTTTAGATATTCATTAATTATAAATGGATAGTTTAACTAATAATTTAATATTTTTTAATTATATGATTCATTTTGATTATTATTTTAACTCTTTTAATATTTGATCAAGTGCCCCACTTAATGGTTTCATAGGCTAAACTATCAGTTGTTAGGTCGCAAGGTGATTGAGGATGAATCCATGAGAGATTATTTTTTCTTATGGGATAATACCCCAAATGGGATGCCTCAACATGATCCTGAGCATTGATTAATTTTCTATGGATAAAATTTAGATATTCAATGATTCTTATGCTTAACTTTCAATATTTGGTAGGAATCAATTTGAAGTCTGGTCAGAAGCCAGTTGTGGCCAGAATGGGGTGTCTAAAGTTTTCCTATATTTGGGAAGGCATTTCAAGCTATAACTACAATAACATCTTCTCAAATAATTAAAATATCTTATATGCCTAATGCGCCAAATGGTGATGGATGAGCTCTAGATGCCCCCTCAAGGGAGGGATCAATAAAGAAGGTCGATGATCGATCCCTCAAAAGAAGGAAATGATGGGCCAAAAAAGAAAAGGGGAGTTGAAAATACTGACTTGCCCAAAGGAAGTTATAATCAATGGTACAATGAGATGACCCAATTTTGTAGTTAAAAAGTATTATTTTCCAAAGGTATTTATAATCATCATCATAATGTGATAAAATATAATGATTTTCCTAAAGGCAGTTATAATCATTATCTAAATGAAAACATGCCCCAATTAGGAAAATAGAGAGAATTATTTGCCCAAATGAAGCTATAATAATTATCACAAGAAAAACATTCCCAATTGGGTAGACAAAGGTAATGATTTTCTTGAAGGAGGTTATAATCATTAACACCCTAAAAACATGCCCCAGTTGGGTTATAAAGTTAATGATTTACCCAAAGGTGGTTATAATTATTGGTATAATGAAAGCATGCCCTAGTTGGGTGGATAGAGATAATAATTTTCCCAAAGGTAGTTAGAATCATTAGCACAATAAAAATATGACCTAATAGGGTAATAAAAGGATAATTATTTTTCCAAAGGTGGTTATAATCATTGGCACTATGTGTGGGACAATATTGCAAATTGGAAAAGTGGACTTACATATTAAATCCATACTCACAAAGGAAGAAAAAGTTGGTAAAAAGAAGAAATATGAATTTGACAACCTTCTAGTATTAATATTCACATCTTAATTATCAAGGCTTAAAATTGGTTTGTTATTTAATTATTCTATATTGGGGAAATGATTTGGGTAGATCGAGAGTTTTTTAGGTGATCAAGGAGAAGTACTGCAACCTCATTGTTTGTAAGATATCTTGAGTTTATTTTTGTTGTATCACATTATGGTATGCATAATGATATGAAATCCCATGATAACTTAGCCAAAATATGCATAAGGACTAACATGCGATCTAATAAATAATAAAAAATAATGCACCAATGATAAAGACCATGATGATAATGGTGATTTATGAATATGGATGGACTTAAGTATAATGTTCAAGGAATCACCCAATAAATTCATGTATATTAATTAAAGTTACAATAATGAACGCAAACAATTAGGAAAACAAAAAAACAAAGAGAAAGACAAAACACAAAAAGTGAACAAAAAAACATGAAACAAACACAACCAATGGTTAATCACAATGTTAACATAAACAGAAGACAAAAAAAATGGCATAAGGTTTCCCCTAGGCTATAATAAAATAATGGCACAAACAATATGATAGACATTCCCCCTAGGTTATAGTAGATAACAAAATAAACAAATGAAATAGGGGGAATAGAGAAAAGTAAGTGGTAGTTGAGTTGACTCCAAATGCACTAGGAAAGAGGATACTACCTACATAGTTCTATGGATGCAAGGTCCAACATAAATTTTAGGCCAATGTATTTCTCTCAGGATATGGGATGGAAGAAAATGATGATTTATGGAAACATAATTATACATAGAGTATAATGGTAATGGTTTCACAAAATAGTGAGTACGTGAGAAACAAGAATACTCACAGAATGGAGAGAGCATTAGATGAAGCCTAGTGATCATTAATGTATTAAAATTAAATACATTATTCTCACAACATGAACTCACAAAATATCAAGAGTTTATGACTTATACCAATAAGGATTGGAAAACTAAATTACAAGTGGTTAATCATGATATAGCTAGGAGTCCCAAGATCCTTAAGGCCAAGAAGTGGTCAAAAAGAAAGGAATGTGTAGTTGAGATAACCCAAGATACCCCATGTATCCAAGTATTTCCTACATAGTTTATGGGGACTTCAAGCTGATGTAGTTATCCTAAAAATGGGTGGAAAACATCCAAGGTGGTCTAGAAATAAACTAAACAAAGAAGATGGCCCAACCCAAAAAAAATATGGATTTATATGTCACAAGGAGACTATAAGGAAATTTTCATGATTTTAGGATTTTTAGGATTTCTTAGATATTTTAAAAATGTTTTTGAAATTTTTGAATCATCTCAACCTGATTGAGAATTATGAAATATGAAATGGCCCAACTTATAAAATGGTGAGAGCATGGCTTAGGTTTCTCATAAAATGGCAAGAGTGTGGCAAAGGAGGATTAAGATAACCTCAATGTGAATTGATTACTACCTACATAGTCCCATTAGGACCTCAAGTCATTGTATTTCTACCTTATAGTAGAAAAATCTAACTAGGTAGAATCAAGTTCACAAATTTAGGCAAATAGCATAGTATGGTATAGTAATGGCAAGGTGATATGACAATGTATGATAAAGGTGTTGTTCCTAATTTTCCCATAGGCTTTTAGAATTATGAAACTATAGCATAGGTCAATGATACTAATTTTATCAAAGGTAGTTATAATTATTAACATGGATTCGGATACTAATTTTCCCAAAAGTGGTTATAATTAGTAACACTCATAATAAAGCTAAATAGCAAATGAAAGATGTAATTTCTAAACCACTATTATATTGGTTCAAGATAATACCTCTATCTAGAATATTGAATCAACTACTAAAATTGTATATGAATCCTCTCATTGAAGGTTCTTGAAGAACCAATGGAATAAAACCAAGGGAAAAGGGGTGGGGAAGGAGGGTAAAAACAACTTTGGTCAACAGGGAAGGTATCATATACTAGTATATGATATGGCATCATACAATTATGGGGATGTTATGACAAAAGGGATATAATTATAATAAGTTTAACCCAAGTGATAAGGTAAGGTAAATGGTAGGGGATGAAACAATGACAAGGTGAATGGAAAATGGAAAAGTCTAGGTAAATAGTTTTCGTAAGGTAAATGTTTTTTGTTTTTTCGTATTGATGTGGAGATGCATGTCCTAATCAAAATATGATACAACTACAATATTTAATCATGGAAATTGTTATCCCACACCTATTTTTAATAGTTATTATGTCAATAACCTACTACATATTTGGAATCTAATAATGTTTTTGTGATCTTCATTGGTCATTGATTATGTTTCCTTCAAACGTCAAGATAAGATGTCTTTGTATCTTCTATAAAGCAAATTATGGCCAATAATGGTAAATATGGATAAATATTAGTTGATAGGCCTAATTTTTTAATGTAATATAGGTATAAAATTAATGAATGGATCATAATGGAATTTATAATGGTTAGGAAACAAATGAAGATTAAGATTTTTAGGCACACACAATGTTACTGATTCTAGATTTGACATAACTTTGGTTGTGGTAGGGCTGAATACTTATAAATATGCTCTCAATAAGACCACCAATTTATTTTTTGTTTGGGGATGAGAGTAGATACCATCTAATTATATTGTAGATTGGAAGTTATATTGATGTTATCTTTAATAACGTCTTCATCAAGCAGTGAAAAATTGTTGTGTTTAGCTATTGGTATCTCAAAGAGAATTTCACCAATAAAGTTTTGTTGATTATCCCATAGCACCTCCAAAAATGTTTCACTAAGGAGTGTGGACTTTTGAATTTAATTGTCTTCTATTACATTCTAAAAGGTTTCACTAAAAGATGTTAAGTTTAGACTTTGATTTCCCCCTAGCACCTCTAAAAAGGTTTCACTAGGAGATTGTTCTTCTACATGAATGTGGTCGAGGTCCCCCTAATATTTTGTAACTAATATGTCACTATGGATGTAGTTCAATAAGGTGTGATTTTGTCAGTCCCAATCAATACTTGTGGGAGGTGGAATGTTGATATAATGGCTATGTTGGGTGGTGGTAATTGTATGTAGAATGGTAATGGAATGGTAAGAGACAACATAATCCTTATAGAAGATACTAGGAGAACTTTTATCAATTTTAAATTAATCATCCTCAAAAACTATGGAAGGATCACAAATGTATTCAAATTGATCTACAAAACATGTGTAACCAATGTATTAGAATAATTAACTATTAAGTGGTGTTATTTATGTACCATTAATACATTAAATTATATTGGTTAAATAATAATATATTTTATTATTTATCATGAGTTTATCCTCATGTAAATAAATAATAAAATATATTAAATGACCTTTGGAGAGGTTATACCCATTAATGTGGTGGTTGTAAAGTGTCACATTATAATGGTTAGATTACCTTGCCTATATATTAAAGAGTTTATATTATAATATGCAATGAAAAAAAGTGAGAAGAGAAATTTTGTATTGGGTAAATTTTATTTCTCAAATAATGAATTATCTTAATGGGTTTTTTACCTCTTTATGAGGTTTTCCCATGGTATATCTAGTGTTTCATGGTGAATGTATTTTTATTGGTCTCACATCTAGATCTGATGTTTGTATGCAATCATATACCTTATTCTATCATTATATCAAATTTGGTTGATGCATGATCAAGTGGCAAGATCACAAATAAAATTTTTGGCTTATGTTCAAGCCTAGATTCATCCATTTTTCAAGCCATGGTATGTTCATGAAAAGTTTTGAAGCTTCCTCTTTAGTAAAAGTAAGTTATTTCATTTATTTACCTTCAAGAGCTAAGAGATTTTAGATCTGAGCATTTTATTAGATTTCAAGTTTATTTCATGTCAAAAATCTATCTGAGAGTCCTAAAAATGGGATAAAAATTCTTCCTTGAGTATTAAAAATATTATATATTTTTTAGACTAATGATATTTATGAAATTGTTTTATTAAAACTCTCTATTTATATATCTAGCACCTACACGTAGTTGTATGCTTCAAGATAACTAATAAGAAAGAAAATGATTTTTGACATGCTTGTATGGCCTTTTACAGCCTTATTTTTAAAAAAATTATGTCAAAATATCTATGTCTAGCCTCTGTTGAATGGATCATATGTTCCAAAGAGTTTTGACATGTTTCCTAGCCACGTGAAACTTACACAAAGCCTATGAGGTTCTCCTATCATATTTTTTAGTCTTTTATGCTCACAAGCTTGTCATAGTATGGCCCTATATGATCTTCTTGCTATAATTTTTCATTAAAAAAATGTTTTAGATCTCCTACTCTCCTTTTTTGGATTTGGAAGGGTGTTTCAGTTCTTCCAAGCCTTCTTAAAACTCTCAAGATGTTGTAAACCCCTACCTGAGCTTGTCTCAATTTTTATTCATCCTCTTTGATTCCATTGTATGGCTTGGTTTGGCCATGGAAGAAGAAGAAAAATTATAAAACATGAATTCTCAATCATTTTCTAAAATTTAAAGATCGATTTCTTATTTTCTATAATATCTAAGCCTGTTGGAGCCATTTCAAACCTTGATGAGTAACAAAATGGAAATATGGAATTTTCTCAGTATTCTTAGGCACCATAGCAGCAACAAAAAATAAAAAAGATCATTTTCGATCTTTAAAACCTAGATTTGGGTCTCCTAGTAGCATTGAAGGGAATTTTCAAGGTGTTTTGACACTTTACTTCATCCAAAATGGTCACTTGGAGCATTTTATATACTCCCCTGCTCTCCACCTGCACCATACTTCTCCCTCTAGTTGTGTTGCTAAAAAATAATGAGTATGTATAATGTTTGAGGGAGAGTATTAAAAAAATAAAGTTTTTATTTAATACTTTTTCCACATAAACTATGGATGCCACCTAGTTATTTTAATTTTTTTTTCAAATTAAAATATTTTTTTCATTGAATTTTATATTGAAAATATTTTATTTTATTTTATTTTTTAGTAAAAAAATTAGAATTAATTAAATAATTTTAAATCATGTAGCTTGCATGTGAAGTCTTGTATTGAATAAATGGAAGCTGACTAGTGTTTTTTAGAAAATACTTGTAGATCCAAGGTCCTTAAATCAAATCCCTATCATAACATATATTTTGGTCAAATATAATTTATTTTATTTAAAAATAATTAGTTTAATGATCTTTTGTTAGCCGTCCAATCTCACACATGTGAAGCTTGCAACACTTTCGACACCCATGACTTGTCATATTATTTATCAAAGATGGTCATGTGACTAGTCTATCTTTAAGTTTTTTCACCTTTTAGATGTATTTGGATGGTATTTTGTTTGATTTTAAGCTTCATAATATGACATTTAGTGTATAAGTTGTTTTTGTGACACTTGTGACTTGCACCCTTATTATGATTATTTTTGTTTTTTGAAATGTTTTGCAATGAACTAACTGGCTAGTGTTGTTTATTCACTAGAATATTTATTCTTATTGTAAAATAAAGTATAAAACATGTTAAAAAAAATTCTTTTTATTTTTTTGGTCTAGTATAAAATGTAAACTTGTAGTGTCAACTTTAAAAAGAAGAAGAAATATTGATGACTCAAATTATAATATGAATTCTTCTTAATGAGATATGTAATGTTTGGTTAACTTAGTATCAAATTATTAGTGAATTTATTAAATGTACATCACATAACCTTATTTTTAAATTTAACATTCTTAATTATAAGCTTACATATACTCCTATGAAGGTTGTGGTAAAGCTTGATCTGAAAACTATGTGTGATAAAGATAACCCCTATTTACAAACATCTTGTTGATAATTTGATTTATATAACTATTAATAGGATATATATTTCATAAGATGTGGGTGTTACTTATATATTCATGTAATATTTATACTTGTATTATTAAAAATTAGCAAATTAGATACTTCATTATAAAAAAGGAATTGTAAACTTTGATTTATATTATTATTCCCCTTATTATGCTAATTTATTTGGTTATTATGATGTTAACCATACTATGATGAGTCTAATTTTGGATATGTGTTTATTTTTGGTATAGGTGCTATCACTTGGATTAGTTCATGTGGAAGTTGTTAAAGAAGCCTTGTGGCTATGATGGATGATAGAAGAAAGTCATGTAGAAGTTCCTCATTGTAACAACCTTCTTAGTGTTAGAGTTAAAATCACTAATAGGGGGTGAATCATTGATTCTAAATAATCCAACTTCAATTTCAATCCTTTAAAACTCTTAATCAATTATCACAAGCATTTAGGAAACATACACATTATTCATAGTAATGAATAAGAGAAAAAATGCAAGATCAAGCACATAACACATGACATATGTGGGAAAACCTCTTGGGGGAGAAAACCCATTGGAACCTAAAATTAGACTACTATATTATAATAACAAGAACCAATTTATACCATCTATAACTGATCAAGGAACTAACATTCCTTATTTAGTGAGACTATAATCCCATAAGGTACTATAACACCTGTCTAGTTGAGCAACCACAACAACTAGACTTTTATAAAGCTTCACCTTGAAAAGAGGCTAAACCCCATACATTTTTAGAATACATAACAAAACCTATGAGCACAACATCCCCTAAATATTGATTTCCTACCAATCTGATGAAGATATAAAGTACATCAACTCTCTTCAAATCTGCACACTCAAAGCATCCAAAATATCCTTTTGGATCACCCTAGACCTCTTTGCTCATCCTCAACCTATAAGATCATTATCATACTAATATAATAATGACCTACAAGTCATACACATAGTCCTTAATATTTTCTACTCTTAAACTCATCCATTGGGGACACACATTTTTCTTCACTCCACAACACTATACTCTCCAATGCAAATTCCGCCTTCAAGTCTAGAAATCATAATCTTTGATTTCATTATTTATAGATAATTCATGAATTATCATGTCTAAAATATTCCTTGTCATAAAAAACACATGCCTTCACACTTAAAGAATCTTACATGGGTCACACTTAAGTACAAATCTCTTTCAAATAAGCCTAAGTCATATTTTAAGTCATATGATGACCCATTCACCTCTTTAACACTTATCCAAGAAAAATAGGAACATAGGAACAATTTCCAACATATGGACACATTCCACATGATCTATAGGTCCCATTTAAGTTCCAACATCCATCATATCACTCTTATGCTAACCCCTAATGAACTCAAACACCTCTCTATACATATAGTCATTATGAACAAAGACATAGTTGATTTATAACCCTTTGATCATACTTCATATGATTGGTCAAACCTTAATAATTCACATATATAATCCTCATGGATTTTAAAACATACTCCATTAGCTAATTCACCTTTAAACATTGAGATACCAACAATCACAACTCAAATACTCTTCTCGGGTTACTTCGAGAACATGCACAAACACACAATCAACTTTAAACCTTAATATATTTGACTGTACACACTTTTAGATATTCAAATATATATTTATATATGCACTTCGAGTCCTCTACAAATTCAATTTTTATAACATGAGAAAATTTTGCATAGATCAAAATATATTACACAAAATTAATCATTGGTTTTTCCTTCACTAATTTGAATATTTAAATCCAACTGGTCATTATTAAACTTCAGTCACTTAAAATGCATATCATGTCATTGTATCTTATATTAATCATGCACTATCAATCTTCTTTTAAATTTAACTCATATTGCACCATTTCCCAAATGTTAAACTTCAAACACTTGGCATCATCTCACTTCTTCCTGACTTCCTACAACAAACATGCTCCATCAATCTCTTGTATGTATCTTGATCTTTATATGTGTTAAATGTTGGACACTTTGAACTCATTTCATTCAATATGTACCATTTATCTTGATTACTATTAACACTTTCTCACCCTCAAATCTTATACGTATCTTAGTCCTTACCTTTTCCTATCATTAAAAAACTATAACTTTGACCTCTTTGACTCAATATGCACCATTAGATCAATTTGTACAATCACCCACAAACTATTGGATCTTCATTTGGTCCTAATATTTATCTCTTAAAAAGTCAACTATGCAAACCATTGCAATCTACCTAGAAGGCCAACTTTGGACCTAAATAACTTTTGTTGTGATTAAATGCATTATCTAAAAGTTGGACCATATGATCTCCTAACATAGGATAATCCAACCATATATCAATATTCTCCTAGAACCTTTGAATGTGTAAGATATAATTCCATTAAAATTATCACTTGGATTTTTTTTCCATAGAGCCAACTATGTCAAGAACTATTTGGAAGGCCAACCTTGCACATGTATATCTTTTGATGTGCTTCATCACATGACCTAAAGTTTAGCACATATAAACTAGGAATAAAATTAAAAAACCCATATGATTAAATTTGTATGACACCTTCACACATGCAAAATATAACACCATAAAAATTCTTACTAAGCTTTTCTTACCACATTGTAAATTTGGCTAGGTATGGGAAAACACTATCAAACTGACTAGGAGCCCAAATTTGCACTTGCATATATTATGTTTCACTTCATGACATGACCTAAAATTTATTTTATATAAAATAGGTAAAAATTTGAACATAACCATATGACCAACTCCCCCTGACTCATCCATATGTGACAACGGTGATGTCAGTAAACTTCCTATCCATATTTTCTGCCACTAGACCTAAAATGTCTAAATGAAAATAATGATCAAATAGATGAAACCCAATCATGCACATAAGTAATCAAATCATTATTAACTTTTGATATGACCCCTTTCACATTCCCAAATCACCGTACTCATCCTTGAACATCTCTAACCATGCCAAAACTAAAAATCAACCAAGCCTCCTTCAAGCATATTAGGACAAGCACAATGCACACTTTGTCATTATTACATAGACTATCAAGACACTTTATCCACTCATCTGGACTCCTATATGACATCACTATGAAATTATTTACAACTCTTCAAAAATATCCCCCTTTTTAATTTTTCAACACCCATCATGAAATAATATACAACTCACCTTCCTTCTTTCTCTTCAAGCACTCTCACAATATAAATATTTTCCCCCTTTGACACAATGACAAAGTGGGCACCAATTGATCTTAAGTACATAAAAAAGATGATAAATAGTAGAGTAACACCTTAAAAATATGATACAAACTCCCCCTTACCTTGATCCTACCTTTTCTTTACCTTGACAACTTCCTCTCACCACATGCCAATGCTCTCTTCAACCAAGCAATGCAACCAATGAAGAAAGAATACACAAAAGAACTAAAATCTGATAAAAATCACCAAAAAACATTTTATAGGGACTTCCCCTAATATTTTTGATAAATTTAACCTCCAGACCATCTTCAAATATCCACACACCATCAACAACCACCACACATGCTTACTAATCTTCTCTCTCAAGACACTTCCATAACCAACAACTCTGGATCTGTACTATAGCTTCTTTAAAAACCTCTAGAGAAATCTCATGAACTTGTTTCTCCCCCTTAACCAAAGACCTTCTATTGATTCATAGAAAAATAAATGATACCCTAGCTTTATCTTAGATACTCAAATGTAGATTTTGATAATGGTTTGGTCATAATATCTGTAAGCTGCTCTTTTATAGGCACATGCTCAAACTTAACACTTTAATTAATCCCTTGTTCTCTCAATAAATGGTATCAAATAGGAATGTTATTATTTTTTATTACAAATAAGATTATTTGAGATAGATGATGAGCTCATAATATGTCTCATTATTGACATGGTATTTCCCTCAATTCATCTCTCTAAGGATATTATCTTATGTAAATCATAGATTGTTAGATAGGTATTACATGGAAATTAGATACTTGTCTTGTTTATATTGAACTAAACACTAAACCTTTACTTCATCATTAATGTCTAATAAATAGCATGTTTTAATTATTTTTTTTATGAATAATGCTTAGGAAGAAGACACAAGTGATGTATAGTGAAAGTTTAATTTTGATCTCCATCTATCAAAACTATGAACTCACACAGAATGAATCTACGGACTCTACAAGTCCATTTTTTCTCACATTTGAGACACATATGTTCATATGAGTACATGGGAAGACCAACACAAAATATTAATAAATCATCATGAATAACATCAGTTCAAAGGATGGTGCAGGCTTATTTCTATGGACTCCATAGGTTTGTTTCTACAGACTCCATAGGCTTGTCTCTATGGACTCCATAGGCTTATTTCTATGGACTCCATAGGCTTGTTCCTACCAACTCTTTAGGGTCAATTCCATGGATTATGTAAAGACAAATCTATAAATTAGGAAGATGGTAGCTATATAAGATGAAATAAAATCATTCCAACTAGAGTCAAATGAGGAAAATAATCACTTTTTTTGTAGGATTTGCTTTTGATAAAGTTGTATATATTTGGATCTTAGGACTATTATAGGATAGTATATCTATTTCATCAGAATAATTGGATCTCTTGGAAATCCAATCTCCTATATTTGGATGAGTGGATCGACCAAGGAATCCTATCTCTTCGCATACTATTTTGAGTTGATTGTATTAGCATAAAATATAAGACTTTTGTTATTGAAAAATAGTAGATGAAAGATACAAAAAAGCATATTATAGGTTTCAGAAAAATTGTAATCATTTCATTTTTATGAGGTATTACTTCAATTTTCAGCATTGATTAATCTTTGTTCCTGAGTTCAAGAGGAGCAAGGGCCCACTCTCCTTGGAACTAGGAATTGTGTATGGTATTGTGTTATGTTATATTAACTCTTTTTTATAACTAATCAGAATCTTACTAATGTTTGCATTCATTCATAAAACATCAAAACAAATTCATAGCTAAAAAGTCATTTCCTTATTCCAAATTCATTTCCTTTCTAAGCAAAGTGTGTTTTCTTTTACAACAAATGTGTGAAGCAAATTTCCTTTTTAAGTTAAACATCTCCATTTCCATGCAAGCGTAAATAGGAGTGTGATTTTACTTTCAAGCAAAAGAGTGGATTCATTTGATTAAATAGTTACATCTTTTTCTTTTCAAAAAAAAGAGTGAATCAAGTATTTTAAGACACATTTCTTTCATTAGTCAAAGTTAGAATAGGACCATCAAACACCCCCACAAGCAGACTTCTAGATCTCCCATCCTACACCTTACTAAAGATAGCTTTGGACACCAACCCTGGTTGATAAGACATTAATTGAACATTGATTAAATGAGGAGTTGAACAACACTCATCATTTTTGATGTCATTTCTAGGGATCGAAGTGTTAGTAAGGTAATAATTATTGGTTTAGAGTGAAAAATAGAAAAAAATTGTAAAAACCATAAAATCCCAAATAAATTCAATACATTGATGTACCATCCTAGAGACTCTAAAGGATGATTCATCCCAAAATTCCCACCAAGAACACAAGTTGAAACTCGTTCAACATCTCTAAGTAGTGAACCAAAAGTTACGAGTGAAACCTATCTACAAGAATCTTTAGAAACTTGGATAGAAACTAGCCCATTGCCACAAGCAAGCCCCATAGGACAAATTCCTTAGGATCAATCTCTTGAAAGAAGACATTATTTATAAATTACCAAGGACTTAGAAGAAGCATTTCAAAAATCCATAGCTGAAGAAAATTTTGAGAACTTTGAATAACCCATAACAGATACCACAAATATTCAGTGGGAAGTTCATCCCAGCTTTGAAACATCATTAGAAGAATAAAATATGGCTCTCCAACAAAATCCACAAAATCAACAACTTGCATAACCAAGAAGGATTTTTTCCTTTCCTATTGTTTCAAATCCTAATGATCAAACCCCCATGAAAAATATTTCACTAGCTAATTTTACAAATTTCTAGGGAAGATCTATAGAAGATCCTGATCAATTCCTATTTGAGTTTAAGGTGTTATGTCAAACCTATGATTACACAACAAATATGCATAAATTAAAACTATTTCCCTCTACACTTAAAGATGCAACTATGAGATGGTTCATGGGTTTATTTGGTAATTCTATTAGAACATGGGATGACATGGAGATAGAATTCTTAAACAAGTATCAAGATTATTGCTGAGTACGAGAAAGAAAAGAGGATTTCTTCAAAATAAAATAGAATGAGGATGAATATTTAGAGGATTATTTGGATAGATTCATGTTCACTCATAAAATAAGTAATTATCTACTCACTGAAGAAGTTCAAAAATTGGTTTTCTTAAAAAGGCTGGACAAAGATACTAGAGATGCCTTAAATCTGATGGGAGGTGGAGATATAAATAAGTTAGCTTTCAATCAAATTTTTGAGCTTTGTACCAACTACTCTAAAAAAAACCCAAAATTAGGAGAGGGATGTTTGGGAAATCTAATGAAGTGGGTAAGGTAATGGAAGAATTTACCAATCTAAAGATGGATATTCTAGTTAAACTAAATAGTAATTTAGATGGCCTTTAAGCTAAGGCAAATTCAATAGAACCCTTAGCAATCTACTATCCTAAGTGTAGATAGAAACATGCCCTTAGAGACTACCCCTAGATAAAACCAATGTTTCATCATGTGGGATCTGCGATGTAATAGATCATGATACCAAACATTGCACCCTTCTGCCTATTTTAAAAAATCAAATGAAAATGCAAGTCTAGTCCACTAAAGAATTAAATTATATCTAGAGATAAAACTTTACCCCATAAAAATAGGCTTAAGGATAGTTTAATGCAAGAAACCCAGTTAATCCATGGATGGCACCATGGAATATTTTAGATCCTTCACCTTTTTGAAATCAACCCCAAATTCCATCAATCTAAAATCCATGGGAAGGACAAAATTGGATGCCAACACCCCCATGGATGGTGCCACAACCATAGCCACAACAATAATGGTTACTATAATATCAATGGATGCCACAACAATATAAATAATGAAATCCACAGTGGAACCCGTAGAAATAATTCACCTAACCAAGAAGACCACTTCAATAACAAACTATAATGCCACCCCCAGTTATTCAGCAATAAAGACAAATCAATCAACCCTCAATACCTATACAACTAATAGAAAATCCAAAAAATAAAAAACCAACACCTATTTATTCTAATGAACAGGAAGAGACAATGAATGTTAGAGTTATTGATTATTCAGACATATATTTAAGATCATAGAAAACTATACAAAAATCTCCAGTTCTCATTTCTGAGGTACCTAAAGAAAAAGAAAAAATAGAATCATCTCAATTAAACACTAGAGAAGCCAATATCAAAATGAGCCCTGAAGCAAACAAAGAAAACACTATTACACCAATAGTTCCTTTTCTTGAAAGATTAAAAGATATTAAACCAAAATCAAAATTGGTCCATGAGTTTCAAAAGATCAATATTGAGGTACCCCTACTACAAGCTATTAAAGATATACCTGAATTAAACAATATCATCAAAAACCTTTGTATCAAGACACTTGGGAGGAAATCAAAATATCCAGGAACCATTCATCTTTATGGAAAAGTTGATGATTTATTATCAGGAAAACTATTAGTTCTAAAATATGCAGATCTAGGAAGCCCAGTGATCACAGTCACAATCAAAGGTAAATAAATTCCTAACGTCTTGGTAGATTTATGAGAAACAATTAATGTTATGATAACTAATACTCTCCATACATTATATTTTATGAGAATTCAACCCATAAATACCATTCTTTAAATAGCAGATCAATATGTAACTAAACTAGAAAGGACTATAGAAAATGTTGAAGTACTAATAGAGTCTTGGGAATATCTAGCAAATTTCATGGTCTTGTAACCTAAAACAAAGAATCTAGGATATCCCATAATCCTAGGTAGACCATGGTTGGCTACTGTAGTATTATTAATTGATTTTAGGTCAGGAGACATGACCATTTCTAATAGGTTAAAATCCAAATGCATCTATTTGTACCTCCTTCAAAACCATCAACAAATCACATATAAGAAATTTGGGTGGATGAATTAGACAACACATCAAACAAAATTTTCTCCTTAGCTATGATCATAGTTAAAAAACATTTGGAATAATTAAATGGAGACATATACCTAGAATATATGGACTCTACCAATCCAAAAGCTATGGACTCTGCCAGTCTGAAAGCTAAGCACTTTATTAGTCTAGAATCTATGGACTCTGCCAGTCCAAAAACTAAGGACTGCCTCAGTTTAGGATTCTTTAGTTAGATATAATATTATAAAACCTCCAATTATACTTATTGTATTGTTTCCTCATCATATGATCATGGATTGATTCAAGAAAGTGTGTAGAAATTGGTAGAATAATAGAAAACTCATTTTTTAGATGCATTCCATTATTATTTAGCAAGATTGATTCCTCTTGGAGAAGAGTTTTTTGATAATGTAATCATGTTTCATAAGCTAATTCCTCATCCATTTCCTCTAAACTCATTGATTAGTGAATTCAATCAAAAAAAATCCAACTACCCAAGCACAAAACCAATCATGGTATTACCTGGAAAGATTTTAAACATCAATAATTGGTTAACAAATGAAGAGGAAGATCAACTCTTTGAAGTAATGGAAAGACATACCAAGGTTTTTTCTTGGGATTATACCGACATGAAGGGAATTCACCCTAACATATGCACTCATCACATATACACAGAATCTATCAAATTGGTCAAATAACCACAAAGAAGAATCAACACAAAATTAAAGGAGATAGTCAAAATAGAGATCCAAAAATTGCTAAAAGTTAGGTTTATTTACCCCATCTCAGTTAGCTAATGGGTTTTACCCCTGGTTATTATGCCTAAGAAAAATGGAAAATTAAGGGTATGTGTAGATTATAGAGAATTGAATAAATCAACACTAAGATTATTTTCCTCTACCTTTCATTGATCAAGTTCTTGACAACTTGGCAGGAAAAAGATATTTTTCTTTCCTAGATGGGTTTAGTGGGTATAACCAGATAATAATGGTAGCTGAAGATCAAGATAAAACCACATTTACCTACCCTTGAGGAAATTTTACTTACTGAGTACTCCCATTTAGACTCTGTAATGCTCCAACAACCTTCCAAAGAGTAGTTCTGGTAATATTCTCTGACTTTACAAATGATTGTGTTGAAGTATATACGGATGATTTCACCATTTATGGTGGAACTTATGAAGAGGCTCTTACCAACTTGGAAAGAGTATTGATCAGATGTGAATAACATCAATTATATTTGAGCCATGAAAAATATTTGTTGATCATGTATGAAGGAATAGTGTTAGGACACCATATTTCTGCAAAAGGCATTCAAGTAGATCCAAAGAAAGTTGAAATAATCTCTAACTTACCCATCTCACAAACACAAACTAAAATTAAGAGTTTTTTGAGATATATTGGTTACATAGAGGCTTCATAGATAATTTTATCCAAATAATTTCCCCTATATTTGCCTTTCTTACAAAAGATAATACATTCGAATAGAGTGATAGTTGCCAGCAGGCTTTTGAGACCATCAAAGCTAAACTCGTTACTACTCCAATATTGAGAGGACAAAATTGGACTCATCCATTCCATATATGCATAGATACTTCCAATATATCAATAGGAGTATTCCTTAGACAAAATGATGAAGAGGATAAAATGTATGCTATATATTATATTAGTAAAAATATGACACCTGCTAAAAGAAACTACACCATAATTGGGAGGGAATTCCTAGCTGTAGTCTATGTAACTAACAAATTTAGACACTACATAATAGGCTAAAAGGCATTTGTCTATACAGACCATTCAACTATTAGATATCTTACCAATAAACCAATTATAGGAGTTAGGATTATTAGATGGTTGTTGCTCTTACAGGAATTTGATGTTATTATTATAGATAAAATAGGGAAGTCTAATGTGGTTGTTGATTTCTTGTCAATAATGAAGACTATAGGTGAGAAAGAACCAGTGGAAAATGACTTTAAAGATGAGAAACTATTTACTATTTCATCAAAATCGCCATGGTTTGCTAATATATCCAATAACCTCACCACAAGGAAGATTCCTCTGTAATTTTCATAAAAAGAAAAGAAATGTTTAATCAAAGAAAGTTCTTTTTTTAAATGGATTAACATAATTCTATTCAAACTTGGACCTGACCATGTGTTTCATAGGTGTGTGACAAATGTTAAAGCTTATGATATCATCAGAGCTTGTCATGATGAATCAGGAGGAGATCATTACTCAGCTCAAAGAACCATACACAAAATCCTAGGAGTAGAATATTATTGGCTTCACCTTCATCAGCAAGTAAAAAGATATGTTAGACATTGTGTTTCTTGTTAGAGAATTGGATAGCCTACTCTTTCAATAGAGATGCCTCTACACCCTCATCCTCAATTAGTTTTAGAACCATTTGAGAAATGTGGAATTAATTTTATAGGTCATGTGGATCGTCCTTCCAGAGGAAAAGAATATCTCCTAGTATGTATAGACTATGTGACCAAGTAGGTGGAAGTGGAAGTATTAACTCATGAAAGAAAAGAGATGGTATCTAATTTCTTATATTTCAAAATCATGCAAATATTTGGTGCTCCAAGGGAGATAGTCTCAAATCAAGGACCGCAGTTCATGTTAAACATGATAAAGCACTTCATGTAAGTATATCAAACTCAACATAGAAAAACATATCCATACCATCCATAGGCTAATGGGTAAGTTGAATTCACCAATAGAGAACTGGAAACCATTTTAACCAAGGTTGTTCATTCTAGTAGAAAGGAGTAGGAAGATAAGGTACCAGAAGCTATTTGGGCCTATAATACTACTTGGAAAACAAGAACTAGATTTTCACCTTATGAATTGGTTTATGGTAAGAAGCTCTTATTCTCTATTTAATTTAAATTACAAACTTTGAAAATAGCTATATAATTAAGGATTGAATTAGAATAAATACAAAAATAAAGACTCTTATAGCTTAATCAACTTGATGAGATGAGGATGGAAGCACTAAAAAGAACTAAATTGGTACAACATCAAAGAAAATTTTGGCATGATTCATAGATCAAGCAACAAAAAATTTAGAAAGGAGATTGGGCACTAATTTTTATTCTAAATTTCAATAATTTAAAGGAAAATTACAAATGAGGTAGTTGGGACCTTATCAGATTGAGGAGATCTTTGAAAATGATTCTGTTAAGCTAATACCTATGATGACAGTAGAAGAGCTCTATTAGTCAATGGACATAGATTGAAGATTTATCAGAAACCTCTCAATAAAGAAAAAATTGTTCAAAAGATAAAAGATCAAGTAGCCTTTCTGTAGGACTCTGCTTCTTCTTGGGAAATTATTTCAAATCAATTATTTGTTCTGGAGGACTCTGCTTCTTCCAGAGAACCTGCTCCTTGATGATCCTACATAATAATAATAATAATAATAATAATAATAATAATAATAATAATAATAATAATAATAATAATAAAATATCAATAGTGAGAATCTTTCTAGGGACACTATTGACAATGCATGCCCAGAAAACCAACTTGTTGGCTAATTATGTATTGAAAAAAAGGTTTTGGCTAGAAAACCAACAATGGCTTGCCAAAGGGGAAAATATATATATATATATATATATATATATATATATATATATATATATATATATATATATATATATATATATATAAGAAAAAAATCTCATCATGTCACTATAATTGGTCTTCTTCATGCAATAAAAGTTTTTCTTTTAACACCTGTTGACTAATCCATGCAAACTTATTTGTGCAGGATAAATGGCAAGAAAAGGATAAATCTAAGGTCAAAAGTAAGTGAGACATATATTATATTTATTTATGTTTATTTAAATAATTATCTTTGATTTAATTAAGATTTATTCTATGGAGATGACCCAAAATTGAGCCTTCCAAAACAAAATGACATGACACATACCATAATGGATAAGCATGCAAACAAGACGGCAAAGGTGTATGTCTACATCATGATGACCTATGCAGCTTTGGTACAATCAATTGCGTCATCAATAATTAAAATGATAGGACATCATAAAGAGGTTCTAAATGAAATGATAAATAGTTGTCACTATCAAAGAACCATGTCATCATTTCATCCAATTTGTAATAATTTGAAAAAATAGCTGGCATACTTTGTAGAAATGTGAGGCACTGAACTGTATAAAGTAATCATGTCAAACTATGGACTCATGAAGCTATGGATTTTCACATAAAACATTTAATTTCTATAGGTCCTCAGTGATTATTGCCTACAAAGTTTAACAAAATCTAGACTAAACCCTAATCTCAGTTAAACAAATAGAGTTGTCTATAAATCCAAGTAGAAATAGGACAAAAAACAAGATCAGAGCCAAAGAATGCAGCAAATCTTCACAAAGATAAAGCTTATGTGGTAGTGTTTAGAGAAAATGGCTGGCTACCTTTCATTGAAAAGTTCCAGGGTTTCCATGAAACAATGGTAAGATAATTCATCACTAATCTCACCCCTAAGTTTTTAGTTGTTAAACGCATTGTTATTCCTATTTCAACTCAAATTATAAGTCAAATCATACAAGTTCTAGAAGAGGGAATGAGAGAGATAGGTAGAATTCCATTTAGTGATTTAATTATTTAGTTTAATGGTAATGAGTAGACTAGGACTTCATGTCTAATAGATTCTAAGGGAAAATCAAAAGGGATTAATAGGAATTCACTACCTAAATCTTTGAAATCTATAGCCAAGTGGGTACTCAAGTATATCATTTTTGAAGGGAAAAATAGTCTTTTAGGAGGAAAATCCATGAAAATATTAATACACCTTAAGTATGGGAGGCAAAATTCTCATTACAAATTTAACCTCCCATCTTTCTTATATAGTGCCCTTCAAATTATGACTATAACTCCTAATGCTGCTCTTAGGAACCATGGCCTTATTCACCTAATTATCCAATATCACTTCCTTCAGCAAGGACAAGAGGTCTGAGAGGAATTTAAGAATAGTGTAACGCAACAAATTCCAAATCTGCCTACACATGAAACCTCAAATTTACCATAGGAACATTCATCTCCACCTATTACATCAGTTAAGAAAAAAACTCCAAAGAAGAAATCACATACTGTAGTCTCAAAATAAATCCATTCTTCTTCAATAAAAATCACAAGGTCTCAAATCCTTATATTTTCAAGGTCCCCACAAGATCCTCAAGAATATGTCGTGTAACCAATTCCGTTGTCAAGAAGAAGAAAATTGAAATGAAAGGTTACCACAGAACTTGAGAAGATCGAAGGTTTGATGGTTGAAAAGGAAAAATAATCAAGTATAGCTTAGAGAGTGACCAAAAGAAGAAGGTTAATTCTAGTAGATGAAGATAAACAAGAGGCTACAAACATTTTGGATAGTCTTAAAAAGGTATCTCATTCCCCCATACATCAAAGTATCCCTAAAATTGTAGATGTTGAAGAAAATCCTTTTGAAAGGAACTCTCCAATCATAATAGAAGAGCTAATTCTAGGAGAAGATCCAATCACAGTAGAGGAATCAAGTATGGTAAAATAACCACATGTTTCAGTTGAAACTAAAATGAATAAAGGAAAAACTATATGCACAAACGAGAAAGGAGAGTCATCTAATCTAAATGATCTTGTTATGTAGTTAACCTTGAAGCTTTCTCAAGCTCAAACTCTAAAGCAACAACAAACAACTGACATTGCTGACTTGATCAGTCAATTATAGAATAAGGATCATCTCAACTCATAATTGGTGCAAAAATTGGACACAACATCTGCCAATCATGTAGCAGAAGTTCACAGATTAGAAGATATAATAAAGAAAAATGAAAGTGAACAAATAGACCTTTGGATATATTTATAAAATCTGAAGGAGAATAGGAGATTGTAGAGTTTGGTAAACTCTTCCAAAGCACCTTCTAATGTTTCACCTTCTCCTCCTAAGGTATTTGTTGACCGAAGTTGTCAAATAAGTTGTTTAGGTATTCCTACCTTGCAAATGCTAAATCAGATTGAAGAAGAATATTCCATACTCAAACAAAAAAATAAAGTTGTAACTTCTTCAAATAAAATATTGAAAAATGAAAAGAAAGAATTAGAAGCTATCTAAGATTTAGAAGAAAATTTGTAGGATGTATGCAAATTAGGGGAATCTCTTTTGGCATATAAGAATCCTTCTCCTACATATAGTTTGTTTTTATTTGAATAATTTTACATATGGAAACTTCTAAGGATCTCTTCCATCTTTCTTACAAGATTTTACAGCCAATAACATTTTTGGAAATTTTCTATAGTGTTGAACCTAATTAGCAGGATTTGCTTTATGAGTTTTGTTTACATGATTTTATCATAGGAGACCATGATAACAATAAGTTATTGATAAAACTTCATGTAGGATAATTTCAACTAAGGGCATTGCATTCTACATTCAAAAATCAACTAGCATGGAAAAGCAGATTTGAGGAGTATATAAATCATGCTAAGACTATAGGATTGTGTATCAGACCAGCTTTTCCTATCCCTAGATTGATTATAAAGAATTTTAACTGTGCTTGTTTAAGCAATGAAGTTAAAAATCATTATTTACAAGATTTATATGATTGTGCTATTTATTTTTACTTGTTTTCAAGATAGAGTTTTGATTCAGTGGTGACTGCAAGTGTGAAAAGGTGGGACCAACTTTTAGTTCCTCTTAGAAGATGAGAGGTCATGTCTCCAAATAACTTAATATGGAGTATGAAGAAAGCTACCTCAATTTTTGAAATCTTAATATAGGTAATAAACTTTGAGGGAGAAAATAATTGGATTGGCATGAGATATAGACCCCCTTTGTTGATCATACCTATTCTAGAATGGTAGAGTTGGGCTCCACAATTAGAGGAGTAATTCAATATATGAAAACAAATGATTTAAGAACATTAAGGGTTTACAAAAAAATTAGACAAGCATACAATAGATGAATTTGATGAATATGATTTGAGTCAGAGTTTGAAAAGTAGATGTAAGAGATATGAATGCAAATGAGTGTTTGCAATGGGACTTACAAAAGTTAAAGCCTGGGGGAGATGATGAGCTCAAAATATGGCTCATTATTGACATGTTATTTCCCTTAATTCATCTCTCTAAGTATATTATCTTATGCAAATCATAGATTGTTAGATAGCTATTACATGGAAAGTAGATACTTGTCTTGTATTTATTGAACCAAAGACTAAACCTTTACTTTATCATTAATGTCTAATACATAACTTTTTTAGTGATTTTTGTTGTGAAGAATGCTCAAGAAGAAGACACATGTGATGTATAGTGAAAGTTCAATTTTGATCTCCATCTAGCAGAACTACAAACTCACACAGAATGAATCTACGGACTCTATAGGTCTATTTTGTCATGCTTTTGAGACACATGTGTTCATATGAGTACATGGGAGGACAAACTTGAAATATTAATAAATCATCATGAATGACATCAATTCGAAGGATGACACAAACTTGTTTCTGTGGACTCTATAGGCTTATTTATATAGACTCCACAGGCTTGTCTCTATGGACTCCACAAGTTTATTTCTACGGACTCTATAGACTCATTCCTACCAACTCTATAGAGTCAATTCTATGGATTTATTAAATACAAAGCTATAAATGGGGAAGATAGTGGCTAGATAAGATGAAAGAGAATCATTCCAATTGGAGTCAAATGAGGAGAATATTTGCCTGCTATTTTGTGGGATTTACTTTTGATAAATTTGTATATATTTGGATCTTAGGACTATTATAAGATAGTATATCTATTTCATCAAAATAATTGAATCTCTTGGAAATCCAATCTCTTATTTTTAGATGAGTGGATCGACCAAGGAATCATATCTCTTTACATGTTATTTTGAGTTGATTGTATTAGCATAAAATGTAATACTTTTGTTATTAAAAAAATAATAGATGAAAGATACATACAAGAATATTATAGGTTTTAGATAGATTATAATAATTTTAGTTTTATGAATTATCACTTCAGTTTCTAGCATTGATTAATCTTTGTTTCTAAGTTTGAGAGAAGCAAGGGCCCACTCTCCTTGGAACCAGGAATTGTGTATGGTATTTATGTTATGTTATATTAACTCTTTATTATAACTAATCAAAATCTTACTAATGTTTGCATTCATTCATAAAACATCAAAAAAAATTCATAGTTGAAAAGGTATTTCCTTATTCCAAATTCATTTCCTTTCTAAGCAAAGTGTGTTTTCTTTTATAGCAAATGCGTGAAGCAAATTTCCTTTTTAAGTTAAACATCTCCATTTCCATGCAAGCGTAAATAAGAGTGTGATTTTAATTTCAAGAAAAAGAGTGAATTCCTTTTATTAAATAGTTACAACTTTTCCTTTTCAAAAAAAGAGTGAATCAAGTAGTTTAAGATACATTTCTTTCATTAGTCAAAGTTAGAATAAGACCATCAAACACTCCCACAAGTAGACTTCTAGATCTACCATCCTACACCTTACTACAGACAGCTTTGGACACCAGCCCTGGTTGATAAGACATCAATTAAACATTGATTAAATGAGGAGTTAAATGACACTCATCAATAGTAATTGCACTAGTATTGTCATAATAAATAGGACAAGGTCCATTTTGTCTTACCTTATAATCCTTCAAAGTTTGTTTCATCCACATGACTTGAGTACAATAAGAGGTAGCTACTATATACATAGATTTTTTAGTTAATAGAGACACTAAATATTTATTTTTACTTAGCCAAGACACCAAGAATTCCCCCATGAATAAGACCCCACCACTGGTACTCCTATTATCATCCATACATCCTACCCAATCTATATCAGTTTATGATTTAAAAGAGAATTATTTACTCCTAGGATACCATAAACCATTCTCTATGATGCCTTTGAGATATCTCAAGATCCTTTTGACTAATTTTATGTGATATTATCTAGGGTCAAATTTAAACCTTCCTACAAGACCCATTGATTGCATGATATCAAGCCTAAAAGTAGTAGAGTATAAAAGACTTCCAATCACGGATCTATACAAAGTTTGATCAATTTTTGGTGAGTCATCTAATTTACTTAACTTGCATCCTATGATCATTAGATTACCCATTGGCTTACAATCCATAATGTAAAACTTCCTAAGCATTTCTTTGTTGTATTTATATTGTGAAATGAATATCCCTACATGAAGTTAATTCATCTATAATCCTAAGAAGAAAGATAGTTCTTCTAACATTGACATTTCAAACTTAGTCTTCATAGTATCTTCAATTTCTCTACTTCTTTTATCATTTTTAGATCTAAAAACTATGTCATCAAGATATACAACAACTATTAATTGATGAATTCCTTTTGTCTTAATGTACAAATTACTATAATTTACCCCCTTTTAAAACCTTGACTCAAAAGATACTTATCTAACCTATCATACCAAGCTCTAGGAGCTTGTTTATGACCATACAGAGCCTTCTTTAGTTTACACACAAAATATTGATTACTTGACGTGAAGTATCCTTCAGGTAACTCAATGTATACTTCTTCTAATTTTCCATTTAAGAGTGCATATTTCACATCCATTTGATATATCTTAAAAACATTGAAACTTACATATGATAAGAAGATTTTGATTGCTTCCATTTTTGCCATAGGAGAAAAAATCTCATCAAAATATATTCCTTCAACCTAAGCATATCTTTTACATACCAATCTATCCTTGTGACTTCTCCTTTATCATTCATCTTATTTTTGAAAACTTGCTTGGTACCTATCACATTTTTATATTTTGGCCTAGGAACTAAGTCCCATGTTTCATTCTTTTCTATTTAATCAATTTCTTCAACCATTGCATCATTCCAACTTTCATCTTTTCTAGATTCCATAAATGTTTTGGGTTAAATCATGGATAACAAAGCTAAGTCTTTTTTATTTTGATTGATCAACCTTCTCCTTCTAATCTAAAATCGTGCATCAACATTTCCAATAACTTGAGAGATTGGATGACCTTTTTGAATTCTTATAGATGGAACTTTAGAGTCTTGTCTTTCTTCCTCCTCTTCATCTTCATCTTTTGTTTGAATAGATAATTCATTATTTTTTGTAATATAATTGTAATTGAGTTACTTACCTACAATTTTCACTTCTTGAATCTACTTGTCTCATTTATCCTTACATTTGAACTTTTAACAATCTTGTGAATTCTCTTGTTAAAGAACATATAAGAAGTATTGATAGAAGAGTAACCTAAGAAGATTCCCTCATCAGATCTTGAATCAAATTTACCAATATTATCTTCATCTCTTTTGATGAATCACCTACTCCCAAATAATCTAAAATGTTTGACATTAGTTGCTCTATTATTCCATAACTCATAAAGAGTCTTATCATCATTTAATCCAATTTGACACATATTTAGAATGTAAACTAAAGTGTTGGCTACCTCTTCCCAATATCCATCTAATAATTTTGCATCTTGAATCATGGTTCTACTCATATCTACAACATTCCTATTCGTCTTTTCAACAACACCATTATTTTTTGGTGTTCTAGTAGCATAATATTGTCTTCTTGTCCCTTATTCTTCACAAAAATCATCAAATTTATAAGACCAAAAATTATCTCCTCTATTTGATCTCACACACTTGATATTTAAACCTTTATCATTTTCCACAAGATCTTTGAATGCCACAAATCTTGCAAAATCTTATGATTTTTCTTTAAGAAATAATATCCATGTCATCCTAGTAAAATCATTAATGAGAAGCATGAAGTATCTATTACCTTGAATACTTTGAATTATCATGGGTCCACATAGATCAATGTGGATCAACTTTGATGGCTTGGTATTAGATAATTCCTTGTTTTTTATTTTCTCTTGGTTTACTTCCCATGAAGACATGCCTTGCAAAGAGAATGAGGAATCTTAGAAATCTTTGGCATATGCCTTACCAACCCCTTTGAACTGATCTTTACCATATTATTAAAATTTATATGTCTAAGCCAAATTTATTCAAATTGAATCAGGAATCACTCCTCCTTATTGGATTCATGGAATACATACATGTTGTTATCTATTTTATAAACATTTACAACTAATCTACTATATTTTGCCTTTCTTACTTCACATGCATCATCATGAAAAGTTATAACATTTATTTGCTTACACATTTGTCTCACACTTAAAATATTATGATTTAACCATTTACATATAAGAAATTCTTAGTCCTATTATGACCATTGTCCAAACTCATAGTACCTTTGCCTACTATGTTAGTAGATTTGTTGTCACCAAATCTAATTGCACCTAGGTTGGTCTTCTTGAGAGAGATAAATTTGCTCTTGTATTTTGTCATATGATTTGAGCAACCACTATCTATGAACCATCTCTTATTCTCATCTTATTGAGTATGCAAGGTTGTTTGAATAAACAATGACTCTTCCTTTGGTGAACTACTTGGATTTTACTTCTTTTCTTCTTTAGACTTAGTCTCCTTGAACCATTTGATAGTGTTAATGACTTATATATCTTTTTTCCAAAATGTTATTTTTTTTTAGCTATATGAACTTGTTGGTTACAAATGTAGCATATTATATCCTTTTTTATCTCTAGAGAGAAAGCGTAGTCCCTATATCTATGACCAAAATGATTACATGAGAAGCAATATCCATTGAATACATTATTCATATTTAACCTCCTTTTTTTTTATCATCATTGATCCATGAATTTTCATTCTTGACCCTTTTGGTGGAGATGGAATATTTTTTATCCTTGAATAAGAGAACATCTGAGTAAGTCATGATTTTAATTTCAAATTATTTCATCCTTTGATTGATATCTTTATTCATCATGACCTATAGATTCTTGATTGTTGCCTCTAAATCTTGCACTTGTGTCTTCACACCATTCATGCTTGCATTCTTCTTGACATACTCAGGCTTATCATCCTTATTTTCCATCTTTTTCAACTTGTCTATCTTGATTATGAACTTTTCATACTCATCTTTCAGGTAAATAAGATTATTCTTCAATTAAACATATTTAACTTCTTTATCTCTCATGCTTGAACATACAACCTCTATCTGAATTCTAAGAACTTGGATAGTCACCTTATCCCTCTTAGCTTCTTTAACCATGTCATATTTAATTCTACATACTTACTCTTCAATATGAGTTATCTAGTCTTCAAGACTTTTGACCATTGATCTCAACTCAAGATTTTCTTTCCTCAACTATTTAGCTATCTTTGTACCACTTAGGATCTCTTTCAAGATGTTATGATTCCTCCAAAGGACCTGCTCTGATACCAATTATTATAGGTAAAATCACTAAGAGGGGGGGTGAATTAGTTATCCAAAATAAACCAACTTCAATTTCAGTCTTTTCAAACTCTTAATCAATTAGCATAAGCATTTAAGAAGCATACACATCATTCATAGAAATAAACAAGAGAAAAAATACAAGATCAAACACATAACACATGGCATATGTGGGAAACCCTCTTGGGGAGAAAACCCATTAGAACCTAAAATTGGATTACTTTCCTATAATAACAAGAATGCATTTATACTAGCTACAATTTATCAATAAACTACCATCCCTTATTTAGTGAGACTACATTCCCATAAGGTGCTACAACACTTGTCTAGCTAAATAGCCAAAACAACTAGACTTCTAACAAGCTTCACCTTGGAAGGAGGATAAAACCCCCTAAATATTTAGCATCAATAATAACACATATTAACCGTACATCTCTTGAATATTTATTGTCTACTAATTTGATGGAGATGCAAAGTATATCAACTCTCTTCAACTCTGCACACTTAAAGCGTCCAAAACATCCTTTTGGATCACCCCAAACCTCTTTGATCATCTTAAACCTATAATATCACTATTTTTACAACATAATTATGACCTAAATGTCATACACATAGTCCTTAATCTATTATAATCTTCAACTTATCCACTGGGCACACAACCTTTCCTTTGCTCCACAACACTATGCTCTCTAATGCAAATTCCACCTTCAAGTCTAGAAATCATCATATTTGATTTCATTATTTATATAGACTTCATGATTTATCATGTAAAATCAGCCACAACATATTCCTTCACCTTTAATGCATCTTACATGGGTCACACTTAAGCATAACTCTCTTTCAAATAATCCTAAGTCACCTTTTAGGTCTTATGATGACCTATTCACCTCTTTGACACTTATTCAAGAAAACTAGGAACATAGGAACACTTTCCACCATATGGAATCATTAAAACTGATCTATATGTCACCTTTAAGTTCCAACATCCATCATATCACTCTTTTTCTAACCCCTAATTCACTCAAACACCTTTCTTCACACATAATCACTATAAACAAAGACACAGTTGAATTTTGACCCTTTGATCATACTTCATATGATTGGTAAAACCTTAATAATTAAAATATATTGTCCTTATGGAGTATAAAACATAATCTAATATCTAATTCACCTTTAAACATTGAGATACCAATAAGCACATCTCAAATACCCTTCTCGAGTTACATGCAAAACATGTACAAATACACAGTCAACTTTAAACATAAATATATTTGACTATAAAAACTTTAATATCTTAAAATATATATTTATATATGTGATTTATATTCCTATACAAATTTTATTTTTACACCATGAGAAAATTCTTCATAGATCAAAATATATAGCATAAAAACTAAGCATGTGTTTTTCCTTCACAAATTTGAATATTTAAATCCAAATGGTCATAGTTAAACTTTGGTCACTTAAAATTCATCTCATTTACTTTAATATTATATTAATCATGCACCATAAATATTCTTTTAACTTAAATCATAGTGCACCATTGCCCAAAAATTAAACTTCAAACACTTGAGGTCATCTCGCTTCTTCCTGACATCCTAGAACAAACATGCTTTGTCAATCCCCTATACATAGCTTGATATTTATTTGTATTAAACATTGGAAAATTTAAACTCATTTAACTCAATATGCACCATTCATATTGATTATTATGAACACCCACTCACCATTAGATCTTAGAAGTATCTTGGTCTTTACCTCTATCTATCATAAAGAAACTATCACTTTGACCTCTTTGACTCGATACACTTCATTGAATCAATTAGTATGATTGCTCATAAACCCTTGTATCTTAATTTGGTCCTAATATTTATCTCTTTAAAAATTTACTAAGCATGGGAACCATTTCAATCTACTTGGAAGGCCAAATTTGGGCCTCAATAACTTTTATTGTGCTTAGATACATGATCTAAAATTTGGACCATATGATCTCCTCACATAGGAGAATCCAAACATATATCAATTTATTCCTAAAAAATATACATGTGTAAGATATAATTCCATTAATATTCTCACCTAGAGTTTTCTACCATAGAACCAACTATCTCAAGAACTATTTAGAAGGCCAACTTTTCACATGCATATCTTTTGATTTGCTTCATTACATGACCTAAAAGTTAGTGCATATCAACTAGGCATAAAACTAAAAAAACCCATATGATAAAATTCTCCTGACACCTTCACATGTGAAAAATATAACACCATCAAAATTCATACTTAGCTTTTCTTGCCACATTACAAATTTGGCCAAGTATGAGAAAATACTGTCAAACTACCTAGGAGCCCATGTTTACACTTGCATATCTTATGTTTCACTTCATCACATGACCTAAAAGTTAGCACATAGAAACTAAGAAAAAATGTGATCATAAACATATGACCAACTCCCCCTGACTCATCTACATGTGGTAATAGTAATGTCAACAAACTACTTACATAGATGTTATGCCACTAGACCCAAAATGTCTAGATGAAAATATTGATCAACCAGATGAAATCCACTCATGCACACAAGCACTCAAATCATTATTTAATTATTATAGTACCCATTGAATATGATCAAATCACCATACTCATCCTTTAACATCTATAATCATGCCAAAAATAAAGATCAACCAAGATTCCTTTAATCATATTAGGACAAGTACATTACACATTTTGTTATTATCACATAGACTATCAAGACACTTCATCTACTCACCTAGACACCTCCATGACATCACTATTAAATTATTGACATCTCTCCAACATTTGTTGACAGTCAAATTTGTATAGATTTGGTGAAAAATCCAATGTATCACCAATGAACTAAAGCCTATTGAAGTTTATTTAATCCTAGGCCTATTGAATTTACTATTGAAGGGGAGTGTGCATGACAATGTCACTTATTAATAGCCATGTGGGTCATGTGTTTACTTCTATCTCTCTATACTTATTCTCATTTTAAATCATTTTAATATATAACTTGATATGGTTTTGGTAAATTTTATATGGAAGTCTACATTGTACCTAACACAGTAGCATGGAGGTCCTTATGTTATAAAAGACTCAAACATTCTTGGTTTATTATTCATGAGAAATTGTGGGATATATTCTCACTATAGGATTTAGTCTCACAATCATTCTATCCTAAACTCACTCTAATTTTTTCAAGGTAACATAGTGTAATTCCTATAAATTTGCTTATGGGGACATAGTACAATAACTTTGGGTATCTATAGTTGTATAGTATAATTCCTTTAAAGCTGACTATGTGACTATGGTTACATAGTGTAATAAATTTGGGTATTTATAGTTGTATAGTGTAATTACTTTAAAGGTGACTATGTGATTATAGTTACATAGTGTAATACCTTTGGGCATCTATAGTTAAATAGTATAATACCTTTGGGTGACTATGTTTACATAGCATAATTCCTTTAAAGGTAATTATGGCATGATGAAGATGTTTCCTTAAATTATTACCTCCTAAAAATCATCATGTTTATGGTTCATGGAGTGTAAGTTTATTATGTTTTTACCTCCTAAAACTCATTGATGCAAAGGTTCTTTGGACTTAATCTCAACATTGTTATTTTGACCAAACTCACTAGGTTCTTTAACCCTTCCTACTATCACTTTAACCCTATTTTATTACTTATGTAGATAAAATTACAAGTGGATATGACTTACCAAATATATTTTCTCTTTTATCTTTTTAATACACACCTATGTGTCAATTTTGGTGGCCTAATTCCTTGTCTATGTCCACTTTCTCACTTTTAGCCCTAGTCAATTAAGCTTCTTCTAGGCCTAATCCACCTCAAGTTATTAAAACCATAATTTTAGGTTTGTAAACTTTATATAAATTAATTATTTAGTTAACTCACCTTGAAAATAGTTTGAATATAAATTTTTAGCTTTTTGTACAATTAAAACTCCCTCTACACACCAAACCCTATTTTAGGGCTTGTACAACCCTATACTAGCCTGAGAACACAAAATAAAGGATTGTGAGAGTATTTGAAAGATTAAAAAGGTTTTAAAGTATTACCCAGGTCTGTATTGACCTCATAAAAGACCCTAAATTTATGCTTGTTACTTTCTAATCTACTATCAAGGTTTACCAGTTTAAAATAATGTTGACTGTATAGGAAAAATAAGGAAACTACAAGTTTGTGTTCTTATAAATAAACCAAACATAAAAAAATGAAAAATAAAACCTTAAGTATCATCTAAACACATTTAAATAACTTATCAACACACTTTAAATCATCTACAAATTAAAACAATGATCTTTCTATCCTTAAAATGATCTTAAAGTACAATAAACATTTCTTCTCATAAGAGTCAAAGGTATGTTTGTGAAAATATTTGAATATCAAATGTTCTCTTTAATATTTATTGAAAATTACCATCAAAAACAAAATATATATATATTAAAATATAATAAGACAATCCTTATATCTATATTTGTTAATAACATCAACTCAGTCTACAAATAACAACAAGCTATTAACCAAAACAAACTCTGTGTATACAATATCTATAATAGGGGTTCTATTTATTATTTTATTAAAATTATTCTCTAAAAAATACATGAATTTACCTCCTATACTAAAAAAACTTCCCTTTTTTATGGAATATAACTATGTAACTAACTTGGTGAGGTCTTGGTAATGGTCACAATACAAGTTTGATAAAAGGTGACAAGTAACAATATTGATTTCCTAGTACATGTTACTTTTGAACCTTGTCAATGGTTTAATGGGTTTCTTATGAAACTTAAAAAAATTTAATAAAATTATTTTTATCCTTTCTCATACCCCTAAAATTCTTAAAACACACAAGAAATTCAAATTTTACAAACAACTAGTTTTGGTAGGAAATCAAAAATTTGAAATTTAGACTACCTAGATGCATTTATATCCTACTAATTTGAATTATAAGTATTTTTGGGGACTTATAAATCCATAAAAGGAATTATACAACCTACATGAATGAAAACAAACCAAAAATTTACAAAATTTCTCCCTAAGAGTGTTGTTCCTGCATCATACTCCTAGGGAAAGGAAAAAGAACTCATGGATTGCTATTCATAAGTGCTTCTAGAGTACTCCCTTACTTTTGTATATCATTTTTAGTCATACACAGAGCATATTATACTATATTATTCTTCCATTTTACTAGATACTTGAAATACTCCTTATCTCTAGTCCTCTTGAGCACCTCCTTGTCCAAAATGCACTCCATCTCTTCTATCTTGGCCTTAGGAAACTATCTTGCCCAATTTAGGCTTGTTATAGTTTCATAATATATTGTGTTTCATCCCTTATCTCATTATTTTTAAGAGTAAAATTCTAAAACATTTAAGATAGGTGAAATTCTTACTCCACTAGGCAACTCCAATTCATATGCATTGTTTGCAAAAATTTTGAGAATCTTGCAAGGACCTATCTTTTTCATCTTCAACTTATTTTATTCACCCCTTAGGTACCTTTCCTTCATAATATGAGATAATACTAAGTATTCAAACTATAAATTTACTTCTCTTCTACTCAAATATACCTATTTCTTGTACTTGTCAACACTAGACTCCAAATGCTTTCTTACTTGTTCATGTACCTCTTTTATTTCCATTACAAAATATTCACCTTCAGCACTTCTCTTGTCCATATTGCTGATATTTCTAACCTAAAATACACCTCTAGGCTTCATACCATAGATTACCTAGAATGGACTCATACCAATTATCCTATTGGTAGAATCATTATAAGTAAACTCTATTTGAGGTAACACAAGATCCCACTACTTGGGATGGTCCTTGGACAAACACTTAAACAAGTTCCATAATATTCTATTCACCACCTCAGTTTTCCCATCTATTTGAGGATGGTAAGCTAAACTAAAACTCAAATTTGTGTGTAGCTTCTTCCACAATGTCCTTTAGAAGTGCCCAAGAAACTTGGTATCCCTATCAAAAATAATTTTCATAGGTAGTCCATGAACTCACACTAACTCCTTGAAAAATAAATTAGCCACATTTGTTTCATTATTATTGGTTACACATGGTATGAACTGTGCCATTTTATAAAATATATCAATAAGTACAAAAATTAAATCAAAACCCCTTTGTGTACTAGGCAATCCCATCATAAATTCCATACTTATGGATTCCCAAGGTCTATTTGGGACTGGAAGGGACTAACACAAACCTGCATTAGTGTTCTTACCTTTTTCCAATTAACAAATATTTCACCTTTCGACATATCTCTATACTTCTACTTGCATTATAGGCCAATAGTAGTGCCTAGTGAGTAACTCTAATGTCTTGTCAAGCCCAAAATAGTCTGCCATGCTTCTAATATGCATCTCTTGGATCAGATTTCCTCTTATAGAGATTTTTAGCACACACAATTGTAATCCTTTGAATATCAATCCTTATTCAAGTAAAAAATACAACCATGCCTCCTTTTTTAGTATACTTTGGTTCTTGCATGTATGGTATACTTTTTTTAAGTCTTCATCATATTCATACAAATATTTGATTACTTCAATCCCAATACTTTGTAATTGAATCTCATGCACCAATAAGACTCTCCTGCTCAATGCATATGCAACCTTGTTACTTTGTCCTTGTTTATGATTGATGGTGAAAGTAAAAATTTTCATGTACTCCAACCATTTCAAATGTCTTTGGTTTAACTTGGGTTGATTAGAGATGAACTAAAGTGAATGATTATCCATTTACACTATGAACTCATTTGGCATGAGATAATGCATCTATTTCTTTAATGCTTGAACCATTGCATAAAATTTCAAGTCATATGATGAGTAATTCTTATTGGCATCATTAAATTTCTCACTAAAATAGGTTATAGGTCTGCCCTCTTGGCTTAGTATGGCTACACCACTTGCATCACACTCTATTTATAACACCTTGTTGAAGTCTGGCAATGCTAGTATAGGATGATTCATGATTCTTTTCTTAAAGTATTGAAAACTCTTCTCTTCCTTCTCATTCTACACAAAGTTTTTCTTCTCTCCCTTGATGGTTTTAATTATGGGAGCACATATTCCCTAAAATTCCTTATAAACTTCCTATAGAAACTTTCAAGACCATGAAAACTTCTTACCTCTCCTGATGTCTTGAGTGTTGACCACTCCATGATTGCCTTCACCTTGTTCTTTTCCATTTTTAGCATGCCTTGTGATATGAAAATTCCAAGGTAAGACAACTTTGATTTCATGAAATCACACTTCTTGAGGTTAATCAATAACCTCTCTTCTTTTAGCCTCCTCATAACCAACTCTAAATGATGAAGATGTTCCTCCTTTGGTTGTAGATTAGTATGTCATCCAAATATACTATTACAAACTTGAATATGAAATATTTTATAACCTCAATAATTAATCTCATAAAATTGCTAGGTGCATTGGTCAAACCAAATGGCATGACAAGCCATTCATACAAACCTTCATTAGTCTTGAAAGTAGTCTCCCACTCATCACTTTACTTGATTTTCATCTGGTAATATCCACTCTTGAGGTAAATCTTGGAAAAGTATCTTGCTCCACTTAATCAATCCATAAAATCCTCCATCCTAGGAAGTGGAAATATATATCTTATAGTGATATTGTTTATGGCCCTAGAATCAGTACACATCCTCCACTCACTTTCCTTCTTTAGCACCAACATTATGGGTACTGCACAAGGACTCAAGCTCTATTTTATGATACCATTGTCAAGAAACTCCCACACTTTTATTTTGATGTTATAATTCTCCTTTGGTTTCATCTTGTAGGTATCCTTATTATGTATACTTACTCCAAGTACAAAGTTTATATGGTGTGTTATGCTCCTCATAGGTGGAAATGTGTTGGGAAACTCATTAACCACTATGTCTACATACTTATCCAACATTTCTTGGATATATTGGGTCAGATAATTTATCTTAGTTTCCATCATAATAGTACTAGGTTTTATTACTAAATTAAATCCTATATCTTTTTCATGCATGGCATTCAAAAAGTCCTTACCACTTACTAGCATCACATGTGAGCCAACTTATTGATCACTCTCCTCATAATTCAAGGGAAGCAAAGTGTGACTAACTCCATCCTTCATCAAAGTGTACATTTTCCTTATTAAATCATGAGTTTTTTACCTATCATATTTACAATGCCTCCCAAGAAACACATGGCACACATCCATTGGGATGACATCATAAAACACCTTGTCTTTGTAGATTCCAATTTGGAACTCTACCCAAATTATTAATTCACTAAGACTTTTTATCCCTTATTAAACCATAAAACCTTATATGGATTGGGGTGAGGTAGTTTCTTAATCCCAAGCTTGTTAACCATTTCTACTAGAACAATATTATTTGTACTTCTTGAATAAATGACAATTTTACAACACTTACCTTGGCATTTGCAATATGTCCTGAAAAGAGTCTTTCTTTGTGGTGGCTCATTCTCCTAGGGTGGATTAATTATCACCCTCCTAATGATCAATTATTCTCCCACTTTAGGCTCTTTCATGTGTGATGGAAATCAAACACTCTCTTCCTCACCTCCTTATGTAAATTGATTTGTCCCTTCATTTCTTGGGCTTCTTACTGGCTGGTCCTCTACATACTCCGAAAACTTATGGCTAGTAAAATTATTGCACCTAAAGCACTTTACTACAAGTACATTTGATCATCTACCCATTTATGAATAGCCACCTCTATTAAAATGTCTCCAACCTCTAAATCCACATCTTGAACTAGTGGATTGTTCTTGTGAATTACTTGATTCACCTTGATGGTTTCTTTATGAGAAACTTCTACCCCCTTGCTATCATCTACCTCTAAAATTTATACCCCTTCCTATATTATTCTGATTATGTTTCCTATTCAAATTATCATCATATTTAGTTCAAATTGGTAGCACTTATCTAGTGTTCTTGGGTTAACAAGTGCTAGTTCATCTTGTAAATTGTACCTGTTGACCAAATTTAACTTTTAGGTTAAATTGGGGCACCTATAGGTAAAAAAATTGACTTTATAGATATATAGGGGGTTTAATATGAGTGTCATATGCTATATTATAGTTCATTTAATTTTATCTAGTCCTTGTTTAGCCTAAGTCATGGTCTCATGGGTTTATTTATCATTTTGAGTCATTAAATGTGCTTTTAAGGGTCATATATGCAAGTGGCATGGTTATCAAGGTACCTATGTGTCATATTTTCATGTTAAAAATCTATTAATTTAGTTAATATGTCATAGATGTTAGTTACCTTAGAATATTTTAGGTTGTCTAACTAAAATTATAGAAACCAACTAAAAATGGGAGAAAATGGCACTTGTATGGCACATAGGGAAGTGTACCATGTGGGAAAATATTTTGGGGGGAATATTCACCTTATAAATAATTATATATGTGATTTTTTTGATATTAAAGTGCCATTTTTATGTCAAAATCATTCTACATCTTTCTTTTTTTTGGATAGACTAAAGTGACACTTAGATTTTTGCTCGATACGAATAGTACAAGCAGTTTTAAGACAAACTATTTTGGGAGCTGATATTACAATAAGATACCTTAATTTTCATATATGTTTTTTTAATATTGGTCAATTTTTCCTTATGAACCATTACTAATAAGTTGACTATGCTCTGTTACTAGCTATTTCATGCACCCTATAGGTTTTGTTTCATTTTGGACAAATCCATATGAACCATTTAGTGTTATTGGATCCAAAGGATTTTGGATTCCTTATTAGATTATATCCATTCTTGGTTTCATGATTCAATAATTTTATAATAAAAAATTGGTCTATGATGCATGAAGGTGTCACGATGTGCAGTTTCAGTTGGAGTGTTTCTATTTGTTGAGTCTCTCTCTCATGTAAGTGTCTCATTCAACTAGGAAAGAGTGTTCCATAAGAATATAGGTAATTTTACCACCTCATTTCATGTTTTTGTTTCACCATGTTACCTCTTGGTTTGTTCTCAAGCTTGTTTCCCTCCATTGTCAACTCTTTGCACATTTTCAGTTGCAGTCCCATGCATAAGCTTGTCCATCCTATCTATGAAGTAGTAATAGAGGTGTATTTTATTATCCAAGACTTTAAGATTTTAATTTATTTATTTTTTATGATTTTTGAGGTGTAAGATTAACCATATGCTCATATTCCGTGCCAATACAATCATTTGATTCATTTGTCTACTCTTTTCACATGTATGGAAGTGTTTTCATGTTGGAAAAGGTGTTTTGAAGCTGGTTCCAAGGTGTTTATTGATTAATATCATGTATTTGAATAATTATAATTCATTTTGAGCTGTTGTGAAGCTATTCAACATCACATTTTTCCACATTTTATGTTTTTCCTACCTAATATGCCCAAAACATTCACGTACAAGCCCCTGATGATGTCATGTTGATGTGTGAAGAGGTGTACACGTAGCCCAAATGATTATCATTGAAAAAGATGCATTTAAATTACTAAGGGAATCATACAAATTTAATATTCATAGAATGTTTCATCTTTTTCATGCCTAGTTCACTGCTTATGCACCAAAATATCCACCTACAGGTGGCTTAGTAAGGTACCAAAAGCCTACTTGAGGAGGTGGAGAGAACTTAAATTTTTTGGAAAACCTTGGTATCAATAAAAATCTTTGAAAATACATATAAGGTATAAAGATGGAAATTTGAGTTATAAAATCATGTTGAGAATATGAAGACTATGTTTAGGCCTTTTGTCCATGAATTAACAAATTATATATCTAATAGGTTTTGTGTATATCCCATAGCATGTTTTCATAGGGTTCCAAAGCATATATAATGGATAATCTTCTTTCCTCTAGTATATACTATACCCATGCCAAGTTTAAAGGTCAAATAGTGAGGTAAAATGCATTGTTTGAGACCTCAAACATGCCTAAGAAAATATTGAACCCAGGTAGTTAACACCTATAAGTTTGAGCCCAAAAGAAGCAATTTTCATCTAGGTTGGTAGTGTTGAGTCATGTCTTCACATTGGGGTGGTCCTAGGTGGTTTAAAAAATATTTCATGATACAAATATCATATAAATAGTTTTTAATATTTTTTTTAGCCCCTCTACACACATATCAGTCTATATAACAACCATAAATGCTCACCTACAACTCGGTAGGCAAATAATGAGATATTTTGATGCTTGGTGATGTTTAAAGGGAATCAAAGGTGTGTCAAAAGTATGATAATGTTATTTGTGACAAAAAATGGGTTCAAGGAAGGATCTAAACATCATAACCAAGGTTCATCTAGGCGATGAACACCTATAACAGGGGCAGTTTCAACAAGAAACATAGTCAAATTTGGACACACAGTCACCATTGGCAAGGTGTTTGAAAAGAATGGATATTGGAGTGATGAAAAAAATTTATTAATACTTTACTCAGATTCATGAAAACCTTTAAAAAAATTTGGGATGTGAAAAATAGGCCTACAAGATTCTAACTACATGGAAAAGCACACACAGTCAGACAATAAGCAGAGACATGGGTGATTCAAGGGATGTTTAGACTAGGTTCAAGATGAAGGGATATAAAAAGAATAAATTTATCTTATGGGATTATATGAAAACATATAAACACTTATTTCAATCCCAAACAAGCTTACTCTACCTATAGGTATGGCATCATTAGGAAACTCAATCAATTAGGAAGCTTACTCTAGGCTATACAAGGTGTATAGAGGGGGAAATGAAGAAATTAAATGATGTGAAAAACATATGAAATACATTTTAACATATAAAAATGTTATAATTCCACTCTCTTAAGATAATTTTGACAAGTGAAAGGTTCTAATCAAATATTGCATAGTCAAATCGATTAACCCTGCACACAATGACTTTCTTCATAGTTCATTTTGGTTTTCCATACCTTTGGAGGGTCTAGTTAGGAAATAAAGAGACATTTTTTTATGAAATGAATCATGGAAAATTTAGTAATCCCACAAAAAAAAAATTAATCTGAGACAAACAAGGGAAGTACCCCTTATTTTATCTCAAACAAGGGGTACTTCCCCTCATGCAAACTCTACAAAGTTAGAAGAGTAGGGATGAAAAGGAGTGACCAAAAGCTATGAATATCATGGAAAAACGTTTATTAATATTTAAAACACTTTTAAAAACATGAATAATACCTCAAAAAGGTAGTAAATCAAATAGGGTCCTCCATGCCCTCAAACTTGCAGGCAGGCCTATTGGGTAAGTTTCAGGCCTAAATCCAAATGAGGTGTCAACCACTTTTATAGCCTTTCATATGATTTATAACCTATGTAAAAAAAATTTTGGGACCAAATCATATGTGTTCAATATATTAAAATTCAAATAAATAAAACATAGAGGTATAAACACCAAAAGTTATAGGGAGACCTCTTAAATAAGGTCTAGGCCTAACATCTTAAAAGGGGTCAACTTCATTTTTGGATTGGGATGTTCACTCAAACATATTGGAACATGATAATAGGGTAATTTTATAAGTTTTAAAGCTGTTTTAAGGTAGATAAATCACAAATAAGTCATTCTTAGCTTAGAAACTAACTCAGACCTATAAAAATGGAAGAACAAGCTCGATAGGCCAAGATGAAATGTTTAGATATTATTAAAGGATTTACATGGGAATTTAGGAAAATTTTAAGATTTATTAGGGTTAATTAGAATCACATTTATTTAATTATTTTTAATATGTAATTTTAGATATTTATGAATCAACCTTAAGAAAAAAAATAGGCCTAAAACCCTACTAAACCCTCAACCAGGACTAGTTCAAAAAAATGGATTTGGATAGATAGTGAAATGGACCATTTTGAATAAAATATATATTTTATTTTGAATATGATTCTCTCATTATCCCTCTCATGCCAACTAGTTATATGGACATGGTGTAAAACAAGCTCTTTTTGACCATTTTTTGTGTTTTATAGGTTCTAAAAGGAGTTAAGAGATGAAACAAAGTTTGGAGAGAATATTTAAAATTTTAAATAACTCATCATATTCATTTAATTCCTTTAAAAAAATTATAAGTTCCCCAACCTAGTGATCCAACTCAGCCAGTCAAATCTGGCATATTGGACAAGTTAGTGAAGAAGATGGAAAATGTCAAATGAGCTCATTTTAAGGTGTCCATGATGATTATATGTATATGGAAGGAATTTAAACTTATAATTAACTCCATACCACAAATTTTCATGGGAAAATAAAGCCAATTTTGAGGCCAAGTGGGCAAGGTACATGAGAAAGAAGGTTTTTGGACATCATATGATGATTGATCCTTCCTAGGTGATTTCAGAGGATCAGGCCTACAAAGAATGCATAGATAGGCATGTATGAGACTTTACTATTATTTCCAATCATTACACCTAATACTAATTAGTTACAAGGCATTAAAATAGGCCCAATCATGTTGTTATTTTTTCTCATCTAGTTGAGGAGTTTTCTTGCCACTTTTCATGAAGTTTGTGACTTGGATTGACACTTGTAGATATTAACCTTGAAAGGTTAATCCCATACCCTCTCCAATGCAGAATTAACTCCTTATATCATCTTGAAAAGTGTCTTTGTGACTCTTGTACTTTTATTCTTCTCTCTCTCTCTCAAGTTTTATAAGAACTAGCCATTTTGGCCACTGTATGGATGCTCCACTTGAGTATGGTGAATCCCTACTAATTTTTATACCTTTTTATCAATAAAATAAGTGTTATATCTTACATGACTATTCATACTGTGATTTAATTGAATGTTGAATTTGCTTAGTGAAGACTAGGGATTCCTTAGCAAGTTGTCATATTCTCTCACCTATTTGCAGCTTCTTCTTGTAGGGCATGTGATGTGTTCTAATAAATGTAAAATTTTAAGTGAGTTAGTCTCTTAATTATTTATATTCAAGGCCTCTTGTATATTCCTCCTATCTTTTCACATTCATCCATAACCCCACAATGTAACATTGATGTGAAAAGATGAAGATTAGAGAGTTGTATGCTTAGTTTATCCTTTAATTTCAAGTGTAATATGCATATGGTTGGATGTCATTAGTCAATTTGGTGTATCACCTCCCTTAGGTTAGTTTTATTTACTTTTCTCTCTCCCTTTTCACTCCCTAAGTTAGTTTTAATTTCAATCCTATGTGGGACATCAAGGTAGCTAGCCCTTCTAAAGACTCACCTCATTCTTTAGGCTACCCACAAGCCTAGAGGTGATTCCATTATTCCTCTTGTATGAGGAGATATTTTCATCTCCTTAAAGGGTGAAAATAAAAATGAAAATATTTTTTGGCATGCCCAATTGTATTCTTGTTCCAAGATATTGAGATTTTTGGTGTTGTCTCTCAATAATCAACCTTTGGAGGCATTTATCAAAGCATCAATGGTGACTCTAAAGAAATATCAACTAGTCAAATAGCCTAGGTTATCCTTTCAATATTTATGGTAACATGTTTTATTTATGTTTTTGATTTCAATGAATATCTATGGCTAACTTTGGTGTCGATTTCTTTTTTACACAGGTTGGTGAGACATTTTAAGCTTATGTCATTCCCCATCAATATGAACAAGTCTTTGGTCAATCTTGTCATGACCCTTACCAGCCCCAATATGAATTTCATTAGCTCCAATATAATCCTTTTTAGCTCGTGCATGAAGTATATCAATCCTATAACCATCCTTCTCAATGTATTATCCCTCTCAATCAACCTAGTCCTTTCTCTAATTATCCCATTTCCACCTTCAAACAAACTCTTTTAGGGTATGATAAGTATATGATAGATATTGATACTCAAAGGGGATGTTATCAAAATATTCCTATCCACCTTATTCAAAAGGTAAGAGATAAATTAGATTTAGTCAAGAGAAAGTGAGTACCTATTGGGAGATCTAATTAGCAAAAGATCACAAGTGAGATGCTTGATGTGAGTGGTCTACTTTCTTCCTTATAAGATAGGCTAAAAGTTTATGAAAGGCAACCTCACCAAACCTATCATCCTTCATTTCCACTTATACAAAGTTTTTATCAACCCTACATGGTTCCAAATCATGAAACCAATCAACCTTATCAAAGCCATCCTTATCCTAACCAGTTGGAAGGATAAGTTGATAAGAATAACCTTGTGTTTGAAGCAAACCTTGATAGGAAAATTGAGTTAGATAACATGCATATGTAGTATTCCATGTTGGCATCAAAGGAAGTGGATTTCAAACCCTCATTACACTCTCACATTGCATCCCCACCACTTTAAAAAGAGGTTTATAATATTAGAATCACAAGTTGGAGTAAGATAGTGGAATCCTATGGAAAGAAGGTGGAGAAAAGTCTTAACCAAGATTTTGAAATTGATAAGACATATAATCCTAATATCCTAAGCTAAAGAAAAATAGTAGAGTCATGTGAAAATCAATAAATTAGAAACATTGTCCAAGAGTGTGAAGTGAAGGATGGACTTGATCCTTTGTAAGTCCCTCCTACCCTTCTTTAAGAAGCTTCCTGTGTTCCATGGTAGCCCTCATACACTCCTTATCCTCATGATAATTCCTATGAGCTTTAAGAGAGACTTTTCCAGGAGAACTTAGATAAGAAAATAGAGGATATAGAGACAAAAATGAAGATACTAAGTCAATGTGTGATGAAAGGTTTAGACCAAAAATAATAAACACATCCCATCTTCCCTCTCTCAAGAGCTTCTCAAAGATCCTCCTACCTTTCATTCTCAATCTGATTTGGAGTTAAATGTGCCATTTCCACCAACTAGTTCATATTGTCCTCACCCTTTGCCTTGATGGACATATGGTATGGGAACCAAAGGAGGATCATATAGTTGATAAAGAAACATAAATCTTGCTTAAAGAAAACCTACCTCCTTGGTAGCCTCATTAGGCTAGATCACATGATTTTAAGATGCCTAGACTTGGCATCACCATGAAGGAGGTTGAATATCTTACAGCCCTTGATAAAAAAGATCATATTATGATATTTTAAGTTCAATTTTAAACCCCTCAAGAGGTCTTAAGTGATGAAGAGAAGGTAATTTCTTGTGTTGAATCCCTTTTCTTGGTTAATGATGAAGAATGTTTTCTTTGTGTTGAAGAACCTATGTTGAGAGAGGCAAATGAAGAGGAACATGCTCAATTCATGGTTGATAAAGAAGACCTCATGAGTGTTTATGATGAATAAATCACCATAGGGACTCCCTTTGGTGAACAAAATGGCAATTCACAAGCTTTTGCCTCCATATTTGAAGTGGAATGTGCTATCAATAAGGGAGAACACTTTAAGCCATCCCTCAAGAAGTGGTAGTATTGAGAGAGTCTCACAAGATCAATTTAGAGGAATTAGTACTTGAATATTATCTAATAAAAAATTAAGAAAAGGTTAGTTATTGTATGGAGATTTTATATTGGGTTGATGAGGAATAATGTCTTCCTTTTTCCAAAGAGGAAGAAATGATCATTAACTTTTTTCTCACTTTTCAAGATACCATGGATAGGCAAGGACAAATTCTTAATCAATTTTCATATGACTTATTTGAAATCATTAAAGTAGGATATATACCTCTTCAAGGAGGCTATGAGATATTCAAAGATGGAGAAGGTAGTATTGGTACTCAAGTAAGTATACAAAGGGAAAGTAATCTTTCAAATATATTCTTTCAAGAATAATACACATTTCATGATGACATGTTTGAAGTCATCAAGAAGGGATATCATCCTCTTAACTATTTGGGAGAAACACATCAGCTCTTGCAGGATGGAATAAGCTCCTATTGGCCTTAATCTTCTACTCCTCTTGAAGCCATGACTACTAAGGATATATAGGTTGATCATGAGATGAAGTGTGGATAGAAACATGAAGTGTGTGAACATGTTCAACAGGAGTATATCTACATTGGAGACCCATTTAAATATGATATACTTGGGATCAAATCAAGTGAAGTGCTAAGAAATAGGCCCAATTCATAAAGCATTCAATCCAAGGAGAAACATACTTGGCACTATGTTTTATCTCACCATGAAGATGATTCAAGAAGTTTCCTTTTGATCTTAGAAATGAAGTATGTTTAGTTACTAGTTGTACATAAAATGTTGTTTCCTAATTCCCCTAAGTTCTTAGAGCACATTTATGTGTGTGTGTTTGTTTTATTTTATGTGTGTGTGTGTGTTTGTTTTATTTGTTGTGTGTGTCCTTTACTTTGTATAGTTGAGGTAGTTAATTAGTGTCTTGTCTTGATCAATGGTTTAAGGTTAATGGTCAAGGGATTTATTTTTTGTCTCATTCCTTATATTATTCCATAATCCTAATGGATTGATAAAGGTACTGGTTGAGTTAGTATAGTAGGCATACTACCCCTATGAGTCACCAGTTTGTTGACCAAATTTGACTTTTAGGTCAAATTAGGGAACCTATAGGTAAAAACTTGACTTTATAGGTCTATATGGGGTGTAATATGAGTGTTATAGGATATATTATAGTTCACTTAATGTTATCTAGTCCTTTTTAGCCTATGTCATGGTCTCATGGGTTTATTTATCATTTTAATTCATTAAATGTACTTTTAAGGGTCATAAATGCAAGTGGCATTGTATCCAAGGTTCCTAGGTGTCCTATTTTTATGGTAAACATCCAATAAGTTAGTCAAGATGTTGGAGATGTTAGTTTCCACTGAATATTATAGGTTGTCTAATTGAAATTATAGAAACCAACTAAAAAAGGGAGAAAATAACACTTGTATGGCACATAAGGAAGTGTTATACATGGGGAAGGATCTTGGGGGTCATATTAAACTTCCAAATACTAATATATAAACTTGGTTTGATCTAGAAGTTCCATTTTTATGTCAAAATCATTCTACACCTTTCTTATTTTTTAGGGATAGACTAAAGTGACACTTAGGTTTTTGCTTGGTATCAATAGTACAAGTAGTTTAAAGACAAATAATTTCGGTATATGATATTAAACTAAGATACATTCATTTTAATATATTAATTTTTAATATTGGTCAAATTTTCCTTATGAACCATCGCTAACAAGTTGACTGTGCTTTTTTGCTAACTATTTCATGTAACCTATAGGTTTTGCTTCATTTTGGCCAAATCCATATGAACTATTTAGTGATGTTGGATCTAAAGGATTTTGGATTACTTATCATATGGTTTCTATTCTTGGTTTCATGATTCATGAGGTTTATATGAACAAATTGGTCTATAATGCAAGAAGGTGTCACCATGCCTAGTTTTAGTTGGAGTGCTTCTGTTTGCTAAGTGTCTCTCTCATATATGTGTCTCATTAAACTTTAAAAGAGTGTTAAATAATATTATAGGTCATGTTATCACCTCATTTCATGTTTGGGTTTCACCATGTTACCTCTTGGTTTGTTTCCAAGTTTGTTTCCCTCTATTGTCAATTCTATACACATTTTCATTTGCAGTCCCATGCATAAGCCTGTCCATCCTATCTATGAAGTGGTAATAGAGGTGTATTTGATTATTAAATAATTTTGGACTTGAAATAATTTATTTTTTATTATTTTTATGGTTTAATTTTAACCATATGACCATATTCCATGCCAAGGCAATCATTTGATGCATCTGTCTTCTCTTTTCACATGTATGCAAGTGTTTTTAGGTTACAAAAGGTGTTTTGAATCTGGTTATAAGGTGTTTCTTGATGAATATAATGTATTTAAATAATTAAAATGAATTTTTATCTATTTTATAGCTATTAAACATCACATTTTGCAACATTTCATGCTTTGCCTGCCTAATCGGCCTAAAACATTCACCTACATGCCCCTAATGACATCATGATGATGTGTGGAGAGGTGGACACGTACCCAAACTATTTAGAATTTAAAAAGATAAATTATCATGCCTAAGGAAAAAATAAAAATTTCACATTCATATAAGGTTTCATCTTTCTCATGCCTAGTTCACTGCCTATGCATAAAATATCCACTTATAAGTGGCTGAGTAGGATATCAAAATCCTACTTGAGGAGATGGAGACAACTTGACATTTTTAGAAAACCTTGGTATGATGATATATTTTTTTTAATACTTATAATTTATCAATATGGTAATTTGAGTTATCAAATCATGTTGAGAAGATGAAGACTATTTTTAGGCCTTTCATCCCCGAATTGACAAAATAGAGATCCAATAGGTTTTGTGTATATCCCATAACATGTTTGCATAGGTTTCCAAAACATATAGATTGGATAACCTTATTACCTATAGTATATATTATACCAATTAAAAGTTTTAATGTCAGATAGTTATGTAAAATTCATTATTTGAGACCTCAAACATGCCTAAGAAAACATTGAATTTAAGCAGTTAACACCTACAAGTCTAAGCCCAAAGAAGAAATTTTCATCTAGGTTTGTAGTGTTGGGTCATATCTTCACATTTGGATGGTCCTAGGTGGTTTTAAAAATATTTCATGATACAAATATAATCTAAAGTGTTTTTAATATTGTTTTTATCCCCTCTACATAGCTATCAGTCCATATAATAACCCCAAATGCTCACCTACAGCTAGGCAGGTAGACAATGAGCTATTTTGATGCTTGGTGATGTTTAAATGGCATAAAAGGTGTTTTAAAAGCATGATAATTCTCTTTTTTACCTAAAATGGTTTCAAGGGAGGATATAAAAATCATAACCAAGGTCCATCTAGGCCATGAACACCTACAATAGGGGTAGTTTCAACAAGAAACATAGTCAGGTTTGGACACACAGTCACCATTGACAAGATGTTTGAAAATAAATAAAATTGGAGTGATGAAAAAATTCTATGAATACTTTCATTAAATTCATGACAACCTTTAAAAACTTTTGGGATGTGAGAAATAGGCCTATAGGATTCTAACTCTGTGAAAAATCACACATAGTTAGACAATAAGTTGAGATAGGGGTGATTCAAGGGATGTTTAGACTAGGTTCAAGATGAAGGGATCTAAAAAAAATAAAGTGATATTATGGGTTTATATGAAAACCTATAAACACTTCCTTCAATCCCAAATAAGCTTACTCTACCTATAGGTATGGTATTATAGGAAACTCAATCAAATAGGAAGCTTACTCTAGGATATGCAAGATGTATAGATGGGAAAATGAAGAAAATAAATGATGTGAAAAACATATGAAATAAATTTTACCATATAAAATTTTTATAATGACACTCTCTTAATATAATTTTGAATAATTGAAAGGTTCTAATCAAAAATTGCATAGTTAAATTGGTAAACCCTGTACATAGTGACTTTCTTCACAGTTCTTTTTGGTTTTCCATACCTTTGGAGGGTCTAGTTAGGAAATCAAGAGATAATTTTTTTTAATGAAATTTTTGAAACTTGATTAATCCCACACAAGTTTTTTTTATCTAATATAAACAATGGAAGTACCCCTATTTTGTCTCAGATAGGGGGTACTTCCCCTCATGCAAACCTAATAGAGTTGGAAGAATAGGGATGAAAAGGAGTGATCAAAAGATCTAAATATCATGTAAGAAGGTTTGGAAAGATTTAAAACACTTGTAAAAACATTAATAATACCTCACAAAGTTAGGAAATCAAATAGGGTCCTTCATGCCCTCAAACTTGTAGGCAGGCCTATTGGGTAAGTTTTAGGCCTAAATCCAAATGAGGTGTCAACCACTTTTATATCCTTTAATATTATTTATAACATATGGAAACATGTTTCTTAGACCACATAATATGTTTTCAATACTTTAAAATTCAATGAAATCAAATAGAGATGTACAAACACCAAAAGTTACAGGTAGACCTCTTAAACAAGGTCTAGGCCTAGCATCTTAAAGGGGTCAACTTCATTTTTTTATTCGGATGTTCACTCAAACATATTGTAACATTATAATATGGTAATTTTATAATTTTTAAATCTATTTTAAGGTAGATAAATCATAAATAAGTCATTTTTGGCTCAGAAACTAACTCAGACCTATGGAAAATGGAAGAACAAGATTGATAGGCCAAGATGAAATGCTTAGATATTTTTTAAGTATTTTCATGGGAATATAATAAATTTTGAAGTGTTATCAGGGGTCCTTAGACTCACATTTTTGTAATTATTTTTAATATCTAACATCATATCTTTATGAATCAACCTTAAGACCAAAAATAGGCCTAAAACCCTACTAAACCCTTAGTTAGGACCAGTTTACAAAAATGGAGTTGGATATATATTAAAATGTACCAATTGACTATAATATATATTATATGTTAAATATGACTCTCTTAGTCTCCCTCCCATGCTAACTAGTTGTAAGGACTTATACAGACATGGTGTAAAATAGACTCTTTTTGACCATTTTTGTGTTCTTTAGGTTTTAGAAGAAGTTAAGAGATGAAAAAAAGTTTGGTGATAATATTAAGACTTTTAATAACCAATAATATTCATTTAATTCCTTAAAAAAACTTATAAGTTACCCAACTAGGTGATCCAACTCAACCAGTCAAATCTGGCATATTGGACAAGCTAGTGAAGAAGATGGAAAACTTCAAATGAGCTCATTTTAAGGTTTCCACAATTATTATAAGGAAATTCAGGGTATTTAAATTTTTCATTAACTCCCTCTCATGAATTTTCATTGTAAATTGAAGCCAATTTAGAGGCCAAGTGGGTAGGGTTCCTGAAAGAGCAATTTTCTAAATAACAAATGATGATTGCTCCTTCCTAGGTGATTCTAGAGGAACAAGCCCTAAAACCAATGCATGGAGAGGAATGATTAATAAAATTTCCATTATTTATAATAATTTAACCTAATCTTAATTATTTACAAGGCATTCAAATAATCCTAATCATGTAGGTAATTTTTTTGAACTAGTTGAGGAGTTTTCTTATCACTTTTCATGAAGTTTGTGACTTAGATTGAGACTTGTAAAACTTAAACTTGAATGGTTAGTCCCATACCCTATCCACATACAATATTAACTCCTTGGATCAGCTTTAAAATTCTCCTTGTGACCCTTTTTCTTCCCTTTTTCTTTCTCTCTCTCTCAAGTTCTATAAGAACTAGCCATTTTGGCCATTATATGGATGTTCCACCTAAGTATGGCAAAGCCCTGTTCATTCATATACCTTTTTATTAATAAAATAATTATTACCTCTTCCATGACTATTCATAGTTTTCTTTACTTGAATTTTGAATTTTATTAGTGAAGACTATGGATTCCTTAGCAAGTTATCACATTCTCTCACCTATTTGTAGCTTTTTCTTGTAAGGCATGTGATGTGTTTTAGGAAATGTAAAAAAGTTTAATTGAGTTAGTCTATTTATTAGTGACATTAAAGGCCTCTTTTATATTCCTCATAACTTTTTGCATTCATCCATAACCCCACAATGTAACATTGATGTGAAAAGATGAATATTGGAGAATTGTATGCTTAGTTTGTCCTTTAATTTCAAGTGTAATATGCATATGGTTGAATGTCATCAGTCAATTTGGTGTATCACCTCCCTTAGGTTATTTTTATTTTAGTTTTATCTCTCCCTTTTCACCCTCCAATTTATTTTTAGTTTCAATCCTAAGTGGTACATCGATAGAACTAGCCCTATTTAGAGACTTGCCTCATTCCTTAGGTTACACACAAGCCTAGACATGATTCTATTATGCCACTTGGATGAGGAGAGCTTTTCATCTCCTCAAAGGGTAAAAATCCAAGTGACAACAGTACCTTAAGCCATTCAATTACCTTTCAATCTTCTCTTTGTCTTCCTCAACATGTCTTAACCTGATGGTCAAATTATATAACTCTTTTATATATGCCTTCATAGTCATTTTGTTTTGCTTCAAACTTTGCAATTATCTAAATAAGTTTGTATCATAGTCACCTGGAAAGAATTTTATTTTGATCTTTGCAACCATTCTATCCTAATAAGGTATCTTATTATTCCCCTTATTTATTCTCACATCTTTTGTGAAGTCCCACCATAATGAAGCATGCCCCTTCAGTTTATTTCTTGCAAACTTGACCTTATTCTCATCAGGTACCTCTTCATACTCAAAAATTTTATCTAACTCATTTACCCAATCCATTAGTTATTATCCATCAATACCATATAAATAGGTGGTAAATTCCACATTTGGTTTGGATCCTTGACCCATGATCACCTTCACTAGTCTCTCTATACCCTGCTCTTCAAGTCTTTCAACTATTTTTTCTCTATCTACTTCCTCATAGTTTTGTGTCTCATCTTCCCTATCACTCAATTCCCTTATTATAACTCCTCTTATTTGGTTTCATTCTATTTTATTTAACCTATCATTTAATCTGACTCTAAGATCTCTTATCTCTACCAATGTAGCATCTTGATTCCCTTGGTTCCTTGTAACACCTCATGTAGTTCTCCTAGGTGGAATCTTGAAGCAATATATCAAATAAGTACATGTTTTTTTATTATCATAAGGATATTATCTCTCCCACTTTTTATTATGTATCTAATCTTAGCTTTTATACCAAAATTATGCATAGTTTTCTTGTACTTAATCTCAATCATGTTCTTTTGACCAAACTCACTAGGTTCTTTGACCCTTCTTACTAACCCTTTAACCCTATTTTATTACTTGTATAGAAAAAATTACAATTTTATATGACTTAAAAAATATATTTTCTCCTTTTACTTGTTAATATACACACTTGTGTCAATTTTGGTGGCCTAATACTTTGTCTAGGTCCACTTTCACACTTTTAGGCCTATTCATAGGCCTATTCAATTAGGCTTCTTCTAGGCATTAATCCACCCCAACTTCTCAAAATTGTACTTGTAAGTCTGTACACCTTCTATAAACATTTTATTTATTTTATTCACCTTAAAATAGTTTTAATATAATTTTTTAGATTTTTATATAGTTAGAACTCCCTCTACACACCAAACCCTAGTTTAGGGCTTGTGAAACCCTATACTAGCCTGAGAGCACAAAATAAAGGATTTTGAGAGTTTTTGAAAGATTTAAAAGATTATAAAGTATTCCCCAATTATTTATTAACCTCATTAAATACCTCCAATTGATTCTTATTACTTTATAATCTAATGTTAAGGTTTATTAGTTCAAAACAATGTTGACTGTGTAGGAAAAATAAGGAAACTATAGGTCTGAGTTCCTATATAAAAACCAAACATAATAAAATGAAAAATAAAACCTAAAAGAGACTTTAAATTCATTTAAATAACTTATCAACACACTTATAAATCATCTACGAATCAAAACAATGATCTTTCTATCTTTGGAATGATCTTACAATCTAATCAACATTTATTCTCACATGAGTCAAAGGTTTATTTGTTAAAATATTTAAATATAAAATTTTATATTAAATATTTTTTTTAATTTACCATCAAAAATAAAAAAATAAATTGGAGTAACATATAACAACATAATCCTTATGTCTATATTTGTTAACAACTTTAACTCAATCTATAAACAACAACAAGCTATTAACCAAAATAGAGTTTGTGTATACAATATGTAGAATAGGGGTTCTATTTCTTGTTTTATTTGAATTATTAGCTCCAACATACATTTATTAACCTCTTCTACTCAAAAATATTCCCTTTTTTTATGGAAGATAATTTTGTAACTAACTTGGAGAGGTCTTGATAATGGTCATAATACAAGTTTGATAAAAGGTGACAAGCACCAATATTGCTTTCCTAGTACATGTTAATTTTGACCCTTGTAAATGGTTCAAGGAGTATTTTATGACACTTAAAACATGTTAATAAACTTATTTTTATGCTTTCTCATACCCATACAAGTCCTAAAACACACAATAAATTCAAATTTTACAAACAACTAATTTTGGTGGGAAATCCAAAATTTGAAATTTAGATTACCTAGATGCATCACTATCCTACCAAATTGAATTCTAATCATTCTTGTGGCCTTATAAATCCATTCAAGGCATTATCCAACATACATTAATGTAAACAAACTAAAAATTGATAAAATTACTCCCTAAGAGTGATGCTCCTACATCACTTATCATGTGGATGGTTAATGGAGTATAAATTTATTGTTATAAATGTTATTATGGAATGTATACCCACTTAACATTAAGGTAGATTATTGTAACAATTAATTGTTAAGTTGTTTTATTTATGTACCCTTAACACATAAAATTACATTGGTTAAATAATAATATATGTTATTATTCATTATGAGTTTTTCCTTGTGTAAATAAATAATAAAATATATTAAATAACCTTTGGAGAGGATCAACCCATTAATGTAGTGGTTGTAAAATGTCACATTATAATGGTTATATTACCTTTATTATATAATAAAGAGTTTGTATTTTAATATACAATGAAATAAAAGTGATAATAAAAATATTGTATTGGGTAAATATTATTTTTTAAATAATGAATAATCTTGGTGGGTATTTTACTTCTTCATAAGTTTTTCCGATGGTATATCTAGTGTTTCATGGTGAATGTCTTTGCTATTGGTCTCACATATAGATCTGGAGTTCATATGCAATTGTATTCCTTATTCTATTGGGTGGTGATAATGGTATGTAGAACATTAATGGAATGGGAAGAGATAGCACAATCCTCATATAGGATATTAGGAGAACTTGTATCAATGTTGAAGTAATCATCTTGAAAAACCATGGAAGGATCACAAATGTATTCAAATTAATCTACAAGGCATGTGTAACCAATTTATTCTAATTCTAAAGTTAAGTCTAACTCAAGGGACTCTAAATATATTCTAGAGACTAACATTGATTCTACTTTTGATGTTAAATCTAAAGTTTATTAAAGAATAGAACCTAACTCTAGTTTTGATTCTTCTTTGATTATGGATGTTACTATAATGAAATATTTTTGAATGTTTGGTATTAGATAAGTAATTACTTATGATGGAATAATTGGCTCTTCTAAAATAGATTCATCTAAGAAGGGTTTGACATAGACTGACCCATCTAGGTGAATCCCCTCAAAGAGAGGGAATGGTTTGAGGGGTGAATCCACATAGACTAGTTTGTCAAAGTGAGGCTCTTCAATGAGTGGGAAAAGGTCAATAAATAACTTCACAAAAATTGGCTTGTCAAAGAGAGGCTCTTTAAAAATAGGATAATGGTCAAGATAATGATTTCTCCAAATATGGTTATAATCATTAAGAAATGATTCAAAAAAGATTGGCTTATCAGAGTGAGAGTCCTCAACCAAAGGAAAATGATCAAAAGGTGATTAATCATAGGTTTCCTTATCACAATTAGGTGTTTCAATAAAAACATCTTAAATTGGTTGGTTTTCTAGGCCTTGGTTTATAATTATTTATAAAATATCATTTTTATACACATCTTAGTCTTTAAATGATGGATCTTAGAGAGGTATTGATTGGCTCTATTGTGGATCTAAGACTGGCATGGGTTTTATAAAATGGAGGAAGGTTATCAATAGATTAATAATGATTAATGGTTGGATAATGATCTCTTTGTAAATAGGCTCACAAAGATGGGCTCAATAAAGGTAGGATGTCAGTCCAAGGTGATAATTTTGACCTGTCAAGTCACAATTGCACAATTTTTTTGGGATAACACACTACCATATTTGGAATGTCCTATAATGGTAATGGATGGAAGTTTCAAATATTGGTTGCTAACATAATCCAAAGAATGAGGCTTGGAATGATAATAGAAGGGTATTTCAAAGCTTGGTTGTTGATGTAAGCCAAAGTATTAGGGCTTGTAATGGTAATGGAAGGGCATTTTAAATCTTGGTTCTTGATTTAAGCCAAAGTAGGAGGGCTTAGATTGGTAATATTTGGGTATTGCAAAGATTGGTTACTAATATAAGCTAAAATATGAGGGCCTAAAATGGTAATCCTTGGGCAATATGAAGCTTGCTTTCTTGAACATACTGGAGGAGGAATAATGGTATAGGTAGGGTATTGGGTACCATTATCATTTAAAGGGAGAACTTGGTATGTTAATTGACCCAAATAAGGGTGATCATGGTATATGATAATCATCATGACTAGATTTTGAAATTATCCCAAAGAGGGTGGTTTTGGTCTATAAAAATGGTTTGGTTCTAGGTTTGGATTTAAAAGTGGCATTGGTCTAGGAATGGGTACTTGATCTAAAATTATAAATGGTTTAAAATTGGCCTAGAATGGAATTCATCTCCAAGATTGACAATAACAAACTTGGTATAAAATGTATTCAAGGCCTAATGTCAAATGTCTCACAAATAATCAAGTTAATGGATAAATTTGAATGTTAAACTTGATAAAGAAGTGTTTCAAACAATCCTAATCTAAGTCTAAATGAAAAAAATTTCTAGGTATTTGGGAACAAGGCAAAAATCTAGGCTTTAAATTACTAGGTTTAAAACACAAGGTAAAATTTTAGGTCTCTTAGGAATATGACACAAAATCTAAACTTTGAACATATTAGGTCTAAGAAGAAAAAAGGTAAAGTGTTAGGTATTTTGGGAACACAACACAAAATCTAGAGTTTTAAATAACACTAGGTATTAAAAAAAGGGAATTTTTAGGTATTTTAAAGACATGACACAAAATCTAGAGTTTTAAATAACACTAGGTCTAAAACAATAGGTAATTATTAGGTCTTTTAATAACATGATATAAAAGATATACTTGGCACAAAATATGTCTAAGAAACAAGATAATCAATCTAAAAAATTTGAAACACTTTGAATCAAACTAGACATTAGGATTCAAAAATAAAATTGACCATTGGAAAAATAAATTAGACTTTAGGAACACATAATATAGACCACCTTCCCATATCTAGGCACAAAAATAGTCTTTAAATCAAGTGAGGAACTATTCTAAGTTGCATAACCCAAAAATAAGAGGTAAATGTCTAAGCCAAAACTATATAAGACAAGTCATAAACCAATCAATGTTTGAATTTGAACTTATCAATACCAATTTCAAACTCAATTTATAAGGTTTAGGTTTCTCAAATAAACAAGTTAGACAAGAATGAACAACATGATGGTACTAGGCATAGACCAAGAAGGCACATGTGGTTTCGATTTTGTAATTTTGAACATAAGGAATCAAGTTTTTGAAATGATGAGAGTAGCATAATGAATCTATCATGATCTAAAGATATGATAAATGGTTTGTTTCAAATATTATAAGTCACAAGAATTAGAATGAAAATGGCTAGCATAATGATGCCCCTTCCAAATAAGTGACACACATACATATAAAATGTTTGACAAATGACCAAGGAAAATGTGTGAAGTCAAGTGGATGATATGATGCCTATTCAAACAAATGAGTGATATGAAAACATGACTCATTTTTGGACATGGTATTAAAAACAAATAGTTTTGACACTAGAATATGTAAGTAAAAAGGACAAATGACAAAAACACTTATGTAACATCCTAAATCCTAAAACTAACAAAGTTGTTTCATACTATCAAATTATTTCTATATACTTTCTCTTTAGAGGATTTTAAATTTTAAATCTAAAAAGTAAAAGCACATGAAAAAGTAGTGTTCGTAGTTCCCCTCTTCTCTCAAGAGTTCATATGATGACATGTAACTTTGAATTACTCACCTTGTATTGACAATATGTCCACAAGAAGTGGGTTTGTCTAAACTATCAATTTTCAATCATTTCTAAAATATTCCATATGTGTAGCTAACACTAGGGCACAACAGATCATTTAGATCAATGGCAACTATCTTGTTATGAAAAGACCTTGTCTTTTTCATAACCACTACTACTAGATCCATCAATTTCTTAGTGTAGTGTAATGTCCAAGTTAAACATATGTTCTGAGGTATTATATTACTAACAAAGCTTTCTTAACCACTCAAACAAGTGTCCCATTAAGCTGACCTCAATTTGTATACCCCCACCATGGAGTGGGGTTGAGGTGATTCTAGGAGATTAATGTTTGGGTCAACACTTCCCTATATAACCCATGGGGAGGTGATGAACTCCCACTAACAAGTTAAAATGCATAAAAAAATAAAGTGTAAGGACTTTAGGGTCATTTTGGGGTCACCCAAATCATTCAAATTTTGGGGAGATTCTTAGAGACTTTCCTTCCATACAAAATTAACAAAAGTGATAAATGCAATAAGTGAGTGTTTTTAATCATGTAAGTTACCTAAAGGGGATAGGGGGAGAGCATAATGCTTCACTCATATTACTAAAAAAACACTCGAGAAACAAGAATAAAAATGAAAACTCTTATGAGTATTTAACTAAACTGTGAGTTTATTTTTATATCTCTAAATGAAATATGTCATGAAGTTATCCCCTTGACATTGTGTTGAAACCTTTAAACTAAATGAAAAATAACTCAAGTGAAATATCTTAAAACGCCAAATTTAAATGCATGTTTTGTAACATAGAGTGTTTAAAAAATGTATTTTCTTTGTTTTTGGGTCCTACAAAAGATGTTAGGGGATCCTTATTCTTAGAAGCAAAATGTAAGTGGAAAAATGGCTTTAAAAAATTAGCTCTTGAGTTTCAAAAAAATTCCACAGAGTGAAAAACAATAGAAACACAAAGTAATATCGTGACTTTACCTATAAAATTGTAATTATTAGCACAAAATTGCAACTAACTAAAAAATAAAGGGTTAGCACAAAATCATAACTATTATATCAATATCATAGAAATGAAGACAATATTTCCTCTCTTATGTCAAAACTATAACTTACCTAATAAACAAAGTGGTTAGTGAAAAATTATGATGATTAAGGTAATATCACAACAATTAGTGTAATATCACAATAATTAAGGAAATATCATGACTACAAAGTCATGATATTATGTAATATCATTACTTATCATGAAATATTACAACTTATCATGAAATATTGCAATTGGAAATATAAAACCAAAGTTGTAAATTCAATACCACAACTAGAAATGCAATACCACAATTGGAAACACAAAATCACAATTGGAAATGCAATAATGCAATGAAAAATGAAAAATTGTAACTAAGTTTGAAATAATGTAACTAGGAATGCAAAACTACAACTAAATTTACAATAATAAAACTAGAAATGCAAAATCACAATTGCCTTTGTAATAATGTGACTAGGAATTTTTAATATCATAATTGACTTTGTAATATCGTAAGTGACTTTACAATAATGTAACTAACTTTGAAATAATTAAAATAACTTTGTAATAATGAAAGTTTCAATAACACAACTGGGAGTTACAATATCACAACTACATAGAGAAAAAAGTGTAATTTCTTGAGTAACATTTATGAGCTTCAATTTTTCACTTTTTGGGTCAGTAAGTTTGGATTTTGACATTAAAATTGTTAAGAGGATGTCATAAAATTCCTATAAAATAACTTTGTGGGGTGCATATCCCATCAGGCATGCCATCATGTGAACAAAGAATATGTAGAGGGGAGGTTAGTCTAGTGTTAGTCTAATAAAACAAATAAAAATGACACACTAAACACTTGACACCTCTAGCCTAGACACTAAGAGGAGAATAGGTAACAAGAATGCAAATGAAAAAACAACTAGAACATAAAATAAATCATTATTTAACCTTCTTTGGAGCTCCAAATGGCTTGTTGAAGTGGTTTGCTTAGTTTTTTACATCAAGAAGTCTTTATCAATGAAGCTTCATTTACTCCTCTCCTTTGCACCTTGGCTTATTAGTTGGATTATGAATTTGGCATGGTAACATTTCACTAATGAAGCTTATGGTAAATCCTTCATAATACCACTACACTATCAAAGATTAGATATTAATAGGTATGGCCTTCTATTTATAGCCTCCAAAAGTTAACTCTCACTCAAGATGAGTTACGATTGAGTTTAAACATGGAATGAGTTTAAACTAACCATAGGTGAATCGAGTTTAACTCCAATTGATTTAAAAGTTGTCATGTAATTATGATTTTCAATTACTAGGCATGGCTCTCCAATTAGATCTTTTGAGATATTTTGAAAGATCTTGACAACCCATAAAGGCAATGATGAAAAAACTTGAGATATTTATTTTTGAAATTTCTATTTTTATATATTCATTAATTATAAATGTATAATTTAACTAAGAATTTAATCTTGTTTAATTAGATGATTCATTTTGATTAATATTTTAGCTCTTTTAAGATTTGATCAAATGCCCCACTTAATGGGTTTATAGGCTAAACATCCAATTGTTAGGTCATAAGATGATTGAGGATGAATCCATGAGAGGTTATTTTTGTGTATAGGCTAGTATCCCAAATAGAGACGCCTCAACATGATTATGAGTATTAATGAATAGTTTACAGACAAAATTAGGATGTTCAATTATTCCTAGAATTAATTTGAATTATTTTGTAGGAATCAGTCTGAAGTCTGGTTGGAAGCTAGTTTTGGCCAGAATGGGGTGTCTAAAACATGAAGTATATCATAAAAAACTTCATTCTAACATGATATCGTACTAAACATGTAAAATAAATCAAATATATGAAATGGAAATGTTTAACTATAAACACTAAATTGGCTAAAGTTTTTGTATAGTTATTGATCATGAGAATTAGTCAAATTTATACACATCACTCAATCGAATTACACCTTATATTCATATTAGTGACACTAATTAATCAAGTGAAATATGTCTCACTTAATTAAGGTCATTAATACGAGATTCAATTTATATATTTAAAATATAAAAACCACCATATTTTTAATGAGTTTTCTTTATTAGAAGATATATATGCTAAGTAATAAAATATTAAATATATTCATTTAATATGTCAAATGAAATTTAATAAATCCAAACATCTAATTTATATTTTTCATAATAAAATCAGATACATACACAGATTTCAAAACAATCATCAATAAAATTAAACCATTCATGTAAGATTATAAATCTTGACATCAAGTTACCAATATATTAACTTGTAAAGTCTCTCATTATATTATTCATCTATATAACATCATTTACCAACTTATTTCTTTATTTCCATGTCAAAATACATCAATAAGTTTTTTAAATACTAACAATCTTTAATATAATTTGTATAAATTTAAAATACCGCACAAGTAAAATTTCCTTCAAACTAATACTCAAATATAAACTTAGCCTTAATGATTCAAATGACAAATACACCCCTATATATTTGTTATATCAATCAAGTTCCTAAACATTGAACAAAATATGTTTATTTATATATGATATATATAATTTAGATTTGTATTAAATTAACAAATCATTAGCATCTGATATATTTATATACATAATCCAACACTAATCTATATTTTAAAATTATCTTTTATAATTTAAATAATCAAATGTACTTATACATAATTCATTGTATTAATCGTATATGCATGCTTGAACATAGTACATTTTAAATAGATAAGTATTTTGCCCATGATTTAAGATTATCACGTGTACTATAGATATACATATATGAACACATATTAATTCATCATATTTATTTTTTAAATATAAATATAGATACAACTTTAATGTTTTTAGCTTTGATATATTTAATAAATCCAAACTAACCACCATTTCAAATATCAAAATGCATGTAGTCTTAAACAAACTAGACTATATCTATAAATACACAAATTTTTTGAAATGGAAAGATATATTTTATGGCATACAATCCTATGTAGACACAGTCAATAATATGTAAACATAGATGAATATAAATGAAATTATATATATGTATATATTTACACTTCTTCAAACTTTAAGTGTTTAACCTGTGTCCATTCAATAAAAAAGGTAATTACATTCATCATATTAATACAATAATATTTATGTTGTAAGTTTTTATCTATTATCATTCACACCAAAATGAAACTCAAAGTTTCCTACAGTCAATAATCATTCACATATAGCCACCTCATATGGTTCAAACACAATGATAAATGTAAGTATAAGAACCATATCTTATATATATATATATATATATATATATATATATATATATATATATATATATATATATATATATGTATATGTATATATATTCATATCACCAAGTCATTTACTAGAGATTTGTAGGATATATGAATATACATTTGTATATTTATAAAATCTTGGTTATCGAAATACAAGTTTCATAAATAGATCAACACAAAATTGTATTATGTCTGAATTCTTCCTAAACTTGTTCAATATAACCCTATACACACATGAATTCCATATATGGGTTTAAATTATAAAATATTGACTTTGTTTATCATAAAAGTAAGCCAGTACATTATATGAAAAAATGAATGATTCCATGTGCCTTAGTCTGGGTTAATATAACCACATCTTAACTCAATTTAAAATGAAAAATAATCCAATACCTATGTATAAATGAAAATACAACTTGAAAATAATTTAATAGATTGAATTAAAATCTACAAATCAGTTGTGCCCTCATCACAGTATTCATATTACATATTGAATCAAATGGTTTAACACATAATAAGATATACTAAGTATAACCACACAATCAAATGAATATACTCAACTAAAGAGTAAGTATACCCTTCAAAACTTACCTAGGGTTCCATTTCATCTCAAAATAAAAACATAAAAATTTCACCTCATAACTCTATATTTTATATTTGGCAACAAAACTAGGGATCTCAGCCATTTATACTAGGGTTCATTGAGTCATAGGCCTAGTTTTGTATATGGCCAAGCCATCCACAGTATTAGACATATACCCTAGTCTTTCTATATAATTTCATAATAATGAAAATAACATGAAAACCCTAAAATATTTTACCAAACTTATGTTGATTTAATCTAAATTATCCATCTATGAATGTAAACAATAACACCAACCCAGTAAGTGAAATCAACTATAACAAAATTATTATTGCCTCTCAATCCAATTCAAACCCCTTTTTCTCTTTTTACCTTCCATGTGCCTATAATATTTTTTCCTCTCTCTCTCTCTCTTATTCTCCTACATGCTACTTTCATGCTAATAAAACTCTTCACTATCTCCACCATAACTCCAAAAAACCCAAAAATAACTCACAACATATTGGTTAGGTCTATATGTTTTGTCATGCAAAACAAAAAATGAAGTGATTATTTTTCAAGGTGGATAGATTAGATAAAGTCAACTCCCACTTAACCCTAATTCAAGGACATTTTAAATATAATAATAATTTTATGCATTATGCCTTTTTACATTTAACACCGATTTTAATATTATAACATTGACTTAACAAAAACATTAGAACCTTATAATTCCAATAACAATGTTAACTTATCACAAGGTAGTAGAGTCCCTTTTTACCTCTATTGTAAATCATTGATAAACAAGACACTATTATAAAAACATACACATATATCCAAAGGCAATAGCAAGAACACTTATAGATTCTAAAAAATGAGTCAAGGTAACATCATCATATGCAATAAGCTAAGTAAGACAACATAATTGTAATACACAACTATATAATCATGATCACAACTAAAATCAACTATCATCTATTTAATCAAGCAATGAATATAAAATAATATTCTATTATTGTGGTGATTTTGGGTTCATAGTCTTCATTTTGTCATCCCCTAATGCCTCCATCCACCCCACCCTCTCAAATAATCCCCTCCCTCCATCATAATCTGAGGGATGGATCTATCCTACATCCACCTCAAAAAAATAAAGGTATTTATCCCAAAACAATATAAAATCCATAATATACTATTGTAATAAACATGATCATCATGTACAAACATACAAGTACAACTAACTCAATAAGATAATGATCATGTATATAAGCTATATATAACTATCTATAAATTAGTATAATAAATCCAACTTAACCAAAATAGTAATTATCTAAATAATAACCATAAATCCACTAATGAGTAGGTTATTAGGTCTAGAGAGGAATCAGGTTGTGACAATTTATATTAAAAAAATAATAATAACAGAGAGAATGATTGGAAAAATAAAAGTTATTGTAGCAACAAATTGAAAAGTTAAAATTTCAAAAATTAAAATTAAAATGAGAAAGGTTACAAAATATATAGAAAGAGATGTAACAAAAAGAGAAATTGTTAAAAGAAAAGTTGCAACAACAAGCTCAAGCTAAGGGAAAAAAATCATTAAGAAATGGTTTATAAAAAAGAGGTTCAAAGGCAAGATATATATACAAAATCTATGTTACAATTATGGTTCCAAAGGAAACATTCATTGTATCTAAAGACTTTGATTCTTAATCTTCACATTAATGACAAGAAATATATTGAGGTTGAGATTGCATCTTTTCATTAAGAAAATACATATAGCATGACATTTATCCAACATCTTGGGTATAAGAATAAACACTTAAATAGTATTTATTGGCCTCAATTTTTCATTATATACATTGAGATACTATTAACACTTGGGTTAAAAACATGTTCTATTAATCTCCACATTGACCCTACCTTAGATCAATGCAATGAAAAATTAAGAAGATCATGGATGAGACAAATGAGGGAAACGTTGGGTAAGGATAATGACTATATCACACTTGAGCATGAAAGTGAAATGGTTAAAATTTCAAGACATGATAAATTTATAGAGAAAGAGAAAACAAAGGGAAAAATATTTAATTCACTTTCCATAAAATATAGTTAATACCATAATAGTAAAAGTACATGATATAACACATATAACAAGGAAATAAAAATAATTAAATTCAATACTAAAGTATGGTGTAGTTGGTTTTTCATATACATATGCACAAGATGATTATAGTGGCATATTAAAATTTCAAGAATAACCTAAGAATTTAGTTATCTACAATTATGATGATTGCATTGATTTTTATGACTCTAATTATGTAGAATATTGGTATGATAGTCGAGATGACAGAGGACCCACATAGATGCATCCCTTTGATGAGATCTTTGTCTTATAGTAACATTATTTTATTATACATATTTTCTTATTTGATTTATCATGCTTTTCTTCTACTTATTTAACATGTGTTTGATTTGATAAAAAAAATCATAGCCTGTAGCTCTTACCAACTTTTTGGCCTCTTGTATCTTCTTTTTCACTTTACATATTTGAATAATCCAAAACAATGATCTATTATTTCATTTAATTTATTTTATTCACACTTTAAGTTAGAAAATTTTATTTTTTTAAGGAAAAAAATTTCGAATAGGGGATAGTAGTGGAAAATGTTCCTATTTCACTTTAGAAAATCCTTTCACGTGTAAATTTTTACTTAGAAATCAAAATTTGAGTGCACAAAGCCTTAATATTACCAATTTTTAGATAGTTTACTTAGTTATAGTATGAAAAACAATACTTATTCATGTAAAATATGTATTTTCCTATGTTATGCTACTCATATATGTTACATACTTTGACAAGTGTAAGTTTGATGAAATGAGGATGTAAAATCATTCCATTTCATATTTATTCAAGATCCTATATATTTTTTAAAGTTACAACTCACATATATAGTGGGGTCATCTTGCTCATACATGTCCATGCCATCATTTCTAGTGCATAATCCCTATTGACACATGTTTTTAACTATTCATATCCCTCTCCTTTATTCTAATTTATAACCCATGGTTATTACTATTTTATTTTTTTTAAGTTTCAATATGAAAAAAATACCAAAAAAATCAAATATTTCAAAAAATAAAAAAACATTTAAAATATTCTAAAAATATTAAACTAGGACCTAAACATGACTAGATGTTTCATTTACATAAATTAAATATGTTATTTAGATCATGATTAGTAGATAACATACTATTTTTTTATCACACATGCATTTCATAGGTATTATTGAGTGTTATGTAGGATGTACATATTTTATATAGACTAAGATATTGGACTTGCCTCTACCCAGTAACCTTGCTAAACTAGGAGTATATTATCCATAAATTATAATACTTACATGTGTTATCATTATATAAATCATATATATTTTTATCTATATACACTTTTAAAAATGTATTTTTAGAATATCTATCTTAAATTGTGTACATGGATATGTTATTTATTACGATATGATCACATTATGTATACATGGTGTAGACTACATTTCTATTTCTATGATCCATTAATGTTGTTACTTGTCCATAGTAGATTAAATATTGTTTTTATATTTTTTATGTCCCTTAGCCCTTATGTGTAAACAAATTTAAGCATTTATATGAGATAATTATTTTATATGTTTGAAATTTAAACATGTCCATTGATTCTATCCATTGTCCCTTTATATTGTGTGACATTTGAGCGTGTCCTTTGTATGCAACCCATGGAATCATTGTATGGAATTATGATTGTTATTTTTGTGTGTCTGTTGATATTTTTTATTTTTATGAGTGTCATGATCCATATCATACACTAACTAACTCATAGGACTCTAATTTCATAATCTATTACTAAGAGTTTCATTGATACATTGTTATAGGCCTTGCCTCATATGTTCCATACATAAGCCAAACGATACATAATTTACTATGTTGACATTATTTTCAAATATTCTATGTTATTCAATGATTACATCTTGCTAATTTTATTTTGAGATGAGTGATTTTAGTATACGATTACCTCACCTAAAAAGGGACACTTTTCATAAATGAGATAAGCTTATTCAAGAGAAAATTAATTATTTTTTAGTACATAATATAGTTTCAAATTTTTAGAATGGTTAAAATTTAGTCATTATCATAAATTATGGGGTCATATGCCATAGATAGACACTCAAATTTTAGGAATAAAGTATAATTTATACAATTTCGGGTGCATGATACAAATTCATGCACAATATTCTAACATAATTTACAAATTTTCATGTACATATAGTTACATATTCTATATTTATCAATGGGGGAATTATATAGATTAATGCATACTAGTCTATTTTTGAAATTCAAAGGGAATGAGATATATTCATGCCATGATTTTCAATAATACTTGTTATCTATCAACATGGTACAAGAATGGATGTTCTCATTTATCTTTTAATCATGCATTAAAGAACAAAGTAACAAAGTGAAAATTGAATCTACAATCCATCTACAGTGGTTAATTCAGTTAAAGTTCATAGTGCATAAATAAGATGTTCAATTTTATTAATCATTATGTCTAAAAATCCATTATGGATTTCAAATCATTTAACATCTTGGGGTTATAAAGACTAACAATTCAAAATTAAACTTTTTTGCATCGCTCAATAGGTTTTATTTTCTATACAAGTTAAATTCAATTGGGGCTTGATCACCCTCAAATATTTCATTGGTTCATCTAAGGAATAAAACTCTCCAAGTGCTTCATAGAAGTCATCATAATCATTAAAAGTTACAAGATCAACATTGGTTTCACACATACAGGTGTAATCCTTCTTTTGTCTTTCAATCTTTTCAAATTTAAGCTACATTTAACTTTCTAATTTCACATATGATCATTAACTACTTTACATCATTGAAGAATTTTTCATGGAACACCTTACATAATTTGGAGATTATCCTAAAGTCAAAGTGTGTTATACACATTAAATTACTATTTTCCATTTATTATAGTAATTTCATTTCTAGACTAGGGGTGGGGGTGTAGTCACCCAAATTTGGTCACAAATACTTGATAATGTTAATTTTGGCCCCATTTCACTTTAATTGACTTGAGCACTTAATTTATATGTATTTTTCCACCTCACTCTATCCTAAGCACCTATGTGGACATATTTATTTTCTAAATTGATATATATTACCTATGTAAATTTTATAACTACTAGAATACCCTCTAAGCATATGTATAGATAGATCTAAACCTAAAAATTCATACAATTCCATAAAAGACAAAAACATCCAGTAGGGGACAATATTGGAAAGGGTTTTTATCCCCTATCAGATGTTTTTATATCTTGGACTTTAACAATCATTATACAAATTCAAACCCTCCCTTATAGTATGATCCAAGATTTTTAGGATTTTTAGCATGAGATTTTCCATTTTTCATTGATATAAATGCACACTCAAGTCACCTATTTTACCACTTGGAAATTTCAATATAGAGGCACACTTAAACTACTACATATTGAACAAAGCTTCCATGTTATTCTCAATTATGATTCTAATCATTTGAATTAGCCCTCAACCAACTCCAAAGATTGTTTTGTTCAAGTCTAAATAAAATAATGATAAATTATTCAATCCATTTATATATGTATTCTTATAGTCAAAGGAGAAAAAAAATTTAAAAAATACTCTAAGTGGGATAACTATATGGGCTTGAATTCCCTATTTGAATTACATGATACCTATGTAGCATTCAATCATCATAGTGGTGGTTTGGGTTAGCTCAAGCCATTACACCCCCCCCCCTTTTATTTTTACAAGTTTTCAATCATTGTAAACCCTTTTACGGCTTCAAATTTAAATAAGTTATTTGTAGGTCTTCAAGAAATATTTAAAGGCTAAATATTTGCATAGAAACCTAATTCAAGTTCTCATAAATTATTGTGACCTAAGTTTCCTATTTTTTCAATAAAGGACAAGATCAACCAACTCAAGATTATAGTGTAAATTGATCGTGTCCAAATTGAGATGGATTTTTACATCATTTTTAGTCTCAGACTCTATACAATGGGAGGGTTGGTTCCTATTTTTTAGTTTCAGTTATGTATCATTTTCACACAAGTAGATCTCAAATAAAAATAACTAAATTTTCTAATATATTCATTGTTAGTCTTCTTTCATTTGGTTGCATCTTTTTGAATTAGGAATTTCACTTTCATTCTACCTATTAAAAGTCTATTTATAACATTATGTGTAATGAAATTACTTAGATGTTCACACAAAATAATTATATATCAGATAGAATAAATAAAGGTAAGAGATCACATAGTAATAATTAATAGCAGAGAAAAATACTAGATAATATAGTAGAGCCACTTCAAGGAGGAAACCTCCATAATAATGTAATAAGAGAATAATAATTAATATGATGATCAAATACTAACCACTACCTCCTATATATAGTCTAAGTATCCATAGTTATTTTATAGGTTGACCTAACAAAAAACATATATAAATGTAACAAGAATATAAAATAGGTATATAAGCGATAATTTAGTTGCACATGTCCCTAGACACACCAAATTTTTAGGTCATAACATGCCCCTCCCATTAAAAACAATAATATCCTCAATGTTGAATCAACTCTAGATGTTATTACATAAAGGATTCATCCTCCTAGGTGGCATCTTCACATGGTAGAATAAAGAATAACTCTCCATTCCTCATCCAATTTTGGTAACTCATTTTTATTAAAAACTCTATGTCCAATGAATTTCTTCATGCATGATACATAAAATAATAGATGTATGTAAGTGGGTGAAGGAAAATATAACTTGTAGGCCACACTACCAATTTTATACAAGATTTGATAAGGCCCATAATACTTACGGGATAACTTGTTATCCTTTTTTTGTTGCTTTAAGGACATCTACTTATATGGCTACAAATGAACAAATACCCAATCACCAATGTCAAAATTCCTCTCACCTATATTTTGATCTACCTGTTGCTTCATATGATTCTAGGCCATGGCTAAATTTTCATGCAAACTTACAAGGACCTCTTATTGATGGTGAAATGTTCCTCAAATGCATGAACATTAAGATGGGAATTAAAGGTTAAAGTGATATACGGAGGGTGGTATCCATACAAGGCTATAAAGGGAGACATTTTAGAAGAACTATGAATAGAATTATTATACCATCATTCAATAAGTGGCAACCAATGAACCTATTTATCATAAACAAAAAAATAGAGATATCCTTCCATACATTTGTTGACTACCTCATATTTTTGATTTGATTGAGGATGATAGGATGAGATATGAGCCAACTTGCTGCCCAAACATGTAAATAATTAAGTCCAAAAATTACTAGTAAAGATGGGATCTTTATCACTAGAAATGATCTTAGGAGTACCATGCAGTTTTTAAATTGTATTGAGAAAAAAATAGCTATTGTACAAGCAAAAAATGTCTATGATAAAGAAAAAAATTGAGCATACTTACTAAGATGATCCACAACAACCATGATAACATTTTGACCATCAGATCTTGGTAATCCTATAATGAAATCCATAGAGATCTCTTCCCAATGTTGGCTAGGGATGGATAAAGGCTATAAAATACCTTGGGTTTCAATGGTTTCACCTTCAATTTTTTGATAGATCATACATTTAGCCACATATTTCTATATAACTCCCTTGAGTCCTTCCTAAAGAAAACCTACTTGATTCTATAATAGGTTTTCAAAAATACTGAATAACCCCCAAGTGGAGTTGTATGAAGTTCCTAAAGGATTTTTTATCTAAGAATAAAATTCTTACATATGTATAATATATATTTATACCGTAATGTAGTACCCTTCCATGTGAATTTTTCAAATCCACACAAACCTTGCTAAAAATTCTAAATTAAATCATGGGTAGCACTATCATTTTCCCATTTTGATCTTGCTTCCTCTAGCCAATTTTCCTACCAAATGGCCATGGCACATAACAATGCCTCAACTAATTCATCCCTCCTAAGTAGTGCATCTACCACCACATTTGCCTTGCCTTTGTTATGGACTATTTAAAAATCATATCCTGACATCTTAGTTACCCATTATTTTTGTTCTTATGATGATAACAGTTATTTCAAAAAATATTTGAGACTATCATGATTAGTATTTACCTGAAAGTAATGATCCATCAAATAAGGTATCCATTTTTTGATTAGATGAATAATGAACATCATTTCCTTTCCATAGATGGGATTGATCTAGTTTTTATCCTTTAATTTAAAACTTTAAAATGCAAGTGGCCTACCTTATTACATGAGAAACACACCTATACCATATCCAGATGCATCACATTCAACCAAAAAAGTGTTAGAAAAATTAAGAGTGGCTAACACTAGAGTGATGCACATAGCCAGTTTCAATTGGTCAAATGCCCTGGTAACTATATCAATCCATTGGAAGGAGTATTTATTCAACAAAGAGGTTAGTGGGGTTGTAATTCTACCATAATTTTTGAAAACCCTATGATAGTAATGAGTTAACCCCAAAAAACCCCTTAGTTGCTTTAGTGTCTTAAGAACCGGCCAGTCCACCATTTCTTGGATTTTTTTAGGATCCACTTTCACTCCTTCATGTGAAACCATATAACCCAAATACTCAACCTCATGAGCTCTAAAATTATATTTGAAATTGTTTGGCATAAAATTGATGTTGTTCCAAAATTGAGAGTACCTATTTCACATGTTGCAAATGGTCTTCCTAATTTTTACCAGTAAATGAGGATATCATCAAAAAAAAACTAGAACAAATTTCCTCAAAATGGCCTAAAAATAGTATTCATCAAACTCTAAAAGGTGGATGGTGTATTTTTTAGACCAAAATATATATCCATAAACTCATAATGGCCCTCATGAGTTCTAAAGGCTATTTTGGGTATGTCTTCATCATAGATCTGTATTTGATGATACCCAGAACATAGATCTAACTTAGAGTAAAATAAAGAACACCATTTAATTCATCTATAAAATCATCAATGATAGGAATAGAAAACTTATCTTTGATAGTTTACTTGTTGATATCTCTATAGTTAGGGCACATCCTCTAAGTGTCATCTTTCTTTCTCACCATGATAACTAGCGAAGAATATTCAATTTGGATGTAGTGAATGATTCCTAAATCCAACATCTCCTATACCATATTTTCAATTTCACTTTTTTGGGTGTAGGAATACCTATATGGCCTAATGTTAGGTGGTGTACTACTAGGAATAAGTTTAATGGAATGATCATGTGTGTGACTAAGTGGAGGTCCTTTTGTCATGTTACTAAAAACAATATGATGGGCATCAATTACTTGTTGCAGATCAAGAGGTGTAGATGGTTGAGTCTATTGGACTTTAATGTAAAATAAGAAAGTTATAAATCCTTTAGCAACTTTTTAGAGAATCTTAGTCATTTGATGGGATCTAACAAGTTGTGTATATTTATTACTTAAACCTCTTATCTCAAATTTCCTTCCCTCAGAATGAAAGTGTATGAATAATTCCTAGAAATTCATCTCAATAGTGCCCAAAATGTTGAGCCATTGTACTCCCAAAATAATGTCAACTCCACCCATGGGAATAACAAACATAGGATAATCAAATAAGTAATCTACCATGGCTAGCTTAATACTATGGCATTTTCCTAAATAGTTGATAGTACCACCATCTACAATCATGACCTAAAATTATAGAGTAGGATAAATGAAATAGTTCAAATGAGTAGCTAACTTACTATTGATGAGGTTGTGTGTGCTCCCAGAATCAATCAATATAGTAACCTTTCATTTCTTAAGAAAACCAATCACCTTAAGATTTTGGGAAGTAATAATACCTAAAAGGGTATGATAGGAAATAATTGGTTGAGAGACTTCAGATTTCTCTTTAGGTCCTTCTTCATCCTCACCAATTACATCCTTTTCATCTTCATCCTCATTGGCACCTTCAACGTAAAATAACTTTTTTTTAGCATAATGATGTCTTTTGCTCCATTTGATATCACAACCATAACACAACCCTTTATATCTCTTCTTCTTAATTTGCAAAGGTGTCAATCTGATGGGTTAAGGAAATGATGGTGCTAAAAAGGTGCAATCATGACTAGTAGTGAAAGTTTTCTATTTAACCATCCTTTTTATTCTAACATGCATACCCTTATGATAGATTTTGATATATAAGATGTATTAAACATCCAAACCTCCAATTGGATTCTATCTTTGAGTCTACCCAAAAATTATAAGTAAAAATTTCCTTAGTGATATGACTAGCTTAATACTGAGACTCATATGACCTAGTACAAGTTTATAGACTTCTAGTTCAGACTACTAGGTCAACCCAATTGACCTTGTACACTTTCAATCATCTAGATTTAACTACTAGGTCAACCCAGTTAACCCTATACATTTTAGGCACTCAATAGTAGGATTTTGAAAAGCTTGATTAACCCAGTCAACCCAATTAGTAGAGTTTTCAAGCATATTCCAAGGTTCTAGATTAGAAATATTCATTCTTAGCATATTTTATCCACCAAGGTTCTTTTCTATCTATCTATCTCTTTCTTTTATTTCACAATTTGTAGTCTTCAAAACTACCCCTGCATAGTCAATTAGATCTACCCCATCAACCTAGTTCTATGTTATGTGTGGTGTCTGAATAATTGGGTTGACCCTAGCCAACCCTATTTATTTTTAGACCTTACTTCCATAGTACAGGTTCAACCCTATCAACCCTATTATATATTTTTTTCATATAATGTTAACATTATACCTTGTCTAAATTTTGAATTAACCTCATATGCTAGTATTTAGTTCACACCTTTCTTTTCTCATTGTTTACATGCTTAGAATAGTTCACATAGTCTAATTAGGTGGTTTATAATTAACCATTTAGTTTCACTATTTCTATTTTATGTACACATGGCCAAATCATAAAATATAAACAAGTATTTTTACATTTTTCTACCCAAGGCCAACCTACGTGGATTTCATCACCAAGGGAGAAGCCAACTTGATAGTCTAGTCAAGTATAAAGTGTGTTTAATGGTGTATTATATCTAAGCACCCAACACCCTTATTGTTGTGGTGTGTGAATTGAGGGATTATGCCCTAATACCAAGCCTATACCATTTCCATTATAGTCCCTTTCAGCCCAAACCATCCAAAACTATCCTTAGATTGATATCTAATTCCTTGTTTTACAACTAACTTCTCAGTACATTTAAAATCATATTCTTAATAATCTAATAATACATCTTAGGTTGACCAATTATTTATCTCTTTAATTTATAATTTGATTGCTTTCTCTTTACTCAATTATGTGTGTAAAAACTTGCATTAACCAACATTAGTGCAAGGATTTGTATTGTGTGCCTCAATTGGATTAGCTAGTGTTGATCCAATTGATGATTTATTTCTTTTTAGTTCTTACTTTCCTAGATTATCTACAAAAATTATCTTGTTTTAGTTCATAACCTATTATCAACCTTCTAAATTTCCCTATCTATTTTACTAGGTTGAACCAATTAACCCTGTACATTTTTCTCACCTTTGTGGAATATACAATATCAACTCAATCAAACCTATAATGTCTATAACCCATTTTACCTCTTTTTCTAGTCTCTTTACACTATACTAGATCAACCCAATTGACCCTATACAATTTTTTAATCCTTGTTTTTGTGCTAAATCAACCCAGTCAACCATATACTATTTCAATCACTTCTTGGTTCTTTGCTTTCTAATCTCTCTTTCTCTCCCTTCATCATGGAATTTTTTCTTGATGATAACACTAAGTTGTAGTCAACATACATGATGAACTTTACTAATCCCTATAGTAATCCCATAGACAAAGTAGGGCTCCTCTCTTAGATGCTAGTAATATTCATATTTCTACTCACACAATGAATTATGGGACCCCTCTTAATACCTCTTTGTATCATAATTCTCTTCTTTTCTTAAAATACCAACTTGATTTAGAGTATACTCCTAAAATTCTCTTCTTTAACTCTAAATTTCCTCAACATCAAGTAAATAATCCTTCTACCATTTACAATCTTATGATTAGTGGTCAAATCAAAGAACCTCACTCACCTACTCCTACATTCTCAACTAGATTTTTGGGTACCACTTTCTTTAATTCTCATCCTCTTCCTTTGATTATGACCAATTCTCATGCCATGAACACTTCTTATTTCCTTTCTTCTACCACCATGCCTAGTATATCCACTAACATGATAGGATCTACATCTAGTGAGCCTCTCATAAGATCCACTATCCTTAATCCTTCCACTAGTGAATCATTTGCTACCCAAGGTAATCATTTTACTAGCGCTTCTTCCTCTCAACCATTCACTAGTCCATCTTTTTCTACACCAACAAATTTTGTCACTAGTGCCTCACATTCTCATAATTCCTCTCAAGATCCTACCAACACCAATAGTGGTACCCAAGCCATTAATACCAACTATAATGATTTTAACAAGGCTAATAAAACACATCAAATATTTTTACAAACACTTAATCAAATGAATACCTTTCAAGCTCATAACACAAATCAAATGATGAAAATGTAAAACCACCTTCTCCATCTTCAATCTCATCTACAACCAATGGTTTGGGGCACATATAACCAAAATTTTCCCCCACCTCCTCTTCTATATTCTCAAGGAAATATCATTATTCAACCTCCTTTGGTCAATAAAACCATTAAGCATCTTCAAAATTAACCTCTTACTACTAAAATTTCTAACATTTACATAGGATGTATAAAACCCACTATTTCTTATAATGGATTAACCAATCCCACCATTCATTTTAAGACATTTGGAAATATTTATAAGGATTGGGCCAAATTAAACACCTTTTCTACTACCAAGCTCCTTGAGAAAACCCTCATAGGTGATTCCTTGGATTGGTACAATCAACTTAGACCTCATTCCATTACTAGTTTAGAGGATTTAGTGAATGATTTAGTTCAATAATTCCAAACTAGTGATCTTCATAAAAAAACTTTAGCCCATTTCATAAATTGTAAACAAAATTAAAATGAAACCACTCAAGCCTTTGTTAAAAGATGGAAGACTTTATCAAATAAATATGAATATAACATGGCTGATGATAATCTTTTCCATCTCTTTACCAATTCCCTTTTTCCTAAATTATAATATCGAGTCTACACTCTCTCTCCATGTGCCTTAAAGGAGGCTATTAACTAAGATAAACCTCAAGATTTCCTAATGCATCAATTCAAGCCACCCCAACCTTCTATAGGTCCTCATCTCTTAATAAAAAAAATTGAAATGTTACCAATAATGGTGTTATATATTCTTATGAGACCATTCACAATGTTCAAGCTATCATTCCTATCCCTTCATTAGAACTAGATCCCCCTTCTAAAAAATATACCGATCCTCATTTATCTTCACTAAATAACATCGACATTTACAAACCTCTATCCTTAGCTAAATTTCTTAAGTGTCTACCTATGCCTCTTCCACAATAACTTGACCCTACTCATCCTACTCATCTTGGTATGATCCTAACAATTTTTATTGGTTTCATGCTAGTTAGGGTCATTCTCATGAGACCTGTAGACAAATTCATAAGTTAGCTATGAATTTTCTTCTTGGTCCTAATTTTGATCATGATTCTATCATTTGTAAGCATCAAAAATATTATGAAATTGATTTTAAGGACTATAAATCACATGATAAAACTCAAGACTTAAATCAAGAAAATGTTCATTTTTCTATCTATAAAGACCATCTTCCTAATCATCAACCTATTCAAGACAATCAAGATAAATCCACCCCTTCCACCAATAATTTATAAAGTCTTGTTGAACCCACTTTTGAATAAAATGTGGTTATCATGACTAAAATGTGAAGTGTGGTTGCTTTTATTGATTCTCAACCTATTTACACTCCTTCATCTCAAACATATCATGATATCCAAGATTTTTTTCCAACTCATTTAAATAAGTTGGGGAAATATGACCTTATTACTTTTAATTATTTAATTTCTAATTCTCCCTTGGATAACACTTCACATTCTATTTCTACCACTCTTCCACCATCTTCTAATACTAATGATAATAAATATTCTACTAACACTTATTCTACCATTTCTCTAAATCAACTTGAACCATCTATTTCATCATGACAACATGATTTACAACCTTATCCAAAACCTTCTCATTCTTACCAACAGAAATTACAAAATACTTTGGCTTCTCCTTCCAAAAACATTCTTAACCATTACACACCTATATCTAACAACCTTCTTATGGGTTATTATGAGTGGGATCCCATTGTGAAGCTCACTAATATCCCATCCCAAATTCCATTCCTTTAGCTTATAATGAATTCTCCATGTCATATAAATCATATTATGTAACTAATATTCAAGATGAATGTCCCTCATCCTCCCCTAGTGTATGATAGGTACATTTATCTATATCTAAAGATATTATATTACAACAATGTGAAGAGATATCTATCAATGTTGACAAAACTATAGACACTTATCTTTCTTTAAAATTTCCCATAGCCTCTATGATTCTTGACCAGATTCTACTTCATGTAGATGATCATCGCTTATTTATTAGCATCCAAATAGGTGATATCTAAGTTAAGTGTGCATTTATTGATGAGGGTTTCAATATGTGTGTATTCATAATTCAATATCAAGTCTACATGTAGTGCTTACCAAGGATATGATAGCAGGAAAATGCCTCCTCTAGGTTGTGTGTGGCTTCCCATTACTATCCCACTTGTCACCATTCACATGAATATGATGATATTTAACTTTCCCCTTTCTTATAACATATTTCTTGGTAGGCCATTGACTCATTGTGTGAGATATATTGCCTATTCCACCTACCAATGCAATTAATTCGCTCATAATGGAGCTATTTATATGATTTAAGGTGACACTAACCCTTATAATTTCAAATAATTCAAAGATCATGGTGTCTTCAAGACTCCTACTTTTGAGCCTTTGCCAAGCATTCCATGTTATGAGTCTCAACGTCTTAACTTTCTCATCAATTCAACTTGAGGTTACAGTGGGCATTCTGAGCTCATTGGTAAAAATCCTCCTAACCTCTTAAATTATGATGATGATGAGCCTGATGAGATTAACCTAAATATCAAGACTTCTAATCTCCTACCTTATCTCATCTCACAACGTCTTGCTTCCTTACAACCTCACTCTTGTAATCTACCTTACAATGACAAACCTGTAGTCTTGATCAAGACTAGGCAGTATATTCACCATAATTCATTAGATGATAAGATCATCCCTACTTGCATCATTGACCTTCACACCCTAGATTATGATGATGGTTATTCCCGAGATGATCCATTTTTAGGTGATCTTTTACAAGCCCATGATGCCAAAATTTTCTATTATCATTATTCTTTACTTGAGTATTTATGTGCATATCATCATTTTCCTTCACTTATAGTTCTTGATTTTTTTATTTTCCCTTTTATCGTAGGGTAGAGATGGCACCGACACCTCTAGTTTTTGAGGATCCACATAGGACTATGCTCATATATCATGTTATGATCAAGCCTTACCATTTTGTTAGGTACCCTAACCCTCATATCTAGTTTACCCCTAAGGTTAGTGTGACTCTCCTTAAACCTTTTGTAGATCTTCCTCCTCCCTTAGTAGAGCCCTCTATATTTGATTCTATTTCTACTCCTACTATTATTGAGCCTAACCTTATTTCCAATTATATTGCTCCTTCTGCTAAGCCTACCCTTAGTTCTAATTATATTGTTCCTCATCATCACCCTCCTTTGGTGATGGTTTGCTTCCTTTGCCTAAGATGGCACCATTTCCCACCAAATGGGCTAATGAGTCCTTTCCCTCTTCTTCCACTCCTATCACACCTCCTTTCATGAGTACTTCTACTAAAACCACTCACAAGTATATCTATTGCTTTCTTGGGACATATAATCATTCTTCCACTCATTTTCATAGGCTATGATAATATATTGATACCTTTCATCCCTCTTACCCATCATCAGACAAAGCAATACCTCCCCTAAAGGTACTTCCCAAATATCTACCCAAATATGGTGAGGTATATTAACTATGGCATTTATGCTTCATCCATCATATGGATCATTATCGCATCCTTTAAAAACATCTTAAATATCACCTTATATCAATTATAAAACCTTCTACCACTCCTACCATAGGTCATCCCTACAATAAGGCTCCTCATTATTCTCCCATGGTTCTACCTCTAGTGATTTCATCCCCTCTTATGGTCCCTTCGCCATCATCTATGCCTCCACCTATGAACCTTTCCTCACCTATGGATCCTTTTCCACCCATGGATCCTTCTCCATAGATGAATCCTACATCTCCCATAGAGCCTGATCCCACACATTATCCTAACCATCCCTTACCTAATTTACCTCCTTAGCATGATCCATCAAGCATTCCTACTTTTTTAGTTGAGGATATTAGAAAAAAAGTATTTTCCTAATTTTTAGCAAAGATTAATGTGACATTAGCATCAATTCATCTCCAAATTCATAGAGATTTATCTAATGTATTAGATAATGTGTGTGGATATATTTATTAGTATTTGTGAGCACATGCATGGTTATTTTACATTTTCATTTGGGTTGGGCATGTGCTCTAATCTTATCTTTATCTATCTACTATATCATTTGACACTATGTCAAGGTTTTCCTTGTCATATATAGTGATCTTACTTATTGTATTATATCTTTCTTATCTTATAATTTATATTTTTCCCATGATTGTATTTATTAATCATTTTTTCTCTCTCTTGCTTGAGTTTTTCTCAAAACTCTCTTCTTGTGTCTTCATGATTGTTTGATTTCTTATCTCCATTTTTCATGGTTAATTATCATTGTGACTTGCTTATAAAAACCCTATTCCATTCGGTCATTATCTCCATTTTACCATGTGATCAGTTAACAAACAATCCTATTCATTACTACCTCCTTACACTGATACACTTTTTGGATCTCCTTTTTCCCTTTTTCCTTTTTCACAAACTAAGCATATACATGGTTGAGACTTGAGATCACATGCTAGTTTATTATCAAGCTTGAGTGTCCTAGTCAGTCTTTATCTTTGGTTACTTAGCTTCTTTTGGCCTTAGCCTATAGCTCATTCATGTGTATCACTACATCTCTCATGATTGGTCATTCTAAGTCTGTATGGATGAGGAATCTTAAGAATCCATAAAAAGTTAAAAGACAAATCATTTAAACAAAAGGTAAAATTATTCTTAAAAGTTTAAATCACACTAAAAGATGTGATTCAAAGCACATATCCTTATTCTAGTCAAATCTAAAACTCCAAAATTGGCCTCACAATAGATCCAAGGTCTTTTGGGGTACAATAGGCAGGTAGATTAGAAGAGGAAAGTAAAAAAATCCTATAATGTTACCTACTTTCTCATGAAAGTACCCAATCTTTTCAGTAGACCAATGACTTTGTAAGGGGTCATAAAGAATGGGGAACACATCATGGGAAGGTAAGTCCATTTTATTCTTCTTATACCAATCTACCTTCATGATTTGATCTTATGAACATACCTATTTTACTACAAAGCTTTGTGTTTATAGAGAATAGGTTTCCTTTGTACATAGATGACCACTAGTTAGTGTCTTTTCATGCCCTTAGTATGCCTCCTATATCCTAAGGTCTTCTCATATTATTCCTAAGTATTTATTTTTACATTACATTTTTCATTCCCTATTCCTCATATTTTCTCTTTAGAAATATTGTTTTATCTACTGATCACTCCCATTTGGATTTCATTTGTGAGTTATATTATAAGACTGTGGATAGGACATAACCATCCTCAAAAATTAACATCTTTTTATTTCCTATTACCCACATCCTTTATTACCCAATTTCCTTGATTTTTCCACCCCGGTGATGTTCTCTTTGTGAGTTATAGTGTAAGACCGTGGATAGGACCTGATATTCCTAAAAAAAATTCCAATACCTAAGTCACAATCCAAAATTACATGTGTCAAATATGAGATAAGATTTGATTGATTATGAAGTTACACATCATTGACATGCTTCCCAATTTGATTTAGTGTATTTTATGCTTACTTAATTTCTCTTTCATCTTTTTATCTTCTTATTTTGTGAGTGCATGTAATAATACAACCATTTCTTGAATTTTTCATACTTCCTAGCTTGAATTAGTGTGATAAATTTAAGACCAATCTTTTGCCAATTTTGGTTTTTTTTATACTTTCCAACATGATTTAGTATAATTTATTGAATTAATTAATTTTTTTATACCATTCATGCACTTTTACATGCCTTCCATTTTATTACATTGTTATCATACTTCCCAATGTGAATTAGTATGATTTTACTTATTTTAATTTGGTGCAAAAAAAATTCACTTTGGTTTAAAAATAAATCCCTTTTTACCATCTTGTTTTACCATTTCTTGGTTCTTTATACTTATTCATTTCTTGTTATTACACATTTCCTAGCTTGAAATAGTGTGTAGTATATTTTATTGATTGATTATATTTTTCCAAGTTTTTTTTTTCTTCTTTTTAACCATGCATGTGTCCTACATAATGCTAGAAAATAAACTACATCTCATATATTTACTATATCATATATAACAAAGATAAAATACATGTGCTAGAATGAAATATATCCAAAGCATCCATAGCCACAACCATAATAAACCATAATGACAACATACACGATCAACATCAATATGCTAAAATGGTCTATATATATATATCATGACTTTGATACAACAAATACAACCATATACAATGCTCCAACTCTATGGTTAGGCTCTATATTATCTATCTCATGGTCTAGACACATTTCTTACTAAGGCCTTAGTCTAACTCCTCTAAATAGTACATTATAAAGAGGCCATATGGGATCTCAGTCCCTCTACCTATCCTTGTAGGTACACTACCTACACCTATGATTTCATTAGCTAAGTGTAGATCTCTATCATCTACATCACTATGGCTAGATGTGTAACTCTCTCCTTAGCTAGGGCCTATTATGCCTACATCTCACCTGCACCCATCTATATTGGTGGATACATCTTCTTTCTATATCGTATTGCCTTCCCAACTAGTCTAAACTAGCTCACTTGAGATGGGGAAGATAGTATGTTAGGCTCCTCTAATGTAGTAGGGTAATATGACTATAGAGTCTCATCTAGGATGTCATGGAGTGTTACCCTCATCAGTGACCCCTATCTCTCCTCTACATCCTTATTAATGTCTATAAAATCACACTAGATGGATATTATATCATTGTTATATCTCAAAATATCAATCTATCTCTACTTCTAAATAAAAACTTAAGGCAATAATTTAACCATCTTTTTTTACATATTTGTGTCTCAACTAATATGGTCTCACCATCTAAATGACCACCTAGCATAGTCTCCCCATTTTCATAGCCTCCTAGTACTTCCTTTATAGGTCACCTCCTTAGATAAAATACCTCTATCATAGCTTGCATCCATCTCATCATGCACTTGAGTGGTCTCTCTATCATTCATCCCTCCACTAGCTCATTAGGGATGATATTACTCTTTACTATCTCCTACTACCTCCATTACCATTGTGTCCTCAATGGTCATATCTCCTCTTATTATGGATCTATTAGTGGTAAATTTAGTATCTCTGCCTCTATCTCCCTATCTTCTTACTCTACTACCTATCATGATCAACCAATCCATGGTCATTCATGACATAGTCTGAGTGTTAGTCTCACTATCAGTGGTCTTAGTCCTCTCCTCCCCTATGGCTCTCTCACATGCTAAGCCCACTACTTGGGCATCCATATTGATGTCACTGTATGAGGCAATCCCATCTAACTTAGTACAAGTGCCACCAAATGTGACTCTCTCTACCACATGTAGTATCTAACCATCTCTATCCTCATTATCACTGGTGCAACTATGTGCCAACTTACCCATATAGTCACTATGTGCTCATATGGATACCACACTATGTTTGTGTGTCTCAATAACTATAGTGTTGGCATGTGGGTCAATGCCTATTCTACATGGTCATCTCTCCATCTTTGTACTCAAGGTAACCTATCATCGACCACATGGGGCAACCCAACTAACTGATACATAATAAATCTCTCATATATCCAAGCTATCAAAAATATGATTAGTCTCATGGTCTTCTTTCCTCTAACCAACATCTCATATGGATCATGTATGAGCTAGACCTAGATGATAGATGCCATATCATAAATAACTCACTCCTCCAGCATCATCCTACTCAAGGTTACCATGAATAGTGGTACCTTGCCAACTAACTTATGACATAGCACCTACTATGTCAAAATCCTTATCACAAATTTAGAGATATATAGAATTTATGATGTATATAAATCATCCATATTGACTCTTCTTCCTCCCAAAATCATCTCTGAGCCTATAGCCCACATAAGTAAGGCTCTACTCTCCTCTATATTATCTAATATCCTTGTGGTCACTAGTGTTCCTACTATGGACAACCCAAGGATGGTATGGACATCCTATAGTGTAATGTCCACCTCTATCACATCCCCATCCACCTCCCATTTGAATATGTTAGTTTTTCTTAGTAAATAAGGAACATGACTAATATATCAGCACTCATGGGGATCTTGCACCTATTAGCTATGCCTCCTAGACTTATGGATACTAGTCTAGCCCTGTCTCCATCTAAAAATAACTTTAATAATTCTAGTAACTAAGACACATTCACAAATCTCTAGAACCTCCATCATCTCTATAACCAAGAAACAACAAAGGATGTATCAATTTCTTCATGTCATGTATAGTCATAATACATTCTTTTTACATTTTTAAATTAAAAATAATCCTAATTACTTTTAAACTCATTAATTTTACCATATTTATAGCCTAATAGATCCTTTTTTACCTCATTTAGTCATTTGGGGCCATTTAGCCTTATTTCAACATTCTGCATGCTTTTCCATGCTTATTTTAGTTATTTGGTCAAACTAGTTTAACAAAAATTTCCTTATTTTTGCCCTGATTGACTCCAAAATCTTAGTCAACCCTCTTATTTTCCCCACCTAGTGTTGAATTATCATTTTATAACTTTTAAATCAATTGTAAAACTACATTAGGTTGGTATCCTATAGAATGTACAGGGTCGACCCATACCTACTAGGTTGACACTATGGATTCTACCTAGTTTCAACCTACTAGGTCAATTGGGTCAACCTAGTTCATTTTGCCTATTGACCCCTTGTATTTTCCTTAAAAAGTGAATTTTACCTAATTTATTCCTAATTACTCTAAACCTATCTCCTATCTTGCTATTTTCTACCCCTATAATCTAATTTTGTCTCATTCTGACATTTAGAAATGCTTAAAATTCAAAATTACTAAAAATACACTTAAAACTGGTTTGAAATTCATAGTTGCATGCTTGTAGTGCACCCTCTATTTCCCATAGGCATCCCTCTTGTCTAGCTTGTCATCTCTTCACCATCCTAGCTCATTTGATCTCTAGAGCTCCTTTTTTCTCTCCTTCAAAAGTCAAAATAAAAAATGACTTGTCTTTTCCCCTATTTAAAAACACTTTTCAAAATTCAAATGCTTTAATTATTTTTTGGCAGATTCCTTGTTTTGTCTATATATTTATTTTTACTCATCCATTTTTATAATCATAACATGCATTATATTCATGATGATGTAGAGATTATTTTCCACTATCATATGTGTACTTTCCAAAAATCTCTATCTTTGGCTATTTTTTGCACTAACTTCTATAGGTTCACCTAGTGTTATTCACATTAGATGCCTTAAATTTCTCTTAAAGTCTACTTATTTATATATAGCACTAATTTAAGTAAATTTATGTGATTTTCAATTATTTCCTTTCTTTTATCTTATTTTTCTTCTTACTACACTTTACTTAGCATCAGCACTATGTGTTATCATGTTCTATTTCCCAAAGCACCAACCCATGTTGTATTTACATGACACGTGATGAGATTCAAGTGGGGCATATGTATACACATAATATTTTCAAAATTTTATTTATTAATGATACTTTATATCTTTTAATAACCTATCGAGTCTCAATCTCTCTAAGTGCATGCCTTAAGGGGTGCACCAGGAAAGGGGTGGGTAGACCATTGGTGCTTCATAAGATTGTTGTCCCTTTTGTAGCTTGACATCTACATACTCATCTCCTAAAAACATTAAATCTAAGCTTATTCTTCTCATCCTTACCCATTCTACTCATTTTCCTCTTTCCATCCTCCTTTTCTTGCGTTAATTCCCTTTTGGACAGTTGGTTATACTAGGTCGACTAGGTCAACCCTGTATAGTTTAGGGGTATTTTTAACTTTTTAGGTTTGTTAGCCTTTTGATTGACCTAGATAAGACCTAGTGATTTATCCTTAAAAAAATATAGGGTCAACTGGGCCCACATTTTTGGGAGGAATTAGGGCAAGATCCACCTATATAAGTTCATTTCTAACCATTTGTAAGAAAAGAAGTGAAGAAGATTAAGTGCAAATAAACATCTATTTATTGATCATTATAATTGAGGAATAAATCTTAGGGTTCCATAATTTATTTAGAAACATGGATCTTATCTTATGGAGAAGTATTTTTTATGCATAGACAGGTTGTGTAACCTAGAGTTGATTTGTCTTTGTTGTCCTTACATACCACAATAATATCTTGAAAAACACCTTGGCTAAGGGAGAGATTGAGGCTTAATATGTTCCTCTTCAAAGGTAAGTATTTCTAACTTTATTTCTCTTTTGTAAGAGTAGATAGATAATGTAGTTTTGCTTTTCTTCCATGTATTATGATTCTACATATTTAGCTTAGTTTGTTTTATTTCTAAACCCCACTTTATGCCATAAGATTTGGTGTGTACTAGATTATATTTACTTTCTTGTTTATTATAATAGAGTGAACATTAAACATAGGAACCTTTTAGGGTTTTTTCATGATTTTGTTAGACTGTAGGCTTTAGAACCCTTCCTATCATGGTGTATTATGATAAGTAATCCCCTAATCAAGTCTAGAAGATCCCCATATTGTTCATGCTCCTACTTAACAAATATATTCCCAATCAAAATTATAGGTATGCTCTATCTTCTTTGAACTAAGATTGATTTATAGACATGATGCAATTTTTATTGTATATAATGTCTTCTACCCATAAAGATATATTATAAAATTGATGAATATAATCCTTCATAGTTCCTATTTAATACAGTTTGGCTAATTGGCTGAAGTATTTCTTAGAGACATTATTCTGATAATGAGCCAATAACTCATCAGTAAAGATAGACCATGTAATAAGATCACCATTATTTTTCTTTTGATCACATAACCAGTGATACCAAATGAACTACTCAGGTTCTAGTTATAGAGACACCAATATCACCTTCTTAGAACTAGGAGTTTGGTGTAGATCAAATAAATTCTCAATTTGGGTAATCCAAGTGAGAGGATCCTTACCATCAAACTTACACATGTCCACTTTTGGCAATATTGGTTTCACACCAAGACTAGAGCTATTAGTGTTGAGAGGAGAACATGAATGATGAAGTGGAGGGTTATTTCGTTATAACTGAGATGAAATGGTAGCTAATTATGTAATGATCTGATGTAATTAAGTGTGTACCCCATTAATCTCTATGTACATTTCTAAAACATTAGATTTAATTGTAAGAAAGTCATTCTACCGCACTAAGCCCTTTATGTCAGTCTAAAGTTGAGAAATCAAAGGATCTAAAGTTATATATTTTATGTCATCCCTAAGAGTCTTAGGAGTTTCTTTCCCCCCTTTTCCCCTAAGTAGTAAGACCCACCATGCACAAACCCTAGGAGGTTTTTTATGCCAAAAAAGTGTACCAAGAGATGGTACCATTGTGATCACCTCACCAAGATGAATCTAATGACTAATTTTATGTACCAGGGTGAAAATTTTGGTACCAAAAAAGTGTACTAGTAGAATATACCACTATAATTTTCTCTTAGAGACCAATCCAATTACTACAAAAGTGTTTCAAACAATACTATACTGATAGGAAAAAATATTTTTTCCCAGATTGCAAGTTATGTTTTTTTTCTCTCTCTACTCATAGAAGTTGTGCCTCACTAGATTCAAAAATAATGCCACAAGAAACTTGCCCAAATTGAATCTTTAATACCACTTTTAATTAAATTACTTATATGTTCACACAAAATAATTATATATCACATATAATAAACAAAGATAAGAGATTACATAGAAATAATTGATAATAGAGTGGAATACTAGATAATATAGCAGATCCACTTCGAGGGGATAACCTCCATAATAATGAAATAATAGTAGAATGCTTAATATGATGATCAAAGATTAACCACTACCTCTTATATTTAGTCTATTTAGCCATGGTTATTCCATAGGTTGACCTAACTAATAATATAGAGAAATGTAATAAGAATATAAAAGAGGTATGTAAGCCACAATTTGACCACACATATTCCTAAACATGTCAAAGGTTAAGGTCATAACATTGTTCTTTTATTCCATTCAATTTATCATAATTACACCTATTAATTCTAATTATTAAAAAACATACATTGGGAAGATAAATGTTTTAACCCTAATTAAGATGGAGAAGTTGTTATTAAGTTGAGTAATGCATATACATGAATCACACTACTCATTTTACTTATTAAGAACCTGCAATAGGTTTAATATGAAAAATATGGATCCTCATATTGGGATTGTATGTGAATCTAAATAGACTGAATCAACAAGTACAAATTTATTTTAAATTTAGGATGTTACCTTTTTTTACCTTCATTACCATTATAAAATATAAAATTTCATGTATGACCAACCCATACCTCATAATCTATTCTAAATATACCAATTTGATATAGATTTCCATAAATATATAAGTCACTCTTCCCCTAATTTAATAACCTATTCCACCTTATCCTTATAAGATGATAAATATGCTCATCTAATTTTTTTAAACTATCATGTACCTATAAAATATTTTCATATATATGGCATATGCCCGAAAATCTATCTCAATATATGTATATTTGTCTCATAATCCAAACTAATTTGATAATCTAAATTGTGTAATATGTCCCAAAATTATAATTATCTATGGATGCTTGAATCTCTATGATAAACCCATCTGTATACTCCCATTTTAAAGTAAGTGATGTAGCCCTAAAATTACTAATATCAAAAGAAAATAATTATATCATCATGTTATATATAAATATGTAAGCATGTAAATCATTTGCTAACATGAGGAGAATATGTCATTATAACATGATTATATCATCAATCCACATATGAAACATGTATATTAAGGCATAAAAGTGTCATGTCAAGATATATACATCCATTAGGCATGTAGTAGTAGTCATCACATATATAAGCACTAAATAATAAGCCACAAATTAAGATTCATGATATAAATTATGAAAATTTACACAAGAAGAATTATGTGTGATATGGATTATGACACCACATGTTTAGAAGATAATCCTTGATGCATCCACACATATGCACATAATGTCACACAATAGAAAATTCACATAGTACACTTAATAAACATGTAATAACACATAGGGAAAGAACCACACACAATGAAAAATCAATATCACATATGGAAATAGCCACACATAATGAAAAATCAATGTCACATAATGAGTAATCAATGTCACATAAGGAAAGAGACACATATAATGTAATACACACTCAAGGATCATACCACATAAAATATAAATAATTACACATGAATTAATGTAATACAATACACAATGGTCACACTATATTCATATAATCCAACATGCAATAGCAACAACATACATATAATAATAAAATCTAGTTTACATTATCAATGTACATAATCATTGCACTTGGTAAATTATAGTACCCATATAGAACTGTAAATAGTATAATTAAGGAAAATACATTTATAATAAATATGTGTAGCTTAATATTTTCAATGTAATTTTCATATAAATATGTAGCCTAAATAGATGTTTCAAATAGAAACCCCGAGTGTAAGTATTCCCCCAATGTAGGAAGGGTATCCCCTAGGTGTAGGTATACCCTACATCTAAATGTCTATGTCTTATGAAACATGTATGGCATGTAATTAACTCATATATAACATGAAATACATGTGCATATGAAAAATAATATGTAATCTAACATAACTTGATAAACAACATGAATGAAACATATACATTATCAATACATGTCATACATAGGTCTTGATTTCTAATTTTTTGACTATTTGAAATTTTTAATATTTTTTAATATTTTCTATTTTTTATTTTTAATATTTTATAACTATGTTTCTAATAACCAATGATCCCATAAATGTGATTCTCACATGTATTTCATGTATCAATCATGGCAAAGGCTATTTACAATGAGTGAGTAATCTCATATGTATTTGTATCTAAATTTGAGAGGTGATCTCATGTTGTAGTATATTCATCATTATCTACATGATTCATATGATCCTACATATTATATGTGGTCCTAGTACCCATACTATACTTGAGAATCCACTATAAAGTAAAATAATGTGTTTAAGTTCATTGTGGAATGTTATGAGTTAGTAATCACATTTATGGTTAATTTTTATTTGTTGTGTGATTGGTTATGAGATTAGTTATTAACTAGAGTGATATATATAAGTAACCTACCATATTGAATAATGTAATATAATGAATTAATAAAATTCAAGCATTTTACTCTCACTTTTGGATATTTTATCCAACATGTGATATCAAATAAGGTTTTATGTGAGGCCTTTTTGAAAAATATTTTTATTTGTAAGGAAATAGATAATGGATATGTTAGGTGGACCATGTAACAACCATGTTGTTCATTATTCCTCCATTATTTCATTATTTATGTCAATATTTATATAGTGTAGATGATGTGCAAACCTTGTATTCATCATAGTCCTCAAATTGGAGATGGTATAGGTTAATATTATGTTTCATTGGTTATTTTATAGGCTTGAATAATAGATCTATTATGGGTTTAAAATAAAATAATATTTTTATCTTTATCTTATTTTCCCTTTTTTTCATAGGGGTTTTGGGGTTCAAACCTAGAAATCAGATTAATCCATTTCAAGAGCAAAACCCTTAATTATGGAGGAATTATCGAGAAAGTGAAGAATATGTGAGAAAATTTGATGTCTTTCTTTCATTCATTTAACCATGTAAAATGAGGAGGGAAAAAATGTCAATATCTACATCCCCAATAAATTCTCAACTACCAATAGGTTAATTAAGTCAAAATATCATGCATTACTCCAAATTAATATAGGGCACCTAGATGAGAATGGGGTATACACATACCATATCTATGAGTCTCTATTTAGGCCATATATGTCATTTTGTTTTGTCTTTTATTTTATTTTGAATGGATTTTATAGATGTGGATATGACACTAGTATTAATACCATCTGGGAAGGTTTCTAGTGCTTCCAAGAAACCCAAATGCTTTGAAATCAAGATATGAAATGTTGTTTCTCTTTAGGCTTGGGATATTTTTGTTGACAATATTGCCATTTATATAAACCACATCGTATACCTCCACATTTAGTGTCAAGAAAATAAATTTAATCCAACTAAAAAATAATGTATTATTACAAGGGAAGAAGAAAGTAAATATGAATATTTTGGTAGTTGTATTACTTATTGCATTGATGGGAAACACCACCCTATCTATAGAGGAAGAGTTATTGTGTAAAAATAAGATCATAACCTATTTTACTATAATGAGGTCCAAATGGAATAATAAACACATTAGGACTTTAAATAGAAAGAGGTTAAAGATGAGATAGAGATCCAATAAACATAGAGAGTAGTTAGGGTTCAATTCATCTTATGCCCATTATATTGTAGAAGCATATTGGATTTATATGTGTAAGAAGTTATCCTTTAAAGTTTTTAAAGTTTTTATTATTATTGTTAATTGTTATTAATGTTATTTTATTATATGTTAATGTCTCTTTTTGTCTTTTGGGTAGTTTGTCTTGATATTGGTGTCATTTATATTAATGTCTAGATTTAAATTCATATGTCTCATAATGTTTTCACTATCTCTATAGTCATATAAAATGTCATTTAATTTAATGAGTGTCACTTGACACCACCCTATCCTTAGATTATCCCTAGACATATCTTAGGGCCTATTTTTATCCTTTTCTAACTTATATTCATATCTATCCCTTGCCTAGATATACCAAGAACTGCATGGAGCCATCACCTAGGAATCCCTAATCATTTTGCACACATACCAGCCACCTAGATAATAGCATAGACCCATTAATCTATATCACAATTTACTATTGTAAAAGTGGGTAGTGTTATTGACCCTTAGCTTCCTTTGTCCCTAATAGATATCTTTCCACTCCCTAAAGCATCTTAGTGTCATCTTAGACTCATTTCATGTCTCGATAAGCATCAAAACACTATATAAAGACCACTCTTATTAATTTATCCTTTAGATGGAAATTATCATGAAAAAACTTAAAAATAGTTATGTAAATTAAGGTTATTGATCTGTATTTCTACATACATACATCTGTAATAACCCAGAGCTTAGTTTTACTCAAGTTTCTAGTCTAAAATCACACTCAAATCATTCAAATTAGAATTCATACTCAGTCATACTAGTATCAATCTCACTTACACCAACACTTATCTTGGGAGAACCACATTAGGCTTTATCCTTTTTCAAGCTATTGGTATGTAGGTAGTAGTCAATACATGGGGTGGTTAACTCTCACCCAGCCTACCCTACTAATACCACTCTTTTTCCACTTGTTTTAATAAAAACCTTAGCAAGTATGGAGGCTTAGGTTTTCATAGTGAAATTAGTTAAAGTATATAATAAATTATTATCTAGGTCTTGATCATATCGGCATAGGCTTCTTAAACCAAAATGAAGGTCTGGCCAAAATTTCACCACTTCACTTGCATAGGGTCATGAGTATTGTATAGAAGGTTAATAGTTTAGTGTGTTAATGGAAAATAGGATTGTAATATTATATAAAGAGAGTTTTGACACATGTTATTTATTGATGACATGTTTCCCTACTCCTGCATCACTTCCCTGCTTGCCACATGTTTGTCTCAGTCATATTTTCTAGCTAAGTATAATTTTTCTAATTCATTTCTATTTATATAATATTCAAATAAATTAATTATTATACAAATCAGTGGTTGTTGATCCTATAGTATTTTATTCCCTAATTTATTACTTGGATCTTTATCAATATTAGGGTTACATTCCATAATCCTAAAAAAGATAAATCATTTGGTGAACCCAACTTACTTTGAATAGTTACTTAACCCTAGACTATCTTTAGGGTTTATGTTTTTATCCTTCTAAAAACCTCATAATTATATTTTAGATCCCTATATCTTATGACTTTTATTTTTTCTAAACATGATAATACTGATAGATGTTATTTATTATTTTCTTATGCAAATTTTAATAATCCCTATAGCATGTTATTTTTTTCTTATGTGGAATTCAATCAAGCCGTATATCATTATACACATAGAGGATATAATATATAAGATAAAAAGTACATTACCTAAAATAAACAAATCTCTTTTAGATGCCTTTTTCTCTTTGGTTATTTTTATTCCTTGCCTATCGCTACTAGACATGAGAGAACATCAATGGTTTCAATTATCCCTCTTACTTCTTGACCCTACCCATATAGCTACTATCCCACTCCCATTACTAGCTTTATGCTCATAATATACCATGTGGTCCATGTTATGATGTCTATAATGGGTCTTGAAGAACAATAATTTAGTAAACTCTATGGCTATAGATTTTATGAACATATCATTGTCCCTCTAGCCATAGTTTCCATTTTAGAGCTTATGCAACATTATAACACATGCAAAGATGTCTTGTATGCAACACTTTGTGACACTAGGGTACCAAACACAATTGATACAACTTATTCTTATTCTATAATTAATACTATTAAATAGACCAAAGAGTATATTTCCTTTTTAAAAGATCTCCCACCTTAACACATCAGGGATCAACATGTACCTCTTTACATCTAATTATGAATTAATGATGTGGGTGTCAATTGAGTGTTAGTTGATAATGGATCAGGGTTAAACATTTGTAATATCTCTTTTATTCAAATTATTAATTTACATGCTAAGTATTTGGATCATTTTGATATGAACATCTGAGGATTTGATAGTATTCCATGTAAATTTTTGGGTTAGGTAACACTAAATTTTACACTAAGACCTATAACACTACCTAGAACATGTCAATTTATGCCCAATGATCTTAATTACAATATTTTTCTTAGGATACCTTGGATTAATAATATGCATGTAGTCCCCTCAACTTTATATTAATGTTTAAAGTTTTGTTACAATGGTTATATATACACATTCCCTATGGATTAGGAACCATTCAAATATTGTTAAAATATAGAGCCTACACACAAATATATTCCTCCCATGGATTTTTATATAGCACCTATACAGTATACAATTCACAATTCACATATGAATGCCATAAAAACCTTAGGTGTACATGATAATAAATTTACTTCTTTATTTTTAATAAAATATTTCAAAAAAATGGGCTACTCAAGACAATGACTCAGAAAACATGAATAAGAAATTCTTAATCCTATTGAGGCATCTGATCAAAAAGGTAGGTAGGGACTAAAATATAAGGATAGAACATCTAATGTTAAGTATACCCACCATGATTCTTATCATATAGTGTTTTGTCCACCTAATCCATTGATAGACAATGTAGTAAATCATATCTCTTCACTCTCAATTTGTACCCTAACCTTATTGATGATACCACTTCACTAGATCTACCCACTTTTGATGAATTCACCAATGATGAAGTTCTCTTAAAATTATTGGGGGCATAAAAGGATATCCATTCTTTCTATCATAAGAATAGTTTTTCTCATTCCACAAATTCCCAAACATACTTTGGTGAGAGTTCTGATATTTTAGATGATATCCAAACTGACATAGATGGCACCCTACCTACATCACCTTACACTAATGATAGATATACATTAATTAATGAATAAATAATTTAATTTAATTATGGAACACACACTAATCCTCACATGATATTATTATATTACACCCTACATAAAGATGAGGATACATATACTTGACATATTTTAAAGGACTTCCCTAAAACATTTATTGAGTCTTATTTAGATATGCCAGGAATCAATCCTTTAATTGATTACACAGGATCACACTCTACCCAAATGCAAATCTAGATAGATAAAAGATTCAAAAAAATCATCCTAAGATTTATCTTCTAGTAAAATATGAGATCTAATTTCTCCTCGATGTAGGATTCATTCGATCAGTTGCTCACCTTGAATGGGTATCTAACATTGTACTAGTTGTTAAACCTAATGGCCAAATTTGATGTTACTATGATTCCAAAGATTTAAATAAATCATGTCCTAAGGATGATTTTACCTTACCTAACATCAATATGATAGTATACTCCATAGTAGGATACGAGATGTTATCTTTCATGGACATTTTTTTTAGTTACAATCAAGTCAAGATAGTTGAAGAGGATAAAGAAAAAACATATTTTATCACACCATGGGGCACTTTTTTATATATAATCATGCCTTTTGGATTAAATAATTCTCTATAAATATACCAACAAACTATGACCCATATTTTTCATGATCTAATTCATAAAATAGTAGAGGACTACATTGATGACTTACTAGATAAATCAAAAGAGTGACAACATCATGAAATATATTTTTGATAGTTTTTTGAAGGTTAAGATAATACAATGTACGACTAAATCCAAAGAAATGCATCTTTAGTGTCGCATTTAGTAAATTATTGGGATTTAAAATATCCTAATATGGCATCAAGGTAGATCAAAATAAAGTCAAAGATATAATAGATTTCTCCTACAATCTTAAATCAGCTTCGCTCTTTATATGGAAAAATTTAGGAAATGTGTCACTTTATGGCATAGCTAACAAATAAGACTCAATCATTCATAAGATTACTTAATAAAGATAAAAACTTTGAATGGGATATTAAATGTTAATAAAAATTTAATTCACTCAAACAATACTTGTTAAATCCACCTATCTTGGTACCACATATACCTGATAGGCCACTTTTCCTTTACATTTTTATGACTGATCATGCACTTGATGCAATCTTGGCATAACATGATGACCAACATAAATAATGGTTTATTTAATACATCAATCACACACTTTTTGATTAAGAATTAAATTATTCCAAAATGTAAAAACTCTATTTGGCACTCATATTTTCTACATAAAATCTTTGGCATTATATAATCAATAATGAGACACATGTTATTACAAAAGTGGATCCTTTACAATTTCTAATGTCAAAACTACACCTCTCTAGCCATATATAAAAATTGGTAATGATACTCATAGAGTTTGATCTAAAAATCATGTTAGAAAATTTGATAAAGGGATAGATAACTATATACCACTTGGTAGCAACACCACTATTAGATATTAATACTGTAATGATAACTTTTGAGATGATTTCACATTTGTCAACATTAGTTCTAAAACTTGGATGATGCTATTTGATCATTATATATGTGCATCAGGTGTTGAAGTTAGAATTATATTTATCACTCCACTTAGGTGAACAATGCCACTTACATATCAATTAATTTTATCGTGCACAAATAATATCATAGAATATGAGACACTTATCCTTGGCCTCTATGAAACATGAGCTTGTCAAGTAATCTAGAACAACAAACATGCTCTAATACCAACTGTTAGGACCCGGAAGCACCATTGATTACCAAGCAACTAAACATGCAGAATTAAACCAAAAGTAAATAGTAAATAGAATTTAGAAATAACATAGAATATGAGAGACAATACCCAATTTTATTAATACTCTTCCAGAAGGAAATACAACAAAGAAGATTTCCATAGTTCTTCCTTACACACCTCTAGGGCTCCCACACCTCTAGGGCATAAACAGTAAATCTCTTCAAGAGCTCACTCTCTCTCTTACGGTCCCAACACACAACTCAAATAGAGAGTTGGTGTTCACCTCCAACCAGTTAGTATCCACTACTGCCAGTACATCGAGTATATACACATACTCAACCGAGTACACAACGCATTCCAAGTAGATCTCCCATGAACTTGCAACAACCTGCAACTCAAATGATCTTACTTATGGAAGGATCTACCTTGCCTTCCTCTATACTCAATGACTGAGTACACACCATACTCCAAGTAGATCTCTCTTGATCTTGCTACTTGTTGTGTTGCTATCCTCCCTGATCTTGCACACCTGCAAATCAATCTGGTTCTGCACACCTGCAAACCTGGATCCTGCACACACATACACCTGCAAATCAATGATCTTACTTACCATGTAGATCTCTAAATGTGGCCTTACACACTTGCTAACCAAGATCCCACATACATGAAGAATCTCTCTGATTCTCCAAACAATCACCCATACTTGGCACTGTGGCACTAAGAGGAACACACCTTGCTCTCTTCACACACAGAAGGAGCTAATATTTTCTCTCTTACTCTCTAGCACAAATTACAATACAGCTCATGAGTCTATTATATAGATCTCATGCAAACAATAATTAGACACCTAATTATAATAATTATATTTGCAACTCAAGACTATAATTACCCTTCTTCATGTAAACAACCGGTTCGTTAATGAACTATCCGTGTAACTCACAGTTTAGAACCACACAGGTGATCGATGTCAGTCCTTGTCTGCCTGGGAGTGACTGACGTTGGCCGATCTCTGACCATCGTCGATAGCTTCCTGTCTCCACCTGACTGATGTCGGTTTGCCTGACCGATGCCAGTGACTGTGACACTCAGTAACCTCCTCCCCTGTTTGCATCAGTGAAGCTTTTAGCTCCACAACTTAATAGAGCTTTCCAAGTAAAATATATTAAGGTCTATGTGGATTCATAGTTGGTCATTAATCAAGTCACATATGTCTACCAAACCAAGGAAGAATTCTTAATTATATACAATAATATGGTTCAATGTATATGTGCTCAATTCTAATACTTCTCTATTAAAAATATTCCTTGCAAAGATAATCATCACATTAGTGCAATGGAAAGTGTGGCATCTTTGATCCTTATTGAAATTAATGATGAGAAAGCTATCTAAACTATTAAAAAATTATATTCACCATTATTATCCTATGTTGACCTTATAGCTCTATCAATTTTAGCCACCACACATAGTACAAAATCATTAAAATGGTTTTCCAATATTTATAATTTTCTACACAAATCTATCATGTCAAATACTTTCACCAGGAATGATAAGTGTAAATTACATAGAAATGCCCTTTAATACATCATCATCAATGGTGATCTATTTAAGTGATCTTTTTATGGACACTTACTCCAATGTTTGACATCTAAATAAGCTAAATTGGCCATTAGCCAAGTACATGACAATGAATGTGGTGGATATTTTAGCAGAAAATCAATGTCAAAAAAATTACTTTGACAAGTGTATTATTGGCCCAACATGGAGCCATAATGTTAAAAATATACTAAATTATGTAACAAATGTCAACAACATGGAAATTTACACCTTGTTACTTCATAGCAATTATAACATATTGTCTCCCCATGGCCATTCATGTTATGGGGCTTTGATCTAATTGATAAAATCAACCCAGAATCAATAAGGGTTCACAAGATCATCATTACATATATAAATTAATTTACTAAGTGAGTGGAATAAATTCCATTATAATCCATAAAATGGGAAGATATATGCCACTTTCTCATGATGAACATCATGTCTCATTTTAGCCTACCAGGAACCATCATTACAAATAACATAACCTCTTTTAAGAACAAAATAGTGAATAATTTTTGTGTTAAATATAATATCTGATACACATTCTTTACTCCATACTACCCATAGGTTAATGGCCAAGTAAAAGATACAAATAATATAATTAATATTATTCTAAGAAAAATAGTTACCAAATTTGATGATGATTGACATAATCAACTTATATGCACTATGGGCTTACTACACTAATATTCGCATACCAACATGAGCTAATCCTTATTCACTAGTGTATGGAACTAAATTATTTATCCCACTATAATTATAAATCCCATACTTAAAAGTATACCTCAAAGGGGTTATCATAGATGACCAATATAGATAAAGATGTCTTCATGAGTTAGAATAGTTGGATCACACACTCATCCAGTTCATAGAATACCTCAAAACATACCATAAATGAATACAACATGCATACAATAGTCATATTTGTTGTCCCCCAAAAATATCACTCATTTTTGGAACAAAAATTGAACTATTTTGGTCTTACAGACCAAAATTGTCTCTTCCCTTTCTGAAATTTGTCATGGGCATTCAAATTCCTCAATTTTCAAGCTTCTCAGAAATCTACGAACTCTGCAGGATTAAATCTATGGACTCTACAGGCTTAAATATATAGACTCTATAGGCTTGAATCTACGGGCTCAGCCAGAAGAGAAAATCTACGAACTCTGTAGGCCAAGTTCAATGGGCTTTATAGGTTGATTTCTACAGACTTGATTTCTATGAACTCTATAGGATTGGTTTAGTGCCTTGGTTCAATCAAAAATGTCTATCGGCAAGCATTCAAGAAAAAGAGGCTTAAACCATTAAACCGTTGAACCACTTTGGTTTAAAGGTTCAATGAGTTCAAGGTTCAAATGGTTCAATGCTTTCGGTTTAACGATGGGTTCAATCAAAGGAATGGTTAAATGGCTTGATTCAACCAAGCGGTTCAATGATTTTTTTCACTCGAGTGGTTCATCCTTTTTGTTTCAATGCTTCAGTTCATCCTTTGTTTCAATCAAATGGTTCATCAGTCATTTTAAGGCTTTGTTTGAACAATTAAACCAAAACATGGTTCAACGGTTGGTTCAAACAAATGGTTCAAAGGCAGGTTCAATCAAGTGGTTTAATGCTTAGTTCATCCACTTGGTTCAAAGGCTTGGTTCATTTAATTGAACCATCGGCTTGAACCATTTTGGTTCAAATCTTGGTTCATCAGCTTGGTTCAATGTTTGGTTCAACCAAGCGGTTCATTGCCTTGGTTCAACAAAGTGGTTCAACAGAGCGGTTCAACGTTTGGTTCAATCAAACAATTTAATGGCTTGGTTCAACCAAGCGGTTCACTCAAAAAGTTCAAAGAAGCCTCCCAAAGGACAAGTGCCCTTACGGAGGGCACTTGGTTGACAAAAACACCCTTTAAAAGGGTCATTTTCAAAGAAGGCCATAAAGGTAAATTCTTTTGGAAATTTTGTTTAAGGCAGACAGTCATAATTCTTTTAAACTTTTGTTCGAAGGAATTCCTTCAGACAAAAAGTCCAAAAGAATTCAGAGAAGTTGAACGAGGAAATCCTGAAGGAATTCATGGATATTTCAAATGAAACAATTCCACAGACTTTTTGTCCATGGGATATTTTTGTGGACTTTTTGTCTGTGGGAAAATACCCATGGAGAAAGCCCAAGAGACAGTCTGCTAAAGAAAGCCTGTGAGAGACTTCTAAGGTGAAGGTAGCCGAAGGACCTTGAAGGGTAGGTGCCCTTGCGGGGGTCTCTCAGCTGCCAAATTATAGGACACATCCCTAAAGCTGAAAGGTCATCTTCCCTTCAGGAAGACATGAAATAATAAATCTAAACGAAGAACTTAGCTATCCACAAGAGAATGTTGAAACCCGAAGGCCATCCAAAGACCACCCAAAGAGCAAATACCCTTGCGGGGGGCTCTTTTTGACCCAAGGTAGATCATTTCTTAAGGCTCAAAAGGGTAGGTTCTTTTTGGGAAAGTGCTAAATAGAAAAGTTGAAGAAGGACCAAGGGGTGATGCACCTGAAGACGTCAAATTCAAGATAGCGAACTAGCCATTGAAAATGTAGTGATGGGTACACAAATGTCAATTTTAAATCTCATAAAATAGTCATTGCTCCTTTGAATCTATAGACCCAAATGCATTCACAGGCTTTAAGGCCAAGACCAGTAAAAAGTGAGGAAGGAACAGAACAACAAATTGAATCCAGGACCTGATTCAATTAACCAAAAAAGGAGGAACGATGAAAGTAGGATCAAATCGCCAGGTGGACATTAAAAGTTGCAAACTTTCAATAGCATGACTTGTTTCTCTGCATTAATAAAATCAAATGGGTAAATGCCCCTAAGTTCTAGCATGTCTTCTTAACAAATTCCAATGCAACATGATGTGTTACTATTCTTGAGTCCTTCTTGAAGAGGCTATATAAGGGACTCTCTTCTATTGTCAATATATCTCTTTTTTTTTACAATTAGAACAAAACTTTGCCCAAATTGAAAGGCATTTCTGCTATGATATCTTTGTTGTTGAGGAAACTGTTCTTATGTATTTTTCCTTAATATATCTTCTATTCCTTTAATTCAACAAGCAGAATTAATGACAGCAATCAGGAAGGTGTCTTGAAGAGTAAACTGTGGAGAGACTTTGTGCCCCCATAATTGCCTTTAGTGTGTTTTCTTTTCATTTCTATGTAAATAACTTTGGGATGACTTTGTGCCCTCATTGTCCTTCATATCTTACTCTTGAGAAATTTAGATGGAGACTTTGTGATGCATCTCGATTTGCTAGTTACTACGTCCTTGGTTACACTTTGCATTTACTACCAGGAGTATTCTTGTGGTTTGCTGAATAGTACTTCTAAAAGAAGAGGAGTGTTGTTTGTCATTTCCCTTGAGTTTTTCCTTTAATTTGCACACATCATCTCTAAAGAAAGAGAGATGGATGGTTTTTCCTACCCTTGAGTATTATTTTCTGTTTATATATATATATATATATATATATATATATATATATATATATATATATATATATATATATAGCATATCTATAGGGAACCTCCCCTTGATGAGAGGAGAGATCATTCTCCTTCTGATGTGGTAAACCTACACATTTGTATGACTAATCTTCCTACTTTGGCTGATCAGACCTATTTTGTTTATCAGTATGTTGATTGACAAAATATTCAACCAACAATTTTTTGGTGACTCCACTGGGGATATAGTTATGTGCATTCTAAAACCTCAAGTTTTAGATTGAAACATCACCTGGATATAACCCATTATCATTATAACCCTTATCCATTACAAACTCTTGAGACTCTATTTCGCATCTTACCCATTATCCATTTATAGCCTTGCCATCTTCCTCCACCTCTGTTATTTTATCTGGTCTGCAAAACTAGAGCTATTGGGAAAGAGTGCACAGTTTGAAGCCTCAAGATGAAGCTGAGCCAGTCCTTTTCCATTTTTGTTTGTAATCTGGCCACTCTATCTAGATTTATTATTTCTATTTTTCTTAATTAAATCATGGTAATTCAAGGCCCCTAGGGTAACTCTTTTGGCCCACTCAACCTGACTCCACCTCTACATGAACTCCCACGTAGTTCAAGAAAGAATTTCCCCAAATTCTTTGGTGATGGGATAGTTCACCCTGATGAACACATTACAGCCTTCAGCATAGCTTGTGGTGTTATTGGAGTAGAATTTGAAGACATGGTAGTCAGGCTTTTTGTGGAGACACTACAAGGTGCTGTTGCAGACTGCTTCTACCATCTACAAGCTAGATCAGTGACTAACTAGGATACACTCAAAGCCAAGTTTGAAGCAAGGTTTAAGCCCATAGAAGATGCACATGCCTTGCTAGCCTAGCTCACTCAGATGAAGAAAGATCCTCATGAGCCTATGAGGGATTTCATAGCCAAATTTGAGAAACTGAGGAACAAAATTATTGTAATTGCTTGACCTACTACTGAGAATCTCAAATGCTTCTTCATTAATTCTCATTTACCTAAAGTAAGTTTTATTTTGAGATGTGCTAGTCAAATAGATCTTGATGCAGCTCAACTTTTTGCCACTAAGGTAGAATATGATCTCATCTTAGCAGGGAAAATAAGAAGAGATCCAAATAGAAATAGACCATCATCTTCTGAATATGCATCTATAGGCACCACTGATCCAATGGTGCAAAAGCTAGAAAATGAAGTGCTAGCCTTAAAAAAGCAAATGGCACAAGGAATGTCTTCTGCTCCTTCATACAGAGATATGCCAAGAAGGACATTCCCAAATCAGTCATATTAGGGCAATGCTATTAGGAATCAAGGGCAAAAGAATCACCTTCCTCCCCCATAAGGGAAACTTGCCCTTGAAGCTCCTCTAACCAACACAACAGTTAGATATTTGGAAATAGAACATGCTTTCTCTTTCCAACCTGAGTTTGAGCAAGAAAATGATGTTGATCTCTTCACAGAAGATCAAGAAGAATCAATTGGTGACTCCCACATTGGTTTCCTGAATTATCAAGATGAACTAGGAAGTAAAGGAGAAGCTTTTGATGGATCATATGTAGTGTTTACTAGGTCCACGAACCAATAAATCCATCAAGTTGATAAAGGGAAGATAGAGGAGCAACCTCGATGAGTAATTACAATTGCTAAGCATGGAACCACTTTGCCTTTTTAGTCAAAGGATCTGGTGATCACCCAAAATGTAAGTACATCAATTTCACCTTCACCTTATACTCCCATTTCACAAACCATCCCTCCTCCCATCCCTCCTAAAACCCAAAAAGTTGAAATGCTTTCCTCTATTCCTAGCCTAATTTAGCCATTTGACATAATTGATCATGTCAAAAAGATAAAAATACAAATGTCTGAGTTTAAATACTTGCAGTCCAATCCTGATCAATTGGATAGGTTGGTCCAATATGTCAAGAACCAAACCATCCATGCAAGACAAGAGGTTAAGAAAATAGTTCTCAATTCCCCAAAGAACATGCCTATTCTAAATAATCTATTCATTACTCCTCGAGCTACCCCTGGGAAAATAGAACCTTTCTATGTTTCCCTGTTAATAAATGGTTATCATCTCAAGAATTGCATCATTGATTCTGGGGCATCTGACAATGTCATGCCTACTAAAGTAGCTGAGTCTCTGGGTCTCACACTAACCAAGACCTTTAGGAGATGTTTCCGCATGGAGAACAAGCAAGTACCATTGTTGGGGAAAATCAAAGATGCCCAATTTGTATTTGCAGCCTTTCTAGATAAGAGAATCAAGATGACTGTCTTGGTGGCTAATGTCCCAACATCCTATGGCATTTTGCTTGGATTAAATTTCTACAAGGACATGGGAGGAAAACTAAGCATGGACTTGTTTGAAGCAAGGATCCCTATCCAAGGCATAATGAAGAGATTGCTCCTTGAAAAGGAGGAAAAATACATGGTCACCCAAACATCAGCCCCTGTAGCATAAATTATGTATGAGTCTTCAAGCAAGGGTAATTATTTCTTTACCATAGAAGATGTTCATGTTTCTACAGATGAAATTCTTATAGCTAACAATTAGGAATTGATCCAAACAAGACTTTAGGAGAATTGGTAGGATATAGTACAAGTAAGGAAGGATCTTCCATCTCTAATAAAGAGAAATTTGATAGGAGATCAACTTCTGATGATGCTTCGATCCTAAAATCCAATGGCAAAAATTTTTCCACCAATGATGGAGTTGGGACTGTGTTGATATCTCCTCAAGGAGATATTCTTCCTTCATGCAATTTGCAATTCAGTAACACCAACAACACAGCTGGATGGTTATCTCTATTGCTCAGATTGAAGATTGCTCAAGATGAAGAAATAAAACTCCTCCACATCAAAGTAGATGCTAAGTTGATAATTTGTCAAGAGTTTGATATGGACAATCCAATCATATGTTGGACTGAACCAGAAGAACAACCAATCATGGTAATAGACCATGCTGCTGCAAATCAAAATCAGGCAAAGGAACCCTTTGCCAAGAAAGCAAGGAGTTATGGCTTTCAAATTGAAGACCACATCCTACCTTAGAACAAGAAGAAGAAAAGGCCAAGAGGAAGACATAGAAAATTGGTTTCCTAGTGGAGAGCTCCATTCACCTATCACCATTTCTGGGGGCAAAATGGTTTCCTACTGGTTTACCAAGATGGTACACTATTTTCACTGTCTCTCAAGAAGCAACATCTGAAATACTTCAATTCTTGAAGTATCAAATCATTTCATCTGTATATATGTATAATTGTACAATTTTTAATTCTATTTTGTTTTGTTTGTTTTCTTTTTTGATGCCTTTCATTTCTAGGTAGCATGACTCCATAATCCAATGGTACACATGAAGATAGTAGAGATTTTGGATTCTACTCCCTTCAATTCATTTTGCAATTGACATAAGTTCCCCAACTAGAGTCAGTTATTGTCCCCCAAAAATATCACTCATTTTTGGGACAACATTTAAATTATTTTGGTCTTATAGACCAAAATTGTCTCTTCCCTTTCTGAAATTTGTCATGGGCATTCAAATTCCTCAATTTTCAAGTTCTTAGAAATCTACAGACTCTGCAGGCTTAAATCTGTGGACTCTACAGGCTTAAATCTATGGACCTTGCAAGCTTAAATCTACAGACTCAGTAGGAAGAGAAAATCTATGGACTCTGTAAGCCAAGTTCAATGGGATTTACAGGTTTATTTCTATAGACTTGATTTCTATGGACTCTATAGGATTGGTTCAGTGCCTTGGTTAAATCAAAAATGTTTATCGACAAGCATTCAAGCAAAAGAGGCTTGAACCATTAAACCACTTTGGTTCAAAGGTTCAATGAGTTCAAGGTTCAATCGGTTAAATGCTTTTGGTTCAATGATGGGTTCAATCAAAGGAATGGTTCAATGGCTTGGTTTAACCAAGTGGTTCAACACTTTGTTTCACTTGGGTGGTTCATCCACTTTGTTTCAATGCTTTGGTTCATCCTTTGGTTCAATCAAATGGTTCATCAGTCAGTTCAAGGCTTTGTTTGAACTGTTGAATCAAAACATGGTTCAACAGTTGGTTCAAACAAATGGTTCAAAGGTAGGTTCAATCAAGTGGTTCAATGCTCAATTCATCCACTTGGTTCAAAGGTTTAGTTCATTAGCTTGAACCATTAGCTTGAACCATTTTAGTTCAAAGCTTGGTTCATCGGCTTGGTTCAACCAAGTGGTTCATTGCCTTAGTTCAATGAAGTGGTTCAACAGAGTGGTTCAACATTTGGTTCAATCAAACGATTCAACAGCTTGGTTCAACCAAGCGGTTCACTCAGAAATTTTAAAGAAGCCTCCTAAAGGACAAGTGACCTTGTGGAGGGCACTTGGTCAACAAAAAAACCCTTCAAAAGGGTCATTTTCAAAGAAGGCCACAAAGGTAAATTCTTTCGAAAAATTTGTTTAAGATAGATAGTCATAATTCTTTTAGACTTTTGTCTGAAGGAATTCCTTCAAACAAAAGGTCTGAAAGAATTCAGAGAAGTCACGGGAGGAAATCCCAAAGGAATTCATGGATATTTCAAATGAAACAATTATGTGGACTTTTTGTCCACAATAAATTTCCGTGGACTTTTTGTCCATGGGAAAATACCTGCAGAGAAAGCCTGAGAGATAGTCCACTAAGGAAAAGGCCACAAGAGACTTCTAAGGTGAAGGCCGTTGAAGGACCCCGAAGGGCAGGTGCCCTTATAGGGGACTCTCAGCTACCAAATTGTAGGACACATCCCTAAAGCTGAAAGGTCATCTTCCCTTCGAGAAGATGTGAAACAAGAAATTTGAAGGAAGAACTTAGCTATCTGTGAGAGAATGTCAAAACCCGAAGGCCATCCAAAGACCACCTGAAGAGCAGATACCCTTACGGGGGGCTCTTCTCGACCCAAGGTAAATCATTTCTTAAGGCTCAAAAGGGCAGGTTATTTCTAGGAAAGTGCCAAATAGAAAAGCCGAAGAAGGACCAAGGGGTGACGTGCCCAAAGATGTCAAATTCAAGACAGTGAACTAGCCATTGAAAATGTAGTGATGGGTACACGAACGTCAATTTTAAAGCTCATAAAATAGTCATTGATCCTTTGAATCTACAGACTTGAATGCATTGATAGGATTTAAGGCCAAGACTAGCAAAAAGCGAGGAAGGAACAGAATAACAAATTAAATCTAGGACCCGATTCAATTAACCAGAAAAGGAGGAACGATGAAGGTAGGATCAGATCACCAAGTGGACATTGAAATTTACAAACTTTCAATAGCGTGACTTTTTTCTCTGCATTGATAAAATCAAATGGGTAAATGCCCCTAAGTTCCAGCCTATCTTCTTAATAGATTCCAATGCAACATGATGTGTTACTATTCTTGAGTCCTTCTTGAAGAGGCTATATAAGGGACTCTCTTCTATTGTAAATATATCTCTTTTTTTTACAATTAGAACAAAACTCTGCCCAAATTAAAAGGCATTTCTAAGACTTTGAGCTCAGTTTGTTGATCATATTTTGTTATTGGAATAAGAAAGCAAGTGATTTTTTAGACTTTGTGTTGTGATATCTTTATTATTGAGGAAACTATTCTTATGTCTTTTCCCTTAATATATCTTTTGTTCCTTTAATTTAACAAGCAAAATTAGTGAAAATAGTCAGGAAGGTGTCCTGAAGAGTCAACTATGGAGAGACTTTGTGCCCCCATAATTGCCTTTAGTGTGTTTTCTTTTCATTTCTATGTAAAGGACTTTGGGATGACTTTATGCCCTCATTGTCCTTCGTATCTTACTCTTGAGCAATTCATGTGGAGACTTTGTGCTGCATCTTGATTTGCTAGTTACTATGTCCTTGGTTACACTTTGCATTTACTACCAGGAGTATTCTTGTGGTTTGCTAAATAGTAATTCTAAGAGAAGAGGAGTGATGTCTATCATTTCCCTTGAGTTTTTCCTTTAATATGCACACATCATCTCTGAAGAAAGAGAGATGGATGGTTTGTGCTACCCTTGATTATTATTTTCTATATATATATATATATATATATATATATATATATATATATATATATATATATATATAGGGAACCTCCCCTTGATGAGAGGAGAGATCAGTCTCCTTTTGATGTTGTAAACCTACACATGTGGATGACTAATCTTCCTACTTTGGCTGATCAGACCTATTTTGTTTGTCAGTATGTTGATTAACAAAATATTCAACCAAAAATATTCATAGTAGATAATTCAAAGTTAATCATATAATTCTAAAAGAGAACCTTAGAAATGTAAATTCTAAGGAAGAGACAAAAGGAAAGTTCAAACTAAATTGGCTTGGCTCATACTTAATCATCAAAATGCTTAGCCTCAAGGTATATTATCTAGATTCACTCAACAGTAAGCCAATGAAGAATCCAGTTAACATCATTTATTTATAAAGATTCTATATATTAACAACTCATAATATACTTGTACATAGTTTCATTATTTTAATTTACTTGTACATAGTTTCATTTTTTTCATGTTGTTTGTACATAGATTATACTCGAGAAATAAAAAAATAATATGATATACTCAAAAAATACAAAACCATTTAAATATTACTTAAAAAATTAAAAAACATTCAAATATTACTTATAAAATAAAAATTTTAGATTATATGCATTTCCATGTTTACATTCCTTATATTTGTCAAGTACTACATATGATATCTATGTTAATGTAGTTGATTTTATCATACATACATGCTTCATTTACTCCCTTTGAGTGTTCAAAAATTACTATAGGACTTTGATCCTCTATATAGATTTAAATTTACTATTGTCTACCCTTCAAGGGCACATATACAAATACATCGATTGAACACTGATATATTATCCCATTGGGGACATCATACACATAGCTTCTAGTTTGTTAGGTTATATCTTTCTATACTCCATATCATAGATTTAACATTGATTATAGATCATCCTATACTACACTAATTTTTTTATAACTACTACTACTATAGACTCATATTATTTACATCTTCATTGTTATATGGCTTCATACCACATGATTATTATATACTTTCATTTCTAGCTTTACTAGTCTAGATTTGATTATTTTTTGCTTCTATATATACTTGAGGGAATTTGAATATGACATTGTTTTTTCAATGCTTTCATGCTTTGGACATGTGCCCATGTTCTTGTGTAATCTTTTTTATTATGTATGTTGATGTTTAAACATGTTATTCAATGTGGCTCTAAGATAAACTTGTGTGTTATTTTACATATGTAGACATTTAAATATGTCCTTGTATGTGTGCCTTTTCTTATACTTAGTGACATGTGCCCATGTCACTTGTATTGTGGCGCCTTGTCCTACTTTTCATGCCTCATGTGTTGGTATGTATGTTTTCATGTATGCATCATAGATATAACACTTGTCTGTTGTTTTTTGCTTTCACATCTAGTTTGTGATTCCATAAGGGACCTCATGCATCTCCCCTTCCTTCTAGGGTTCCTTTTATGGACATCATGCCCCATACCCCAAAGTATTTTACTCATATTATATTCATATTTGTTGTTAATATACATGACTACATTATTATATCTATCTTGATAACCTGTGAATGTTATATCTAACATACATTGTACATTGCCAACTTATTCTCAATATCTTTTAAATGTTAATGTCATGTATACACATTATATTGATTTATCACATAGATATAATATATCTTTAGTCTAACACACATGATACATAGCTTTTATTTTTAGGATAGTTATTATATAGGTTTAACAACTCACCTCAAAAGAGAGATTAGGCTATCGTAATGCACTCAAAACATAATTTTCAACATGGAGATGTAGATTAAAGAGCTCAGACATAGGAAAATTTAGTGAAATATAGTCATACACAATCAATCTCATTTTTCCCATAAAAAATAATTTTGGAAAATAACATAGTACCCTACCAGGAGCTTAGTGCACTATAGTCCACCTACCATGATATTATCTAATAGCCTTAAACATAGAAAATTATATAATTATTAGAAAGGTACAATTGTTATAGTTTAGATTTTCATAGTCTTAGTCATAGATTATTAGATATGCTTAGTATATACTCAATGTTTACATAGGTTTGCTTAGATTTGGAGATTTATCCATAGCACGATCATTCCCATTTAAATTTTAGATATGTACAGACATAAATTACTATAAATCAATCTAGAATCCATATGCATAGATATCAAAATTAGGGGTAATGTGTGTAGCACATTATTTTCCATAAACTCAAATTTACACCAATTGTCTTAGATGAAATGGTAACCCCATGCCATTATCCATGTTGTATTCTCCATACACCATATGCATCAATTTTGCACTAGGAATATAGTATATTGATTCCTCATTTCATCTACACTCGTTGGCATTCCAAAGTGGCCCAGAGCTTTTTTCATTCCAAAATACCCATGAGACAAGAAGTGAGTGCACATAACCAAAGATCTATAATAAATTAAAATAAAAAAAGAGAGAATTGCATGAGATAAATAAAAATGGAGAAGTCCAAAATATTCATTAAGAGAATTAGGCTCAAGTAGAGCATAAATATAGGAGAGTAAGTAACTCCTCCTCAAATGGTATTCAAAACTCCCATAGAATATAAATGTGACTCCTCCAAAAAAGGTGGTCATAGGTGCCCAGAATAGAAGAGTAACTCCCATACCTAGAATAACAAGTCTAGGGAGTTACATCATAATCTTCTAATAAAACCTCTGACATATATGATACACTATCTCCATCTAAGCAAGTATACTCCCCATATGTGAGAAAACTCAATGTGATAAACTATATAATATTTTAATACCAACATGAGCTACTCCTTATTCACTAGTGTATGGAACTAAATTATTTATCCCACTATAATTAGAAATCACATCCTTAAAAGTATACCTCAAAGGGATTATCATAAATGACTAATATAGAAAAATATGTCTTCATGAGTCAAAATAGTTAGATCACACACTCATCCAAGTCGTAAAACACCTCAAAACATACCATAAATGAATACAACAAGAATATAATAGTCATGTTCATAGTAGAGAATTCAAAGTTAATGATCTCATTCTAAAAGATAACTTTAGAAATGTAGATTCTAAAGAAGAGACAAAAGGAAACTTCAAACCAAATTGGCTTGGCTCATACTTAATCATCAAAATGCTTATCCCCAAGGTATACTATCTAGATTCACTCGATAGTAAGACAATGAAGAATCCAATGAACATAATTTATCTATAGAGATTCTATATATAAAAAACTCATAATATACTTGTACATAGTTTCATTATTTTAATTTACTTGTACATAGTTTCATTTTTTTCATGTTTCTTGTACATAGATTATACTGAATAAATACAAAAACAATATGATATACTCAAAAAATATGAAAAAAAAACAAATATTACTCAAAAATACAAAAACATTCAAATATTACCTAGAAAATAAAAAATTTAGATTGTATGCATTTCCATGTTTACAATCCTTATATTTGTCAAGTACTACATATGATATCTATGTTAATGTAGTTGGTTTTATCATACATACATGCTTCATTTACTCCCTTTGAGTTTTCACAAATTACTACAGGACTCTAATCATCTACATAGATCCAAATTTACTATTGTCCACCCATCTAGGGCACATACACATATACATCGATTGAACATTGATATATTATCCCATTGGGGACATCATACACATAGCTTTTATTTTGTTAGGTTATATCTTTATATACTTCATATCATAGATTTAGCATTGATTATAGATCATCCTATACTACACTAATTTTTTTCTAACTACTACTACTATAGACTCATCTTGTGTACATCTTTATTGTTATATGGCTTCATACCACATGATTATTAGATACGTTCATTTCTAGTTTTACTAGTCTAGATTTGACTTTTTTTTTGCTTCTATATATACTTGAGGGAATTTTAATATGCCATTGTCTTTCCAATGCTTTCATTTTTTAGGCATGTGCCCATGTTCTTGTGTATTCTTTTTTATTATGTATGTTGATATTTGAACATGTCAATCAATATGGCTCTAAGATAAACTTGTGTGTTATTTTATATATGTAGACATTTGAGTATGTCCTTTTATGTGTTCCTTTTCTTAGACTTAGTGACATGTGCCCATGTCCCTTTTATTGTGTATCCTTGGCCTAATTTGTATGCCTTATGTGTTTGTATGTATGTTTTCATGTATGCATCATAGCTATGACACTTGTCTCTTGTTTGTTGCTTTCACATCTAGTTTGTGATGCCATGAGGGACCTCATGCATCTCCCCTTCCTTCTAGGGTAACTTTTATGGACATCATGCCCCATCTGCCTAAGTAGTTTACTCATATTATATTCAGATTTATTGTTAATATATATGAATACACTATTATATCTATCTTGACAACTTGTGAATGTTATATCTAACATACATTGTATATTTCCAACTTATTCTCAATATCTATTACATGTTAATTTCGTGTATACATATTATATTGATTTATCACATAGATATAATATATATTTAGTCTAACACACATGATACATAGCTTTTATTTTTAGGATAGTTATTATAGAGGTTCAAAAACTCACCTCAAAAGAGAGATTAGGCCATCCTAGTGCACTCAAAACATAATTTTCAACATGGAGATGTAGATTAAAGAGCTTAGACTTAGGAAAATATAGTGAAATACAGTCATACACAAATCAATCTCATTTTTCCCATAAATAATAATTTTTTACAATAAAATAGTATACTAATAGGAGCTTAGTGCACTATAGTCCACCTTCCATGATATTATCCAATAGCTTTAAACATAGAAAATTCTATAATTATTAGAAAGGTATAGTAGTTATAGTTTATATTTTCATAGTCTTAGTCACAAATTATTAGATATGTTTAGTATATACTCAATGTTTACATAAGTTTGCTCAGATTGGGGGAGTCATGCATGGTAGATCACTCCCATTTCAATTTTAGATATGCACAGACATAAATTACTATAAATCAATCTAGAATCCATATGCATAGATATCAAAATTAGGGGTAATGTGTGTAGCACATTATTTTCCACATGCTCAAATTTACACCATTTCTCTTAGATGAAATGGTAACCCCATGCCATTATCCATGTTGTATTCTCCATACACCATATGCATCAATTTTTCACTATGAATATAGAAAATTATTTCCTCATTTCATCTACAGTTGTTGGCATTCTAGAGTGGCCCATAACTTTTTTCATTCCCAAATACCCATGAGACAAGAAGTGAGTGCACACCACCAAAGATCTATAACAAATTGAAATAAAAAGAGAGAGAATTGCATGAGATAAATAAAAATGGAGAAGGCCAAAATATTCATTAAGAGAATCAAGCTCAAGTAGAGCATACATATAAGAGAGTAAGTAACTCCTCAAATGGTATTCAAATCTCCCATAGAATATAAATGTAACTCCTCCAAAAAATATGTTCATAGGTGCCCAAAATAGAAGAGTAAATCCCATACCTAGAATAACAAGTCCAAGGAGTTACATCTTAATCTTACAGTCAAACCTATGACATATATGATACACTATCTCCACCTAAGCAAGCATATTCCCCATATGTATGAAAACTCAATGTGAAAAAATATATAATTCCAGAATAAATAAATCGAGGAAAATAAATACCTACACTAACACCCTCCCCTTATAAACACAACTTAGGTAGGTAGTGTGAAATAAAAATGGGTCATATTAACTAGGCTTAATCAGGTACCCAACACAAAGCAATCTCTCATAAAGTATAGAAAAGGGAGAAAACTCATGGGAAAAAACTCCCCCCACAAAAAAGAGACATAGAAGAAGTGAAGAGGATAGAAGGTCCCCCTTGAAAGTGATGTTATTTTTGATGTAGATCATACCCCAAAAAGAGCTCATAGATGAATGAACTTGCTCTCGAGTAAGGTTTTGATAAAGATATCTACAAGTTATTCTTAAGGTTAGAAAATTCTCAAGTTGATGACCTAACCATGAATAAGATTATAGATAAAAATGCATGTGAATCTCAATGTGTTTAGTCTACTAGTGTTGAGCTAGATTCCTACATATTTGTATAGTATTATGGTTATGATAATAGATGATGGTGGGCTACCTGATAGGAATGTTAAACTTAGATAAAATTTCCTAAATCCAAATAGCCTCAGTAGCTATGTTAACAACTTCCCTATACTCTACCTCTATGGAAGATATGGCAATATAATTTTCTTCTTTATAGACTAATTGATAAGACCAAAACCCAAATAAAAACTATAACCTAAAGTGGACTTACAATTTTGAGTATTACTAGCCCAATCTAAATCTAAAAAACCAACCAAGTCAACCTCTGTGCCAAATATGTATTGAATCCTAAATATATAAGAGCCCTAAATATATTACAAGATCCTCTTAGTTTATTTCTAGTGTATCTCATGGGGTTTATATGTGAATATTGAGATAAGACCCATTGCATATGAAATATCAGGCTTGGTATGAGTCAAATAGATGAGGCTACCAACAAGCTATCAATACTGAGTAGCATTAACCAAAGGTGTAAAATAGTCAACCTCAAGTTTAACTCATTATAGAAAGGGAGTTAGATATGGCTTATAAATAGCCATGTGAAACCAAGCTAAAATATCAAGAGCATACTTGGGTTGTGTAAGTGAAATCCTTGAATTAAACTATGAAATCTTGATGCTAAGAAAGTAATGTAAAATATACAAGTCTATCATTTCAAATATATCCTATAGATCTATCTTCACCACTATAATAAATGATGAAGAAATCCCAATAATCAACATAAAGTACTAGTATCAGTAAAGAATCATCATACTTTAATAAGTATACATTGGGGTCTACATGACACCTAGTGAAACCTAAAGTAAGGAGAAAGGAATCCATCTTGGTGTAAAAAGCCTGAGGGACCTATTAGAGGCCATATATGTATTTTATAAGTCTTAAAACTAAGGATGAATCTTAAATAAACCCAATTTTTTTCTCCATGTAGACCTACTCCTCAAGGACTCCTTGAAGAAAAACACTCTTCACCTCCATCTAGTGCACATCCCAACCATGTAGATCTACTCCTCAAGGTCTCCTTGAAGAAAAACACTCTTCACCTCCATCTAGTGCACATCCCAACCATGTATTATAGTTATAGATAGTGTGAGTTGAATTGAATTCATATTTTCAATAGGTGAAAAGGCCTTTGATTATTTAATGTTGGCTAATTATGAAAAAACCTTGGTGACTAATCACACTTTATGCTTATCGACCAACCGATCTGCTATAAACTTGGTTCGATATATCCACCTACATCGAACCATCTTCCTTCGATTAGAAAGTGAATTCAAATCCCAAGTGTGATTTTTAATCAAGGAATAATATTATTCCTGCATATCGTCATCCCACTCAGGTATGCATTAAGTCTCCTAGAATGTCTGTAGATCTAAAACTAAAGCAAAGAAGGCATGTGGACCACTCTGATAATCTTTCCAAGTATGTATGTAATTTATAGGATCCCCTACCCAAGTTTTAACACTTTGAAATGTTTTTTTGGCACAAAGAGGCCTAGATGTGGGTGAGTCAGGTGTTGAATCCTCATATTTTGAAATGTGACTATAGGTGTATGCAAAACAATCCTCTTCACTATCCTCATTATCTAAACTAGAAGAAGAATAATATCCTAGCTCAATAACCTATTTTAGATTATCCGAGTTGAAAGCAGAATCATCAAGTCTAAGTGAATCCAATGAAAGAGAATAAGTGTCAAGTTTTGAGTCTTTAAGAATCTCCTAAAAGTGAACACTTATCTCTATGAATAACTCATGTATGGTTGGATGTAGAATTTATTACCCCTTGACACAATCTAGATAACCTACAAAGATGCAAGGCTTGGATTGTGGTTCCATATCTTTTTGTTTCTTCTTTGGTATATGTGTCATAGTTGGAGATCCAAAAACCCTAAAGTGATCAACTTATTATTTCCTTCCAAGCCAATTCAAAGGGTGTTATGCATTTCAAAGCTTTGTGAGGAACCCTTTTCTAAATATAACAAGAAGAATTAATGGCTTTCGCCCAATACTGAGGTGCCAAGGACCTAGAGTGAATAATAAATTTAGCCATTTCTTTCAAAGATATTTTCTTGCATTCTACAACTCTATTCTATGAAGGATTGTAAGTAATTGTCTATTGTAAATAAATCCCCTCTATGGTGAAATACTAATCAAATTTGTTGTTAGCATATTCACCTCCATTGTCAGTTCAAAGAACCTTGATGGATTTCTTAGATTTTCTTTCAACAAGAGCTTTGAAGTCTTGAAAATATTCAAACACTTCAAACTTTTGCTTAATAAAGTATACTCATGTATATCTTGATAAATCATCAATGAAAGTGAGAATTTACGTAGCTATTATAAAAGATAGACTAGGAAAAGGCCTAGATTCATCACTGTGAACTAAATCCAATGTTTTTAAATCCCTCCAAGCTTTGCCTTTGTCAAAATTTATTATGGGGTGATTTCTAAGAGAGCAACCCTCACAAAGTCCCTTAGAGAATTAGACTCAAATTAAGGCTATGACCATGTCATTTTTTATAAGTTGTTTAAGGTAGTGGTAGTTAAGGTGGTAAAACCACTCATGCCATAATTTTCTAACTCCATCTGAATGAATCATTAATGAAGTCAAATAATAACCAGGTATAAAATGTGAGGTGTATAATCAATCCTAGTAATCTACCCTACCAACTGCTACTATAGAATCACTATGTAAATCCCTGATGATAATTGGATCTAGTAAAAACTCAATCTACATTCCTTTATTGATATGAGTGATTTGATATATGGATAGGAGATTGGTTGAAAGAGAAGGAACACATAGAACATTATTGAATGTTCCTCCTAAATTAGCAAACCCTCTCCCTACAACTCATACAGAAGTGGCATCACCTAAATTGATGGAAGACATGCTACGAGTCTTAAGGAAGAAAAATCAACTAGTGAAGAGCCTATGTGGTGAGAAGCACTTGAGTCAATAACCCATGAAGATGTTGAAGCTACAATTATTACAAGAACCTTGCCCTTTTATTTCTCTTTCCCCTTTCCCTTTGCCTTAGTGGAATATTGGGTAGATGAATTCTACTTGATGGACTCAACAACACTTATGTTCTTCTTCTCTAGGAGATGAGTTAGGTGATCTATTTTCTTCTTCATGCACTTACTTTCATTATGCCCATTTTTATTACAATAGGCACATTTAACCTTATATTTATTAGGTTTACCATTGGAATAAGAGGCTTCAATGTTGGTTTTGGTAGAATTTGATTCTTTCTTCTTCTCTCAATCCTTATTATTCTTCTTCTTCTCTTTGTTTGAAGTCTTTGATTTCCCATTCCCAATAATTAGGGCTTGAGTTTTTGTGTACTTTAATGTGCCCATCTACATCAACTTGTCTTGCTCCCTAGTTAAACTGGTAATGAAAGAATCTAAAGAGGGAATTTTCCATGTAGTATCCAAAGTAATTTTAGTGGCATGGAAATTAGAGACAAATATTTAATAGCCAAAACTTATTTTAGAGAGTATAGACAGAACAAATTGGTCATCTTATTTCTTTATCCCACATTATTTTAACTATAATCTTAAGGACTTAAACTTAGTGAAGAAATCTTGAAGGGTGTCAAATTTTCAAGGACTTAGGATAGTGAGTTCATTATCAAGCTCATGAACTCTCATCAAATCTTTATCTCCAAATAATTTACCCAAAATGGTCCATACATCATGAGGTGATTTGGCAAGATCTAAGTGAAATAGGATATCAAGTGATATAGAAAGACATAATAACCCATAAGATTCATAACTATAGTTATACCTCTTAACGATAATTTCATATATGTTCAAATTAGTTTCATCACCCATAGTTATCCTATAAAAATCCTTATTCCTTAGAAGGATTGTCATCTTGATTTTCAATTCATGATAGTTAAAGGTGTAATCATACTTCTCATGACCCTACTCCTCCCTATGATTACACATCAGCTCATATGTAGACTACCAACCTTGGTAATCCCATTTTGAGACATACTCCACCTTCTTTGACCTCTCTCACATCATATTCTTATCTTCCATGCATCCTTAGTCCATCATGTCCCTTTCACATGTAAGACAGGCCCTCTAGGGACCCCTTGGGACCTTTTGAGATCCTGTCAACCAGTCTAAGTGCTTGTTTGACCTAGGTTAAAACTTGTGTGAAGGAAACACATGGCCTCAACTACATGTTTCCTTCAAAAAACCCATGGCCTACGTAGAACACATTTAAAAGTGCATGTTTGGACCCAAATGGTCAAAAATGGCTAGTTTTAGGTTTTTTGGTGGATTGGGGTTGGGATAAATGCCTCATTCTCATTTATTTGATCCTATTTATTCTCTCTCTAACCTCTCTCTTGATTCTTATTCCCTCTCTTGACTCTGATACCTTATTAAATCTCTCTTTATTCATTCTTGTCACTCTTGAGCTTGATTGGTGATAGAGGGTCCCATATGTTGTTATACATTTGCTTAGAGACTCTATTGCTTCTCTCAGTTGTCCATGCTTCCTTGTGGCTTGATTTTAGCTTATAAATTTAGCATTGCACATTATTTATGCACTTGGTTGGATATATTACACCATTATAAGTTCTCATTTCACCTCTTCCTTTATTCTTGGCTTTTGGCTTGGACTTCAGCTTGCATATAGCTTGGTCTTCCTCCTACATTGATTTCTAGCTTGGATTCCTCGGTAGAACATTTTCATATCTTCTTTAAGCTTTATCTGAGGACACTTTGATATGAAAAGTGAAACTCCATTATTTTTTGTATTATATATGCCAGGGTTTGATTTGTTTTGGTGATTTAGTTATTTTTTGCATTATTTAGAATAATTTTTGAAGTTTATGCATTCATATGTGGTTATAATATATCGTCATTACTTTAAATATTTACCATTAAATGTTATGCTTGCATTGGAAAAAAAAATATTACATAGTAAGACTCTACATTATCAAAATGAACTAGACAATGTGCTAAAATAATCTCTCCCTCTTGTTAAACTATTGAATTGTTAGAAAATAATAATATTGAATTCAAAAGATAGCTCAAAACTAGATTAGGAATGCTCTAGAACCTCTTCTTGAAAATTTATTTATTGATTAAAACATCTTTCATTTGGATTAAAAATTACTTATCATATAGATTTATATTTCATTTATTATCTCTCTTTATTTGGTATTTTTTTATATAATTTACATACAATTAATAGTCTAGTCTTAGCTATTTGTGTTACTATGGTTGGATCCACTAGAGAGACTTGAATTCTTTGTGTTCCTAATCATAATAACCCCAAATTGATTCATAAGTCTGTCTATTGTGAATTAGGAATTTTACTTAAAAGAGGGGGTTAGATTAAGTGTTAGTTTAAAACGAAAATAACACACTAACAATCATGACATCTCTAGGCCTAATGACTAGGGGGAGCTTAGTAAAAAACATACATATGAAATTAATAACTAAAACATGAAATAAACTTTCCTTCACCTTCCTTGGAGCTTCCAAATAGTTTGTAGAATGGTTTTCTTAGCTTATGCATCAAAGAGTCTTCATCAATAGAGTTGTTTAGCTCCTTCTCTCCTTGGCACCTTTGGCTTGTGATGGCTTTGTATTGGTTGAAAATTTTGGAATAATAACACTAATTATATGAGGCTTTGGAATCATTTGTGCATGGTAACTTTATACTATCCAAGCTTAAAATTATGGTTGTGAGGCCTTGTATATATAGATTTTTACAAATGATGAGAATGAACCTGGACCGTCCATCTCAAGATTGAGATGTGTGTATAAGAATCCAATTGTGGAAGCCAAAATCAATAAATTCCCTCATAAATATTTGGGATAGAGAGGCATCAAAGAGGCATGGGAGGGCTTAATCAGATATTTGTTTAAATTATGGCTTGTGGATGCCACCCCATAGAATGATGTCTTAGATGATGTAGTTATTCAATATCAATTTCCATTAATGAAATATTCAACAAGTTTCATGGAAAATTAACTTAAGATCTTGATTAAAATTAATTAGTCTTGAACATGATTTATCAATTTTGGTGCAAATCTTGGTAATTGGTACACAAATTAACCAAATTGGTCAAAATGTCATATTATTGGCTCAAAATTTGATTGGATTGGAATTAGAAGATAATGTTAGATTCATTGGATCCATTATCCCATTCAGGATGTTTTCCAACACAAAATAAAAAAGGCATGTGTCTCATTCAAGAAATTTGGTATAAAAGAGCAATCCAGAGCACCTAACTGAAAAATCATCATTTTGACTCAAAATGATATGATCAAAGTTAGATATCTCATAAAATTCATTGCCATATTTAGAGATACATTGGCCAAAATTGGCACTTATATATGATAAATTCACATCATTTAGCATGTTTTAGTGTTTTTAGCCCAAATTGTGCATTTTGGTAGAAATTGGTCTAAAACCTAGTTAGAGGTTATTGGTGGCTAGTTTTAGGTGTATATATCTATACAATAGTGCAAGCTAGAAAAATAGATAGTAATTATAGACCTCTTATATCCCATAAAACCCTTGATCCTTCTATCCTCTTAGTGGTTTGCTTTAGCACCCTACCAAACAATAGTGGTTCCATTTAGATTCTTGGAGCTACATTCTAATATGCCTGATGGGATATCACATATGGTTTCACATTATTTATATCCCATTTAGAGATCTCTTAACCAATTCCCCTATATTATATTCTAATATTTACTTTTAGGTGTGTTTTGAATCTCACCTTGGTTGTTTTCTCTTGATTTGGTTTTGTTTCATTCTCCTTATTAGTTCTTCATCAATTTGCCTTTTTCTGTCTTATGTGTTGCTCTTGCTTCATTGCATCCATGGCTAATTTGCCACCCTTGGGATGCCAATCCTAATAGATTTAGGATCTCATATTTGAGCTCACTCATGATCAAAGTGCATTTATAATAGAACTCTATGGACATCATAGGATTTAGGAGCTTCTCTCGATGTAGCATGGTAGTATATACCCTCTCGCATTTGAAAGAGAACAAGATTGGTAGGACTATAACCAATAGACTTAGTCTCCTTTTCACTAATCTGATATTCATTCATATGATGATGTTTCATCTCATCTTTGTGCCACATCTCATTCACTCATTTGAGGTGATGAGGATCCCCTTACATGATTGAGACCTAATGAGTTACTTACGATGATTGATGATTGACATAGATGCCTTCAGGTAAATTAAGTACATCCTTCTCCCCCTAGGAACCAATAGCATTCTTCCTCTAGAAATAAATCTTACACTTACTCAATTTTTAATTCCTCAACTAGTTCTCACATGAGTTGCCAACCTCTTTCTTAGCTGGATACTTTTGATCAAGAACATCCTCATATCTATGTTATGGGTCATAGGTATTCCAACTCGATGAGGTATCCCCATCATGGGGGGTCTTCCCATCTTCTTAGTCCTTATTTAGAGTTTTTAAGGAGTATGATTATTTTGATCATCATATATATATTATAGATCTATGGGAGGCTTATTAGGAACATCAGCACCCATTGTTTGACCCTTGTCTAATGGCACATGATTAATAGTGTAGATGTTTTGGTCATCACAACCATAAGCATGTTATGTCTTCCCATCATCCCCATGGGGACCATCACACTTATTATGGCTATTTCCCACTGTATGGTAAAGATTATTTCCATCATGAGCATCCTCCCTATCAAAATCGACCTTAGCATCATCCTACCCATGGTCATGGTCATGGTGATGCCTATGGGAAACTATAATATTATCAGCATCATGATCCCCCTCTCAAATTTCATCACTAACTTACTATAAATCATGCTTATGAGGATCTCCTTCAGAATCCTCTAACCCTATGGGTGCATGTTATTCCCATTCCTACTCCTATCCCTGAACTACCTAAGCTTAATGGAATGTGGGACTCTAGTCCTATGGATCATATTACAAAATTTATTATGGTGTTTATGAATTGGGAATAAGATTAAGGCATGATGTTGAATATTTTCACTCATTATCTACAAATTGAAGCTCTTTTTTGGTTTCAAAGTCTACCTCTAGATTCTCTCTCTAGTTTCCAGCTCCTTCTAGATAATTTCATCCAATATTTCTATATTTTTAGACCCTTTAACTTTGGCATCTAGTCACTCACCTACATGGCATAAGCCAAGGGTGAGTCAAATTTTGATTTTGTGTTTAGATGGTGTTTATCTATTCATACATATAGGATTAGGTTCTCAGATAACCAAATTTATGATATGTTCATGCGAGCATTGAGGTAGGAGGTTCACCTTGAGGTCCTCAAACATGAACCCACCTCTTATGATGAAGTTTTTAATGAGTATTTGAAGATAATAGTGTTTGATGTGTATGTGGGTATGTGGCTCATACCTTCCTAAAATTCATCTTCTTTTCATGATCATAACCATAATACGACTGGAAATGGTATTATAGATTCTCCTCTAGAGAAGAAGGATAAGAAGGACAACCATGAGGTGAATGCTTTGAGAAAGAAGGTAGCTAAAAATAAGGCTTCTAAATTAATAATAGTGACATAATAGATGTTGTTTCCCTATGATCCCACCAAGTTTTTAAAGTTCCATCATATGAGGGGGAATGATAATGCTAATTGTGTTGCCTAAAAGTTTGGTAGGCAAACCTTGCCACCATCACAGAGTTCTCCTCTTAGGAAACCCAACTACAAGTTAAATTTTTTTAAGTAGCCTCTACCTAACCAAAATAAGGAGAAAAATAATAAGAAAAAGAATAAATCAAAGGATAAGGCCCCACATTCTCCTTTTTACTCTCCACCTCTTTTGATTCCTCCTCCCAGGCTGACCTAAGAGAGAAAGCCAAGCATGAGAGTATCAAGGTTATTATTTCTATCAACATAGCCTTTACTGGATATGAGTTCTTTATCAACATGTACTCTGGTTAGGTCACCAACCTTATTGAAGATACTAGTCATGTTGGACCCCCTGTCCATCACATAGGGGTAAGGAACCCTAAAGTTAGATTTGATTTTAGACATAACATCCATCCCCAAGCTAGATAACATCCTTACTCCATCATAAAAGAGTTACAAGACCTCTCATCTAGGATATCTATCTGGGACCTTCTTTAAATTTTCTCGAATCAAAGGGTTATCATATTTGATGAGATTAGTCTCTCTCATAAGGGTATGTTTCATGATTATGTCAAAGTGTTGTTTAACTCTAATACACATGAGCACCCTCATCCTCCCATCTTATCTTTTGACACAACCTATTTGTCAGATGCTTAAATTATATCAAAGAGGGATTAATTCCCCCTCTATATCAAAAATTCTATTAATTATTGTTGTGTTAAGTGGTACATCATCGATGAAGGATCTACATTGAATAGCATGCCCTTATGTGACTTTAATGAACTAGAGATTATTCAAAATAAGTTCTCTAATTCTCATCATAATTATGTTATGTCAATGGGAAACATGAAGCTCTGGGTCAAAATTGGCCCCAAGATAGTCAAAATTAAGTTTTGTGTGTTAGAACTTGATCTTTCATACAACATGATTCTTGGTCATCCTTGGACTGCCATCATGTAGGCCATCCCATCAACCATGTTTTTCATGGTGAATTTTGTGCATGAAGGTGAGGTTAACACCATGGAGGCTGACCCAAATCCCTAGGTGTTTCTCTATGAAAAAATAAATCCTTTAAGTGAGGCTTTGGCTATCTCTTCATAGGGGTCAATAGATTCTCATAAACCCCTTATTTTGAGTCTCATTTCTTCAATGATGAACATTTTGATCTGAATGAGTACCAATAAAAATTCATTCCTTTTAAGTCTAGCACATGTTGGATGAATCCCTCTTTTACTTCATGATACCAGTCTAGCTCATCTCTTTTTAGAGATCTCTTCCAAGATGTTTTCTTATATGTTGATCTTCCCCTTGCATCATACTTTGTCCATAAAATTATAGGCTCTCTCCATATGTCTCCCATTAAAACAACTAAAATGGTTGAGTCTAATCTCAAATGGTTTTTCATTCATGTTATGGCACACAACCTATTCAAGGAGAGAAAGGCTTACACCAAGCCCATATGAGCTTGTCATAAGTATCAATATCCCCTTGATCATCTTTTTTTAGATATGTCTCTCATACATAGACCAACCCTAGGCCTTCCTATGGTGAATGTCTTGATGATTTAACTTGAAGTGTTAGGTGTGTCTCTCCCTCCTATGCCTGAGTGTTGAGGAAGGAAAATGTTAAGGATCTATATATGTCAACCTTAGTACTTTAACAATGCCTCAGATTTTCAAGATCAGCACCAACCTTGATCTAGAGGAATGAGATGTTTTGGTTTCCTTCTTTCATAAATTTTTAGATGTATTCACTTTAGGAATATTTTGATATCAAGGGCATAGATATTGACATAGTTATCCATAATCTCATTATGGATAATATGACCCAACCTATTCAGTAAAAGCAATGACCAATGGCACTTAAAGTTTCCTAGTTAGTTAAGGTAGAAATTGAGAAACTCATTTGAGTTGGCTTTATCCAATCTATTGACTACCCTCGATAGATTTTAAATGTTGTTCCCATTCTCAATAATAATGAATCTATTTAGATTTACATCAAATTTTGGGATCTTAATATGGTCTGCCTAAAGGATAACATTCCTACTCCTTTGATAGACTAGATTGTTGATTCTACCACTAGTTTTTAGATCATGTCCCTCATGAATGGTTTATCTAGTATAACCAAATCTAGATTGCACGTGAAGACCAGTACAAGATGATGTTCACTACCCCATGGGGTACCTTCTGCTACACCATCATGCCTTTTGGTTTGAAGAATGCTAGGGATACATATCAACATGTTATGACCCACATTTTTTATGACCTTATCCATAAGATAGTTGAGTGTTATGTTAGTTATTTCTTTGTAAAATTCCACAAGTAGGATGAGAATGTATGATACCTCAAGATCATCTTTGATCATCTCTAAGAGTATCATAATAGTCCCAATCTTGAGAAGTGTGTTTTTAGCATTTTTATTAGAAAGCTTCTTGGCTTCCTCATTTATAAAAAGGGAATTGAAGTGGATCCCAACAAGATCAAGGTGATCCTTGAGATTCCTCCCCCACATAACCTCATCTAATTTCATTCCTTCCTAGGAAGACTCAACAGTTTTAGACATTTCCTTGAGGAGTATGCTCACAAATACATACCCCTCATAGGTCTCTTATGTAAGGACACTCCATTCTTATGGTCTAATAAAGTCCAAGTATATTTTTTAAGGAATTTAAGCATATGATTCATAATCCTCCCATCCTGATGAAACCCATTTAGGGGTATGAGTTCATCTTATACACCTCTATCACTAATTTTTCCATCATTGGCATGTTGTACCAAAAGGATGATACTAGCAGAGAGAGTTTTTTACTACATCTATCGAATATTGATTGGTCATGAACTAAACCACTCTCTTTATAAGCATCCATGCCTCTCTCTCATATTCACTATGAATAAGTTGAGAAATTACATGTTGGGCTAGAATACCAATGTGATTGTCAATTTTAATCCACTCTGCTACTTGCTTAGTAAGACACATCTTTTTGGTAGGACTTCAAGGTAGATCATGTTTATTTAGGAATTTGACCTCTAAATCATCAACAAAAAGTCCACCAAGGGCTTGGCTATGGTTGACCAACTCATTGAGTACTCATTACCCAACCCTAATGTATAATTGGTTGATGATGCCTTTCCTAATGAGATGTTCTACTTGGTTGACCATGTTGAGGCCTCTAAGTGTGATTGGTATCAAGACATTATCTATTACCTTGAGGAACAATCTTATCCCATCATCACTTATTCATAATAAATATATTGAATTTTTAAGCTCATCATCCTCTATGTCATCATTGGTAGCATCTTGTTTAAGAGGGGTCTCAATAGTGTGTTGATGCAGTGCCTTGTTAGAGGTACAATCACTAAGAGGGGGGTAAATTAGTGATGCCAAATAGTCTAATTTAGTTACCAACACTTAAATATTTAGGAAATATAATCATGATGCATACAAATTAACCATTACAATGAATAAGTAAAATATAGCAAGATCAAACACATGATATATGTGGGAAACCCTCTTAGGGGATAAAACCCTCTAAACCTTACAAGATGGACTACAATCATATAAAGACAAGATTTAACATTTAAACCAACACCAACTAATCAAGGAACACCCATCCCTTAATTTAGTAAGACACCCATCCCATAAGGATGAACCAACCCCCTAAGAAACCAAGCACCAACCCAGCTACCTTAATCTAATCTCCACTTTTGATCTGATGTCTTCTACACCTGGTGATGGACTTCTCTTACTTGATCTCTTTCCCCTTTACACTCTCACAAACTTGTACACATAAAAAATGCATCCAAAACACCCTTTTGAATCACTCTTCACTTCTTATCACATACATAATCAAAAAACCTATAACAAATCTATCAAAAAATCAATAACATGACCTATAGGTTGTGCACATAATCCTCAACTTTCTCTACTCTTCAATCCATCCACTAAGTAGACTCACTCAATTAGCCTTTAGGGATTACTCACTCAATCTACCTCTTTTAGTTTTATTAGGTCCAATGACCTATGTGTTCACATTCATCACCTTGATCAAATAATAATGACTATACCTTATCTTTCAAAGGTTCTCTCCTCTTCTTAGATCCACACACACACAACTAACTCAATTAGTCTAATTAGACCTTGTACTTATACCACTCTCTTCCTTTAACCCATCTTGGTTGGCCAAGATGCTTTAAATACTTATTATTCCTTTGAAATAGGTCCTCATACACATTAAAAGTAATAACCACAGACTCTTTAAGTTAGGTAATAACTCATTATACCCAAACCACCATTAGGTCTTGGTGAGACCTAAAACAATTAGGCATTCATATTCACACGTTACATGTGAGACTAGTTGGACCACCTTCATCCTTTACCAATTCTTAAAACACATCAAACATGTTTCAAATATCCCCTTTATTAATCCCATATGGTTTCATGCCACCTATAACACCAACTCTATAATGGAACATACCAATTTGGTCTCCTTGCTCTTCAGGTCTTCATACATAGAAAAAAAGTCTCAATATTCTAAAGTAAATACTCAAAACATTCACCTAGACATATGATTATATAACATGAATGAAACATTTAGGACCTATAAAACACCTCCATGTTCTTTAGACACTTCAACATATTCTCTAAGCACTCAAATCAACTCTCTCAAAATGACCACTCAAACTGGTCATATATAGTCAAGCTATTTTGATTCTCCATAACTGATGAGGGGAAAAATAAGAAAAATAATTCCTTATAATAAACCTTAGAGACTTAAATAACATATCCATACTATTTTTATTATTCAAATATATTCATAACACCTTCAACACACTCTTATAATATGGTCACTCAATATGCCAGTGCATTCAACAAACATAGTCAACTTCTAAACAATTGGTCACACTGAAGATGGATTGGTCAAACCTCCAAAATCCACATAAATGGTCCTAATGAAGTCTATAACACTATCCAATATTTATCTCATCTTGAAACATCAAAATACTATTAATAATAATTTAATTATCCTTCTTAAGTCACTTGCAGAACATGGTCAAACATATAGTCAACTTTGGAGCTTAATAACTTTGACTGTACAAACATTCAAACCTTATAACTATATTTTATGTATGCACCTTAAATTCATTTAAAAATTTTAGTTTTAATACATCAATAAATTCATCTTGGATATATATATATATATATATATATATATATATATATATATATATATATATATATATATATATATATATATCAAATTATACAGACTAGTTTCCCTTGTTAGTTTGAAAATTAAAATTCCAACGGTCACTATGTTAATGTTAAACATCAGACACTTTGACCTCATCTCATGCTCCCTAATAATTTTGAACAAACATGCACTGGTAATCTCTTTGGAAGTATCTTGGTATTTATCTTACAATTTTCACCATTAATCTTATATATGTGCTTCCATGATCAAGCCACTTGGTAGCCCCACATTCCCTCTATGTACCCTACAGTTAGTCTTCCAATGAACTTCCACCACTTAGCAGCCCCATGTGCCTTCTGAGCACATTGACTATTTGAATCTAATGAAATTTTTCCACTTAGAATCCTTGAATGTAATTTTAACTATTTTACTTTGAACCACACTATTGGATCCTTATCTAGTTAGATTAAATACTCATCATTATATCTATGATCTGATCAAATTCTCATCATAGATATTCAATAATGTACATTTGGCTTTGTATGAGAACTTAGTAAACTCTACCTAAGAATCCAACTTTGCACCTTATTGACTTTTTTTACACTCAATGTTTAGACATGAAATTTGAACCATATGATCACTTTTCATAGGGGAATCTATTTATGTATCAAAATACTCCTGAAACCTTCACACATGTGAAATATGACATCATCAAATTGATTACTTAGCCTTATCTATCAAGATTACTACTTGAGCTTAGATAATCATATGACTATTCTAATGAATTCCATTCACTTACAGAATCACTGTAAGTACTCATAACATCCCATAAGGTATTTATATTATGTACATACCATTAATATCATCAATTAATTGACTTATTAAGCCAAACATTAAAGAACCATGAAAAAACATTGAGACACAGTGAACCACACTTTGTCATTATCATTCTAGCACAAATGAAACCTTATCAACATCCTTAGTCACCTTAGATACATCATTGACAAACCTTCAATAGTCTCCCCCTTAGTCATTAATGTCAAATACCAATACAAATCTTATGATTAGACTCTATTTCTCTCTTCAAATACTTTTTCCCCCTTTGACACAATGACAAAGTGGGCTCAACCCCTGATCTTATGGACCTAAAAAGACTTCAAAGACCAGTAATAGGAAATGAACACCTTTGAGAGATAATACAGAATCCCTCTAACATTGTGCATGCCTATTCTTACCTTGAACTTTTTGATCATGATCCATTAATACACTCTTCTTTGATCATACTCTGATCTATGAAGACAAAACACACATGAACACAAGAAACTACTTGAAATCACCTTAAAAAAACATTAAGAGGGACTCCTAATTAACCTAAGCTTAGGCATCCTTTAATCACCTTTAATCCATCTCTAACTATGATAAAACAACACACTTGCCTCCATACCTTCTCATTTTAGACTACCTCCATGATTAGCAATAGATGAACAAGCCAATCTTCAAATAGGAAAGATGCACAAAAATAACTTAGAAACTCATTTAGGAACAACCATACCTTTATCATTTGGATAAAATGACCAAAGACCACTCTTATATTCACTAGCCTTGCTTAGAGGCCTAGTATCCCTATCTAAACCTTAAAATACCCATATTTTTCTATGTATGCATCTTCAAGACTTGAAATTTCAAATATGAATTACACTCATGTGCCCCCTCATTTAAGCCAATAATCATGTTCCAGCTCTACTTTTGTAACACAGCTCATTCACAAACCTACTAGCAAATTATCCCTTCATTTTTACAAATCCTCATCCATAGAACCAACCATGTACTTCTAAAAAAATTTGAAACACTTTTTGAGCACCCATTTGGCCATTCCAATTGATTAACCAACCTAAAATCTCAAATCATTAGGCAAACCATTTTTTAAACATGATCAAAAACACTAGGCTTATAAGAAAAACTTGGTCAACACACCACCTTTTGGTCAACACACATATTTAAAACTTTTCTCACACCTGAATGTCATTAATACACACTTTTGGACCAAATTTTGAGCTTAGAATCCTTTGGGAACCCATACTACCTATACCATGGTTTTTTGACGTATATACCCTTAAGCACAAACTAAGAAACCCAAGAGCAAACAAAATTCTCCAATGACACACAAAAAGGCCTTCAAAACTAGAAATCACCTAGATATCTTCACACCCAACCTACAAACCTCACACATATAGTAGTCAACATGTCAAAACACTAAAAACTGATCATGACAACATTTTGAGATCACCAAGCCACCTCATCCACTTTGACAAACCAAACTCAACTAATCTCAACTCTCTTTTGTCAATCAAATTCTACTACCTAATCCTTTGATCCTAGGACCTGACCATTTACAAAGCTCCCTTTTCATTTATGCATGAGTATTCAATACATTGTCAAAGCACCTGACTTGGTTTAATCAAGTCATCATATCAATATGCTTGATTTCACATTTGTAGTAGACTTATTCATATCTCCACCATGACTAGAACTTCTCACATATGTTCCCCCTCACATCATGTGAAAATCTTTAAGCCTCTCAAACTATTTGAGTTAGCTACCCTTAACTCCATGATATGCATAAATTATCATCTATAGAACTTATAAGGCCCATAATTCCTCTCCCAAGAGTCACCATACTACTAATCAAAATAATAATAATAATAAATATAATGTAGATTGACTCACTTGAAACCAAGCTCCCAATAACTTTCAAGGCACTACACTATATCAAACTACCTTAAGAGACCAATTATGGATGTAATCTGATTGCATGTATACCTTTCTTCTACTATAACTCATCTTCACAATTTCTTATCATACATCACCAACTAAGACCCAACAAGCATCCACCATGCTTCCTCTTTCTAAAAAGTGTCTCTTTGAAGCCTAGAGAGAGACACCCCTTTGACATAGTGAGACTAAAAGTTCCAAAACTCATGAAACTCCAAAATATCCATACTCTCACTTGAATTGTAATCCTACTTCATCATCAAATTGACTTTGAATGGATCTTTGAATTCATTCTTTGCTTTATACTTGTCAACAAATTTAGACAATATAAACTCTTGACTTTCCTTCATGTCTATCATGGAAAATAAACCATCTTTGCTCTTAGTCTGATATCTCCTAATAGGCTTAGGTTTCCATAACCATTTATGACCTCTTCCTTACACACTAGGAGATCCATACACCTTATTTTTCTTTGAGAACTCATTCAACCTATTCTTGAAATACCTAGCAATGTGACCAACTCTATGACATCTAAAGCAAACAAGATGATTCATACCTTTTACTTAATGATGATTGTGATATTTATTTTACTGATTTCTTCTCCTCTTACATTATCTATCAATGTGTCCAAATTTATTACATGTATAATAATGACTCTAGGATGAATATCTCATAGCATTGATCTATCTAGCTTGTCTTTTTTCTTACACACTAGGAGCCTGATTGAATTTATCTTGACTTGATGGTCTTTGCTTGTAGAACCTAGAAATGTGACCAACTCTTTAACAACTATAGAAAATAATGTCTTCCATACCCTTTGTGAATATGGTAGTGATGTCCCTTTTATTTATTTCTTATTCTTACGCATCCCTTTTCCTTATGACCAATAAGATGACAAATAAAATAATGGCCCATAAAATATTTTACATACCTTGAAGCATTTGGTTGTCTGATTGGTTTCTTCATTTTTACTTTGACCTAATTTTACTTATTACCTTTCATGATACCATCCTCTTTGCCTTGTTCTAATATCTTTTATTCTTATTAAATCTTGACTATATTGATTATGACCTTTTCATGTTTATCCTTCAAGGAAACAAGATTAGCCTTAAATTGAATACATACATCTTCCTTAGCCCTCATGCTTGAACTTGCATCCTCTAATTGAATTCTAAGATATTTTATGGTCTCTTTATCATCCTTATCCCTTTTGGTCATGTCATATTTCAATCTACATTCTTGTTCTTCCATAGACTTGATGACTTCTTGATTCTCATTTTCCTCTTTTATAGATTTATCTGACAAACTCCCCTTAATAGATCTAACTTACTCTTCAAGACCTTTGATCATATTTATAATTTTATGATTCCTCTTCTTTTTTTCCTTCAATTCACTAAGTGCACTCATGATCTCATCTTCTAAATCAACTTATTCCTCATTATCATAACAAACTTCTTCATCGAACATGATGATATTTTCACCCATATTGTACCTTGGATCACCTTCAAGTGGTTAAACTTGAAAAGAAGGTCCTACTCTGATACCAATTGTTAGAGATACAATCACTATGGGGGGGGTGTGAATCAGTGATGCCAAATAATCCAATTCAATTCCCAACTCTTAAACATTTAGTACATAAAATTATGATCCATATAAATTAACTATTACAATGAGTAAGGAAAATATAAAAAGATAAAAAACATAACACATGATATATGTGGGAAACCCTCTTGGGGGATAAAACAAATTAAACCCTGTAAGATGGACTAAATTCTTATAAATACAAGATTCAACATTTAGACCAGCACCAACTGATCAAGGAACACTCATCCCTTAATTTAGTGAGACATCCATCCCACAAAGAGGAACCAACCTATCTACCTTGATCTAATCTCCACTTTTGATCTGATGTCCTCTACACCTGATGATGGACTTATTTTACTTGCTCTCTTTCCCCTTTACACTCTCACAAACTTTAACACATAGTAATGCATCTAAAACGCCCTTTTGAATCACTCTTCAATTCTTAACACATACATAATCATAAAACCTACAAAAAATATATCATAATATCATCAACATGACCTATAGGTTATGCACACAATCTTCAACCTACTTTTCTCTTCAATCCATCCACTAATCACACTCACTCAATCAACCTCTAGGGCTTACTCACATAATATACTTCTTTTAGGTTTATCGGGCCCAATGACATATATGTTTACCTTCATCACCTTGATTAGAAAAATATGACTGATCCTCTTCACTCTTTTTCATTATTCAATGACCTATCCATTCTCTTTCAAAGGTTCTCTCCTCTACTTGGCTCTACACACACACAACTAACTTAATTATTATAATTAGACCTTGTATTTATACCACTCTCTTCTTTTAACCCATCTTAGTCAGCCAAGATGTTTTACATAATTGTTCTACCTTTGAAATATGTCTTCATACACATCACATGTAATAACCACACCCTCCTTAGGTCATAAAATACCTCATTATCCCTAAACCACCATTAGGTCTTGGTGAGACCTAAAATAATTAGACATTCATACTCATATGTTACATGTGAGACTACTTGGATCACATTCATCTTTTACCAGTGATTCAAACACATCAATATTATTTATAATATCCCATTTATTACTCCCATATGGGTCTATGATACTTGAAACACCAACTCAATACTAGAACCTACCAATTTGGTCTCATTACTCGTCAGGCCTTTATACACCAAAAATAATCTCAAACTTATGAAGTAAATACTCAAAAATTTCACCTATCCATATTATTATATCACCTTGGTGAACCCTTCAAGACCTATAAAACACCTTCATGTGCTTTAGACACTTTAACACAACCTTTAACCACTCAAATCAACTTTCTCATAATGACCACTCAAATTGGTTATATATAGTTAAAATATAGTCAAGTTATTTTTACTCTTCATAATTGATCAAGGGGAAAATATGACAAAAAATGCCTTACAATAAGACTTAGAGACTTATATAACATCTCCATAATCATTATACTCTTCAATAATGCTTAGAAAACCTTCAACTCACTCCTGTAACACGGTCACTCAATTTACCAGTGCATTTAAGAAACATAGTCAACTTCTAAGAAATAATTCACACTAAATATGGATTGGTCAAACCTTAAAAATCCACATAGATGGTCTTCATGGAGATATAACACTCTCAAATATTTATCTCATCTTGAAACATCAAGATACTATCAATAACAACTCAATTATCCTTCTCGGGTCACTTACAAAACAAGGTCAAACATATAGTCCACTTTGGAGCTTAATAACATAGACTATAAAAACATTAAAACCTTATAAATAGATTATTTGAATGCATATTTAATTCATTTAAAACATTTATTTTTACTACATTAATAAATTCATCTTGGATCAAAATATATATCTCAAAAACTATAGACTATTTTTCCCTTGTTAATTTGAAAATTTAAATTCCAACAGTCATTGTGTTAATGTTAAACATCAAACACTTTTAACTCATCTCATGTTCCCTAAAAAAATTTAAAAAACACAAACTATCAATCTATTTGGAAGTATCCTAGTCTTTATCCTATAATACTCACCATTGATCTTAGATTCGCACTTCTGTGATCAAGCCACTTGGTAGCCCTGCATGCCCTCTACGCACCCTACAGTTAATATTCCAAGAAGTGTAAGATGTGATAATTCACTATGGATACCATCAATTCCCCCATTGGCATCTTACACTCTATTTTTTCCCCTTTTTCTTTCTTGATTTTGGCTCTTGACTTCATCGGTAAGTTCAAACCCACCTATTCTAATGGCTATCACTAGTTCATCACCACCATTGACTATTTTATGAAGTGGGTTGAGGCCATGCCTCTTAGTAGTATGTGTGGGAAGACTATCACCAAGTTTTTCCTAAATAATCTTATTTTTAGTTTCATTTTTTCCATTGTGATTATGGTTGATAATGTCCTGGGCTTCCAAAGCCCCAAGATGCATGAGCTCACTAAATGTTTTGGGTTCAAGCTCCACTTCTCCTTAACCCATTACCCCTAGGGAAATGGGAAAGAATAGTCTTAAAATAGAAATTTGAAGAATATTATTCTCTATACCATTACCCAATCCAAGAGGGACTAGTATCTTATGCTCTATCCTAGCCTTTGGGCCTATCAAACTATCTTTCGAATGGCCAGAGGGGCAACCCCATACTCTCTCATGTATGGGTCTGAGGTTGTTCTTCCTTTAAAGGTATTAATCACTTAATTTTGAGTTCATACATTTGGGTATTTTTTTGATGAGGAATAATGTATTGCTTGCCTCACTAAGCTTGAGTTATTATATGAGTGATGCCTAGCCACTCTTGAGTACAAGTAAACTTGATAGCACTATCCATGCCACCAATTAGAGAAGTTGGTATGCCCTTGTCAATTTAAGATAGGTGATATGGTCATAATTTTTTATAAGGATCACTATAAAAAGTTTAAACTCATATACAAGTGGTTTGGCCCTTTTATCATCACTACCTCTCTAGAGAATGGGACTTTTCATCTCTCAAACCTTAAAGGTGAGCCCCTATGCCACCTAATCAATTGGTTCCACCTCAAGACATTTCATCTCTAGGGCCCACGTGGCCCTCTAAGAAAGTTTACTATGGTGGTAAGGTGAGTCTATCCTCTCTTCTAGCATGACTAACCCCTATGTCATTAGTATAGGTGTGTGTATTTAGGTTCTTTATTAGCAGTTCCTATTATCTAATCACATGTATCTAGTAGTCTATAACCAATGAAATATACATATCACACACAAAATCATATACACATATTTACTAATAATGATAAAACCATTATATATATATATATATATATATATATATCATAAAAAATATATGTTTTTCTTTAATTACATCACATGCCTTACTATCAGCCTGCGCTCATAATCCCCAAAAACTATCACATACATGGATACATATGCATACCCTAGTCATCCTATGACTAGGCACTATCTATGAAATTCATACTCTAGTTTAAGGTCTTTATATCTACATCTTGACAAGTTGAGCTATAGTCTCCTCTAGTGTAACTAGCTGGTTTGCCTTCATTCTAGGTGCCTCAACTCCTTTAGCCTTCTCTCAAGCTAGCTCAGCCTATAGTTGATTGATCTTGGCATGTACTCTATCCAGTCATTCCTTGATCTCCACTATATCTACCCTTTGGTTTTCCATGGATACCTCATTACATGGTGACTCTTCATTTAAATATGGTATCGTATGGTATGTCCTTACCATCTTGAGTAAGGCTCATACACCCACCTACTAGAAGTGAGTATGTGGCTCTACACCCACTAGTAGATGTGGTTAGTATAGAGTAAAAATTTAATCTATGTTTCATTCTATTTTTTCAGTCGCGTGCCACAAAATTTTTCCTTTGCATGCTATGGTCTGAGATGGAAAAGTTTAAAATAGAGCACGGGCTCTTTTTTCCCTTTTTAATTCATTTTTGTTGAAGTGTCAAGGTAAAACAGAAGCTGACAAGTGTCATCCTCTGAGGCATATTTTCTCAAGTGGAAATACCAAGTGTCATCATCTGAAGCACCTTTCATATTTTCTATGAGTTGGTTGGAATGTGCCACATATCTCATAGTGACTCAGTGGAACACGCCAAGTGTTAGCGTCCATGGTTACATACCAGCACCCACATTTTAATCTCTTTACAGTGGAAGGTTTTCAAAAGGCTAAGTATCGAGATCAGGTGAAAAGTACCAAGTGTAAATAGCGGAAGGTCTTAGTGTTGCTTTTCCTAAAAGTGGAAGATGCCATGTATCTTCCCAGAAGAAGCAAAAGATGCCACGTATCTTCCTAGAAGTAGCAGAAGCTACCACGTGTCACCATCTGAAAGATCTTCTTCATGTTTCATTACTAAATAAAGACTGTGGTGGGTCATGGATTTTATTTCTAAAAGTTTGCGGAAGCTACCAAGTGTCACCATCTATAGGAGCCTAACATGTGCCCCAAACATTTCCACAGTATAGCTAAAGAGCAGCGAAGATTGCCATGTGTCTTTTGTTGAAGTAGGTGGAGATTGACACCTGTCCCTATGTTCCTTTTAAAGTTATTTAGGTAAGAGATGATGTGGGTCTTATTTTCTTTCAAGCTATTGAGATTTCAAGGAAGCAAATGGTGACAAGTGTCAAAGGTAGAATGATCCTGAGCCAAGACACAAAAGAGTATAAGTTATGCAAAAAAATTTGTGTGTCTTCAATAATTGCTATAGAACATGACAAGTATCATCCTCTGATGTCTCCTGAAGTAATAAGAAGATTTTTAGGGAATTTACTAATTGTCCTCTTCTATTTAATAGAATAAAACATCCTGTGTATCTATTTCAGCAAGCAAACTACAGGGAAAAAGAACGTTTCAAAATTTAAGAACTATCTTCTGATAGACACTTCCAGCTCAATTAGAGTTCTTTTGGCCAACTTAAATCATAGACCCGAATGTGTTTGAAAAAATCCTAAGGCCAGGATTAAGAGGAGGAAGAGACAAAGAGGGAAACTCAATGGGAGTTATTTCCAATAGATGGAGTAGTTCACTAGGTAGATATTTGGGGCCTACAAACATTAAAAGGGATGTCTATTTGTCCCCTATGAGATAAAGGCAGAATGGATAGTTACGTGGCTAAGTAGGTGATGGAATGAGAGATTAAAGCTTGGGAGGAGGCACTAGAGATGAATCAACATGCCATAGTTAGGGCAGTTGCCCTGCTCCAGCATGGCCTTTCCTGACAAAACCAGAATGCATCCAAGGCATTGAATGCACCAAATTTCATATTATTTTATCTAAAAATTTGAGGCTATAAAGAGGAGCAGAGGGATCATCAAAAATAGGGGGGAAGATATGAAGAGAGAGAAATTTTTGAGAGAGAATTATTGTAAAGATTCTATACTTTTTAGAGCGGTGACTAAGTAATATCATTTGCTTTTGTCTCATTTTCTTGAGTTGAAAGGTTTATATAATTATGCATGTTTTATGTATTTTATATGACTGGAAGATTCAAATAAGAAGATTGAACCCTATGCCTTTGTTGATATTTTATGTGTCATTTGTAAAAGTAGTCTAGGCTGTAGACTTTCTGAAATTGTGATTAGGAATGTCATTTGCTTTTGTCTCATTTTCTTGAGTTGGAAGGTTTACATAACTATACATGTTTCTACACCTTTTATGTGATTGGAAAATTCAAATAAGAAGATTGAACCCTATGCTTTTATTGACATTTTTTGTATCATGACAAAAGTAGTCTATGTTGCGAGCCTCTATTTCTATTGTTTCCATCTTTTACATTGATCATGCACTTGTTTTCTCTTAAATGTAAATGAATCCTACATATAGTCTCATTGTGCTCAGGATTAAGGTCAAATTGCATTTAGGTGCATCACCATATTATATTTTCTTTCTTTGCATTTATGTTTCTATTTAAAATTCCTATCCCTTTTCCCTTAACACTTGATATAAAGAGGAGACCAGCTTCTTAAAAATATGGAGGTTGTTTCAAGTCGCACGTCCCACATCTTGAAACTTCCCATTATTGGTGTCTGAAACAAAGTGCAATTTTAAACATCAACAATTTTTGGCACACCTAGTGGGACCAGTCTTGAAGTTTATTTCAAGACCGTATGAACCAGAGAGCTATAAGGAGTCAAATTTGTGGACTAGTAACTAGATCTCAATCTGTTATAAATCTAGGTATTATTGTACCACCTTTTTTAACTAGTCTAAGAAGGAGATTCAATCAGTTTATACCAATACCAAGAGTAAATATGGGAGCCCCTATTCCCCCAAGGAATTATGCAAGTTGGAACACTGGTAGTCCTCTGATCCTCCCAGTACCACCAGCTACTTGGGATCCTATCCTAGTAAATGCCTTGAAAGCTCTGCCCAAATTCAGTGGGCAAGATTTTAAAACACTTGAAGAACATATTCAAGATGTATCAGATGTCTGTGATATACACATCATCACACAGTAGAATGTGGCTATAAGGTTATTAGCAGCTTCTTTTAAAGGGAAGGCTTTGGAATGGTACCGATCCTTGACTCCCAATTCAATATCCACGTGGGATGAGCTCAGAGATCTTTTTTTTGAAAGATTTGCAGAGAAGGGTGATAAGTCTTCTTTGTTATAGCAGTTAATTACCATTCAAAGGGGACCACAAGAAGCCATGACTAACTTCAATTCTAGATTTCAAAATACTTGGGACAGAATCCCTATTACAACTAGACCATTACCAGGTATGGCCATAGTGTTTTATCTTAAGGCTTTGAATTCAGATATATCTATTATGATTCAGTCACTTGGAGGACACACTTTGCCAGAAGCTTATGAATATGTGGTCAAAGCTAAGAATCATCTAATAGATGCTAGAAAGTTACCCCCAAGGCCTCCCATGCCCATGTTCCCAAAAATTTCCTTGCCATTACCTCAAGAAGTTCCTAAATCTGCAAGCCCACCTATGTTTATGTACACTTACCCTCAACCATTTGCTAAAGAAATTGTCCCCACTCAGTCATCTAAGTTAGATGATATTGAAAATATCCTAAAGACATTTTCTAATGAATTGATCAATATAAAAAAATAGAAAAATACTTTTTCTAGGCTTCCATATCAAGGCTATCAAGGAAATAGATTTTCATCTCAGTCAAATCAATACCAGGGCCCCCCAAGACAAACTAATCATCAGCTAGCAAACTAATTGGTTGCAGTCCCCACACCCTCATAGACTATACCTCCCAATTCAAATAGGGATATTGTTCCAGGATAAAATAACTATGTGGATAATACTAATGCATGTGTTTCCCTTGTAATAATTCTCATACACCTAGAGATTGTCCTATTGGTAATCTAAAACAAAAGGTAGTAGAGTAAAGAAGAATAGATGGTCAGTTCGCAAGTTCTAGTGACAATCAAGCCTACCAGTCTCTTGGTATGTAGAATTCAGTCCTAGTGGCTCAGATGCAAGGAATGTCCTTGCAACAAGAGGAATAAATAGCCCTAGAACATGCTTTGTTCTCATGGGTTGAAGATGAAGAATCATTTTTTTGAATGAAGCATCTACCTCCCAAAAACTAGTGGTGTAATCTAATTATTACACCAGATCAAGGAGAAGGATGGTGGAACAGCCTGAGATTGTAAATAGTCAAGTCATGGAGAATCCTCCATTTCAAGGATAAAGAAACACTACTATCAGACAAGAAGTGCCTCAGCTGGTGCAAAATCAAGGAACTCCAACCCAAATTTAGGAAAAGACAAGATGTCCTTATGTTTAAAAAGCTCAGACTCTGGGACCAATAAATGTGGTGGATCAATTAAAGAAGACTCCAACACGAGTATCAATATGGGATATATTGGCTATTCCTTAATAGAAGACACTATTGCAAGAAGCTCTACAAGGCCAAGTAGTGCCCAAAGGTACTGTTACCAAAGGACCTGCTAGAAAAGAAAAGCTCAAAAATATAGTCCATCTAGAGACAATAGCCCTAGTAAATAATACAGTAGAGGTAAGCAAATCCAAACTAGATCCCTTCTATTTAACTTTAATAGTTGGCAAGAAATTGTTGCATAATGCAATGATTGATTCAGGGGTGAGTACCACAGTAATGCCCAAGCAGATAGTTGATGATTTAGGAATTAAGTATGAAACACTCACTAAAGGAGTCATACAGCTAGATGGCAAAGTAGTGCAAACCATAGGGAGAATCAAACAACTCCAATTACAATTATATGCTTGTCCAAATATAATTGTAAATTTAGATGTAGTAGTTATAGATATACCTCCTATTTTTGGTTTATGTTTGTCAAGAGACTTTACAGCCAAAATAGGGGGATATATGTCCCTTGATTGGTCTCATCTCATTTTAAGAACCCAATACGGTTCAAAGATGAAGATATTGTCTGAACGATTACATAAAGATCACATCACTAATGAGCCCACTGAAAAGTTAGAAGTAGCCCATGCCATGATGAATAAAGAAGAGGTTTTTGTTGAAGAGCTACGTGAATGGACTGGGTATAATCAAGAAGGAGAAAATGATCATTTATCAGCTATGATGCAAAGTGACCCATTTGGAAATTACGACTCCATTGGTCTGGGCACTTACATTATACTTGATGAGGATCATAGAATTCCAAATGTTCTGGAGGAAGAAAAGTCAAAAGATACCTCTTCTATTAATCCTCGGGTCTCTTATGAATTTCAAATTCCTAGTGAGAAAGCATAGGCATATATTTTGACCCTTGATGAAGAAGAAATAATCTCTAACTTTATTCTTACTTTGCAAGATGATGAGGAAGAGCATGGGCAATTCCTAGACCATGATTTAAATGATTTTCTTGAAATCATTGAGTCTGGTTATATCATTTTTCAAGATAGCTGTGAACTGGTTATAGATAAGTAGAATGGCATTGAGCCTCAATTTCATGCACAAAATTATTTCAAACTTTTAGAATTTTCCTTTCAAAATATTGGTAATTTTGAAGTCCTGAAAAAGGATGGTCATGCAATAGGACTAGAGTTTGAAGTAGAAGAAGTTAAGATAATAAATGATATATGTCAAGAGGTTTTTTTTGGAAGCAGGTTTGACTCAGACTCACTCAAATGTAGGCAAATCAATATGGCATACAAAAAAAGCAAGTCACCAGAGCTATATCTAATTCAACCACTTTTCTAGCAATATAAGTTGGCTTGTCATGAAAGAGACTTTAGAAATTATTCTTTTGATCTAGGAGGGAGATAAAGATACTTGGCTAATATATTATAGCTAGGTAGTTTCCCCTTTCCATTGTTTTGTTTTCCCACTTTTCTTTTAAATAAGTGTTCTTTGAACACGTAGTCGACAGCTCAAAAATTTTCAAATCTTTCAAAAAATCTCCAATACATTGAATGTCTTCCAAATATTTAGAAGTCCCCAAGGTACCTTGCACTACCACTTGCATAATGTGTCTATCCCGTTGTTCCATAAAGATTGAGTAGGATCCGCTAACAGTTATCCAAGTTTAATGCAATTTTGAGACTTGATAGGTCAATAAATAGATCTTAGCAAGAGTTAAAGTTTACAAGTTCTCAAACATTCTTACACCCATGCAAAAAATATTCTGCTACTTGCATTTCTATGCTTAGCAAATTGCTTCAGTGAAAGCATCTCTATTTTGCAAAGATTCATACAAGTTACCACATAGAAGATACAAAGATGGAGGGGGCACAATCTTCACAACAAGGAGTTTGGATGTATGAATCCCTTGATAGGTTTATTGCAAGTAAATCATATTCTTTAGCTCCCGCACAACCATTAAAGGCCTATCTAAGGACCAAGTTTCTTGAAGTTGGTCCAGCAAGTGATTCAGTGAAAATAAAGGATTATGCAGATGGCATCATGGATCTAATTATTTAGAAAGCCAATAGCAAAAATATTAGAGAAGGGGCACATCAAAGGTGTCTATAGAGAGCCAGAGTAGGGCAATTTGAAACATTTTCCATGAGGATATGGACCTCATAACTGGCTCAATTCATTGTCCTAGCTATGCATTCATGTCCCAATCTGGTCAAATTATGTGCAGACTTGCTCCATGCACCTTCAAGCACCATTCAATGAGGCCCATTCATAGTGCAAATCACACCACAATCTATCAGGGATATGTTAGCCCTACATCATGATAGTACAGCTATGTTTCCCACTATTATTAAGATGTAAAGGATGTGGGAAAACATCAACACTCAGACAAGGTTCTTGAGGTCTGAGTTATAAATGGGTGATGATGACACTACAGTGCCCACACTCCCTGCACTAAGAGCTCAATTCACATAGGCTAGCCAAGATGCATTATCTATGATGGCTCTCATCTTTGGCATGAAAGATGATATGGTAGCGTATGTAGAACAAATAGCTATCCTTTTCAGATTGAAGACTGTTGATAAAACCCAAGAGTATCAGCTCAATTTTTTGGAACAAAATGTGTTCTCAATGGTAGAATAATTGGCCCATTTCAGATCAAAGGGAGTGTTTAGGTATTCTTCCTATTTGTTCCACCTCATGCTTTATCAGAACTCTAAACTCTTTGCCCAACATATGTATCTTAATATGTATGATCCAGATTATGATCTCCAAAGGACCATCCTTGTGTCTGCATGGACGCACATTTTGTCAAAGACTAGTGACCCATATGAGTTCTGGGAATTATTTGTCACTCTTTCCTTTTACCATCTTAGTCTCGAACCAATTATGAATAGACTATTCCCTAATGTTTCAAATCTTCAGGCTAGTTTCCCAATCCCTTATGATTTCTATTTTGGATCACACCATACCATTATAAGAGTCCATGGTTTTTGTGGAGAACCAATATTGCTATCGAAGATTTTGACTCTTAGGCTAGCATTCCTCGAGGTCACCAGACAAGTATCCTCAGTTGACAATGAATTTGGTTTTAGGAAGAGAAAAATAAAAATGAATGATCTTTCATGGATGACAACAAGCATGGTGTTAGAAACCAGAGACACTGAAGTTGTGTTGCTCAGAAAGCTAGCCTTTTTGGGTTTCCTTCTAGTAGAAGACAAATGGTTTTATGACCCAAATGATTTCATAGCCTCCTGGGTAAGGACTCACAAGGTTGCAACCAGAATTGTGCATAAAGGTCGCCCCTTTTGGGGGAATAGAAGAAATCCTAGAGAAGACACTCCTAGATTTTATGTTGAGTTAACAGACTTGCCCCTCCCACAAAATAGGCCATGGGAGACATTTTATGTCAAGCAGAGGGAGTATGATCCTAAAGTCAAAATGACTTCTGGCTTAAGGAGAGCATTAAAGAATAAATATTGGGATATTGAAAAGATAGAGGCCTATTGGAAATATAGGCAAGAAATTTGTCAAATACCCTGTTCTTTTAGAAATGTAGATACAAATGAAAGATGGGAAGAACTATGGGATGAGTGTCATCTCTCCCCTATATCTAGCCCAGAGACAGGTAATTTGCTGACACTGGGTGAAGAGAAAAAAGCTAGGGCTGGGTCAAGCCAGGAGTCACAAGCCTCAGAGCAAACTATAGCTATAGCAACTATATTAGTTTGGCCTCAATCCCTTAGTGCTATAGAAATTCAGAAAAGTGTGGTGCCTTCATCATCACAAGCTTCCCCATCGGCCTCAGTTATATATATTCCCAGTTCTCCACAAGAAGTAGATGTGGAAGGAAAAAGGATGCAACAAGAAGAAGAGACACCCAAGAAATGAAAGAGGGTATAGTTCTAATTTGGTTTGGAAGAGGAGACAGAAACCACACAGTGCCAATTATAGGATACTATAATTGCTCCTCAAGTAAGTACTATTTCTCCCTCTCCTTCTCAGTCTATTTCTTCCCCTACCACTTCTACCATTTCCATTTCTCACTTCACCCCATCTGTGCCACCTCAAGCTTTAACATTACCCTATTTCTCCCCTTATGCTCCCAAGAAACCTTTCCCTCAGATTTCCCATAGCTAATAATTGGCTATTCAATATGGTCTACCACAGGGACATCCTTTTTCAAGTGGGCACATTGTCTCTCTTTCCACCTTCTAAACCCAAGTAGATGCTGCTAGGAAGGCAAGGGAAGTCTGAAGAGAGAAGAAGAAGATCAAGGAGAATAAAACTTTGGCTACACCCCATTTGTGGTTGCAATTCGACCCCATTCAGTAGCAATTGATGGTGACTCATTTGTCACCAAATGTCATAAAGCCAATGGAGAAAATGTAGCTAGAGGATTACATGATGAATGCAGTAGCCATCGACATGTCACTCTTCAGGCCATAAGACAAAGTTGAGCTACTGATATAATCCAATTCTACAGTTACTGAAGACTAATTGAAGATATCGAGAAGGCTATAGAAGATGGAAGCTGAGCTAGCCAAGGAAAAGGCAAATTGTAATAGTTTGACCGCAGAGATCAATAGTAAAAACAATGAAATGGAGAATCTAAATAAATAGTTGCAAAATACTATTTCTCTTCAGATTCATCAAGCAGTTTAGGCCCAAAATGATTCTTTAAAGGTAGGGATCACACAAGTAAAGGATGCAGTGATGACCCTTAGGCATGAAAAATCAGCGTTGCAAGAAAAGAGCGAGGAGCACCTGTTGTAGGTTACCCAATTGCAACAAAAGCTACTGGCTTAATAGAATAACGCTATGATAATAATAGCCTATTTCACTCAGAGCAATAGAGAGTAGCATAATTAACACTAGAGTTGGAAAATAGGCCAAAGAGTGTCAGAGTATTAAGTCTGGTAAGGGAGCTATATGAACCCATGTGGAAGAGAATCTCTTCAGAGATTAATCATCTCAGGCCTTCTCTCACCTTCCTGCTAAATGCATAGGAATTATGCAAAAAGGTGGAGAGTTCAGTTGTAAATACTCTAGCTACAGTCTCTGAGAGAGTAATAGACTCACAAACGTTACTACAAAAGCTTTATGATCCATCAAATGTAATATTGTCAGTAGTAGGAATCAATGATAGAATGGTCACTGCCAAGCAAGTAAATGAGGTCATCAGTTACAATTCTGTAGCCAACAATTACAAGAAGCTTTTGGATGTCATGAAGGAAGGAATAAATGAAATGAAGTAGTATGTTGAAGATTTGGTACAATTAGGTCTTCCTTCTCCATTTCTTGATGACAATACCATGTTGATGGTAAAAGAAATTGAACTATTACTATTGGCCAAATAGAATTATCAAATAGTTTTCTAGGATCTCAAGGATGATTCATCAGTCCCTGAAATAGAAGCTATCTTGGTTCCTATTTCCCAACTCGAATTCAAATTGAAGGCTACTATTCAAATTTTGCAAAATTTTTCACACAAGGATATCATTAACCTTGATTTAGCCTTCAATGAATTGTAGAACAAGTAAGGGTTACCTGATAAAGAGTGGTTTGCCTACCAGACAACATTGTTGAGGCTATGATTTTGAAATTTTGATCTAGCGGGAGTTGTGGTTTCTTTTTGAGCAGGCTCAAAAGTCCTTGGGGTCACCAGTAATTATAGAGTAAAAATTTACTCTACGTTTCATTCTATTTTTTCAGTCACATGTCACAAACTTTTGCCTTCACATGTTGTGGTCTGAGATGGTGAAGTTTGAAATAGAGCACGGGCTCTATTTTCCCTTTTTGATTCATTTTTGTTGAAGTGTCAGGGTAAAGTAGAAGCTGACAAGTGTCGTCCTCTGAGGCATCTTTTCTCAAGTGGAAATTCCAAGTGTCATCATCCGAGGCACCTTTCATATTTTCTATGAGTTGGTTAGAATGTGCCACATATCTCACAGTGACTCAGTGAAATGTGCCAAGTGTCAGTGTCTATGGTTACATACCGACACCCGCATTTTTATCTCTTTGTAGTGGAAGGTTTTCAAAAGGCTAAGTATCAAGATTAGGCAGAAAGTGCTAAGTGGCAATAGTAGAAGGTCTCAGTGTTTCTTTTCCCAAAAGAAGTAGAAGATGCCACGTATCTTCCCAAAAGAAGCAAAAGATGCCACGTATCTTCCTAGAAGTAGTGGAAGCCACCACATGTCACCATCTGAAAGATCTTCTTCATGTTTCATTGCTAAATAAAGATTGTGGTGGGTCTCGGGTTTTATTTATAAAATTTTGTGGAAGTTGCCAAGTGTCACCATCCATAGGAGCCTAACATGTGCCCTGAACATTTCCATAGTATAACTAAAGAGCAGCGGAGATTGCCACGTGTCTTTTGTTGAAGTAAGCAGAGATCGACACCTATCCCTATGTTTGTTTTAAAGTTACTCAAGTAAGAGATGTTGTGGGTCTTATTTTATTTCAATCTATTGAGATTTCGAGGAAGTGGATGGTGACAAGTATCAAAGGCAGAATTATCTTGAGCCAAGACATAAAAGAGTATAAGTTATGTGGAAAATGTTGTGTGTCTTTGATAGTTGCTATGGAACATGACAAGTGTCATCCTTTGGTGTCTCCTAAAGTAATAAGAATATTTTTAGGGAATTAACTAAGTGTCCTCTTCTATTTAATAGAACAGAGTGTCCTATGTATCTATTTCAACAAGTGAACTACAGGGAAACAGAATGTTTTAGAATCTAAGAACTATCTTCTGATAGACACTTCTAGCTCAATTAGAGTTCTTTTGGCCAACTTAAAGCATAGACCCAAATGTGTTTTAAAAAATCCTAAGGCCAAGATCAAGAGGAGGAAGAGACAAAGAGGGAAACTCAATGGGAGTTATTTCTAGTAGATGGAGCAGTTCATCGGGTAGATATTTGGGGCCTGCAAACATTAAAAGGGGCATCTATTTGTCCCCTGTGAGATAAAGGTAGAATGGATAGTTTCACAGATAAGTAGGTGATGGAATGAGAGATTCAAGCTTGGGAGGAGGCACTAGAGATGAATCAACATGCCACAGTCAGGGCAGTTGCCCTACTCTAGCATGGCCCTTCCTGACAAGACCAGAATGCATCCAAGGCATTGAATGCACCAAATTTCATATTATTTTATCTAAAAATCTGAGGCTATAAAGAGGAGTAGAGGGATCACCAAAAAAAGTGGTGGGAAGATACGAAGAGAGAAATTTTTGAGAGAGAATATTGTAAAGATTCTAGACTTTCTATAGCGGTGACTAAGTAATATCATTTGATTTTGTCTCATTTTCTTGAGTTGAAAGTTTTATATTGTACGTGTTCTGGACCTTTTATATGACTGGAAGATTCAAATAAGAAGATTGAACCCTATGCTTTTGTTGATATTTTTTGTGTCATTTGCAAAATTAGTCTAGGTTTTAGACTTTCTAGAACTATGATTAGGAATGTCTTTTGATTTTGTCTCATTTTCTTGAGTTGGAAGGTTTACATAATTGTACATGTTTCTACGCCTTTTATGTGATTAGAAAATTCAAATGAGAAGATTGAACCCTATGCCTTTGTTGACATTTTATATATCACAGCAAAATTAGTCTATGTTGTGAGCCTCTATTTCTATTGTTTCCATCTTTTACATTGATCATGCACTTGTTTGCTCTTAAATGTAAATGAATCCTACATATAGTCTCATTGTGCTCAGGATTAAGGTCGAATTACATTCAGGCACATCACCATAGTTAGATTTTATTTCTTTGCATTTGTGTTTCTATTTAAAATTCCTATCCCTTTTCCCCTAACACTTGATATAAAGAAGAGACTAGCTTCTTAAAAAACTGGAGGTTGTTTCAAGTCGCACGTCCCACATCTTGAAACTTCCCATTGTTGGTGTCTGAAACAAAGTGCAATTTTAAACATCAATAGTACCCACTCCATCTATTGGAAATTTTTCATGATGATGTCATGGTGGTGTCATGGAGATGCTCTGATGAGTGTATGAAGAGTCTTGATAGTCTATGTGATAATGACAAAGTGTGCAATGTGATTTTTCTAGTGTGCTTTATGTATGGTTAGTTGATCTTTAGTGTTGACATGGTTAGAGATGTCTAGGGATGAGTATGGTGATTGGATCATGTGTAAGAGGTTATTATGATATTATCTATTCTTAGAGAGCTTATGTTTATAATTGGAATTCCTCTAGTTAATCATAGTTTTCATCTAGACACTTTAGGTCTAGTGGTAGAAAATCTGAGTAGGTAGTTTGATGACATCACCATCACCACATGAGAATGATTTAAGGGGAGTTGGTCATATGGTTGTGATCATAGTAATACCTATTTGTTATGTACCATATCTCAAGTCATGAATTGAATTGTGTTCAAATTTATGAGGGTTCAAAGTTGGCTTCTAAGATAGAATTTACTTTCCCATACTTGGCCAAATTTGCAAAGTGGCCAAAAAGAGCCAAGAAAGCATTTTGATCATTTTATATCTTGCACGTGGGGACGTTTTAGGAGAAGGTTATCATATGGGTTTGTTTATTTTTATACCTAATTTATTTATGCTAATTTTCATATCATTTGATTTAGTGAGTCAAAATATATGCATATGCGAAGTTGGGCTCCCAAGTAGTTCGATTGTGTTTTTCCATAGACAATTTTGTAGTGTGGCAAGAAGAGCCAAGTGAGCATTTTGATAGTGTTATATATTTCATGTGTGAAGGTGTAAATAGAAACTGATCATATGGGTTTGTTTAATTTTTAGCATAGATGATTTTTATAATTTTAAAATTATCTATTAAAGCATGACAAAAGTTATGTTTGTTCAAAGATGGCCTCCCAAGCAGGTTTTGACATGGTTGGCTTTGTGACAAAATATTTTGAGAAGGCACTTTAATGGTGATATATCTCACACATGTAAAGGCTTTAGGAGCTATGTTTTACATGGTTGGATTATCCTATGTGAGGATATCATCTGATCCAAATTTGAGATCATGTGAGTAAGCATAGAAAAATCTTTTGAGGTACAAAAATGACTACTCATGAATATTAAAAGGGTTCCCATAGTCATTTTTGAATGAGTTAAATCTTGAGCAAGATAGATGGTGCATGTTTCTCCAAAAAATCATGAATTAGTAAGATGAGGATAGGTAAATGATGTTTAATGACTGAGCAAAGGTACAAGATAAGGATCCAATGGTGAATGGGCATTCATATAGTTGATCAAATGATGAGCATTGATCATTAATGCCCTGACTAATCCATAGAGATTGGAGTGCGTTGAGTCAAAGTTCCCAAATTGCATGAGATGAGGTCAACATGACAAATGTTTAACATTTGGTTTTAGCAAACTATGCATTAAAATTTGGACAAGATCAAATAGAGCATATTTGATTTGAGCTGAGAGTTCACAATATTTGATCATTGTGTTTGAAGGTTAACTATGACCGTTGTTATTCAAATATTTGAATTTAACACAATAAAAACTAGAACTCTATATTTAATCCTTATCTTTTGATAGAATTTAAATTTTCTAGTGTTTTAAAAAGTAAATATGAAGAAGACTCTATGGCACATCCATTGTACCTAATTTGAATATCTGGAAGTGAGTACAGTGAAAGATATTGAGCCAATAAGTTGAACATATGTTCATGCTTATTATACAAGTGACCTGAGAAGGATATTCAAGCTTTTGTTGATGTTGTTTTCATGTCTCATGATGAATTATATATTATAAAATTTTTGAGACTCTATGAAGATGCTCTATATGGATTTTAGAGGTGTGATCAATATATCTTGAGTATGAAAAATGATTAATAAGTTGACTATGTGCTTGTTCATAGTGACTGTGTTTACCAGGTTTGTGTTTGAGTTGTTTGAGCATATGTAAAGGTGAGATAACTTAATGATGATAAACTGAGGATGTCAAAAGGGACATAAGGAGTGGACCCATGTATTTTAAAGTGATCTTGTGTTATTTTTTTCTTGAGGGTGAGGTAAATGGATGAATAGGTCTCCATGAGACCTATAAGAGCTACAAAGGCCTTGTTAAAATGTGTATCTACTTAAAGGTGACCCATAGATGCTATGGCTAACCTTTATGGATTGTATTAAGCTATGTCTTGATGTGAGAGAAGCCTTAAGGGTTAAGGTAAGTCAAATGGCTAACCAAGAATTTGTTTATCATGAAGGCTCTATATATAGTGAAACCAAAGGAGATGGTCTCTAATCTTGTGAGATTGGGTTGAGGTGTGAGCATTAAAGTGAAGAAGTGAAGAGGATGAGTGTGCCTAATGGATGGGTTGAGAACTATAATTAATTGAATAATATGTGTATGACCTATAGGTCATGTTTCTAAGGTTAGAATAGTGTTATTTTAAGTTGTGCATGAGTGAAGAGGTCTAGAGTAATCCAAATGGATGTTTCGGATGTCTTAAGAATGAGCAAAGGATTGTTGGTGTTTATGAGAGCTTGGTGGATAGTTTGAGAGACTAATCAGTGTGTGAAATATATTTATGACCATCTAGTCATGATGTTGAAGATTGTGATAGAGTTATTACTATGAAGGATGCATTGAGTATTTAGAGTTGAAGAGTAGGGTTAGTTGGGATATGTAATGTGTCCTAAATGATCTTTATATGTTGTTTGAAGTACGTAATGTGTTTTAGCCAACTGGGAGTGTTGTGTGATCTAAAAGGTGGCTTTGGATACACTAAGAAATTATTAATCAAATTTTCATCATTAGGTGTTGAAGACATCAGTGTAAATATGGATGTGTTCATAAGTGTTATTCTGGTAGCTTAACATCTAAGGTGCTTATAAGCACCTTGTAAGTTAAAATTTACTAAAAGTTTTGGTTTTTTTTGTAGATTAGATATATAGGTATGGCATCACCTTTTGGGATTATAGTCTCGCTAAATAGGAATGGTAGTTCATTGATCAGTTTCTTGTTGGTCTAAATTGGATCTTGTTATTATATTATAGTAGTCCAATTTTAGGTTCTAGTGGGTTTTATTCCCCAAGAGGGTTTCCCATGTATGCATTATGTTCTATGTTTGATCTTACATTATCTTTCTTGTTCATTTATATGGATAATGTGTATGCCTCATGAATGTGTGTGTTTAATAATTAAGAGCTTAAAATAATTAGAATTTAAATTAGATTATCTAGGCTCATTGATTCATACCCCTCCCTCTTAGTGATTGTACCTCTAACAATTGATATCAAAGTAGGTCTTCTAGAGGAATCCTATTAGCTTGAAGGTGATCCTAAGTAGGTAAAAATATGGTTAAGCAATTGAAGAAAGAAAATCAATATTGGAAGGATATGATCAAGGAACTTGAAGAATAGATATGTACTTTGAATAAATATGTCAAAAAATATGAGAATGTTATCAATGATCTAAATTTTTAGCTAGTAGATGTCAAGACAAGTTTATGTTCAAAATAAAAGGGCATCATGTTGGATAAAGAATCATACCATAAAAATATATAAGATGATAGCAAGGAAGAATAAGTTGATATAAAATCTAAGCTCATGAGTACACTTGGTAAACCAAAGGAGTAGAAGAATAGGAATCACAAGATGAGGTATGTGATCAAAGGTCCTGAAGCACAAGTTAGTTCTCTTGATTGAAGTTTGAGAGCAATCATGTAAAATAAATGATGACATGGATAAAGAAGATAAAAGTGATAAAGAGACTATCCAAGTTATCAGAGGTTAGTTAATGGTTGTAATTTCAAGTATAAGAGCTAAAGAGGATGAGATATTTTAATTAGAAACCAAGCTAGGTTAATTGATGGATGAGCATGAGCAATTTATTGTAAAGATAAGCAAGCTTAAATAAGATCAAAATAAGTCATATCAAGTCAAGATCAATGCAAAAATGTATGTTAGATAACCTAATGCATAAGGTATGATAGCTTATTTCATGGTCATTGTTTTACATGTAATAAGTATGGTCATAGATCTAAGGACTATAAAAAGAAGTCAATCAAGAATATGTCTTCATGGATCCTTGGAAGAAGAAGTAATTGGTCTTGGAGAAATCATAAATAAAATTAGTCAAGAGGTATGTTGAATGATGTTACTTGTTTTAGTTGTCATAAGAGTGGACATATTGCTAGATTCTATCCAAATGGTGTTAAGAGGTCTTCAAGGTATGTCAAAGGATATAAACCTCCTAAAAGGTTTGAGAAAAGACAAACTTGAGTATGGAAACAAAATGTAATCATCACCAATTCTTCAAATAATAAGGTTGATAATAAAGTTTCTCTAGAAGGCTATGTTGCAAATTAGGATAAGCTCAAGGATCAAGTAGGTAAGGTGGCTACAAAATACAAGAAGGGTAAAACTATGGTATGGAAACCTGAGGTAGTAAAGACTAAGAATACTAACCCTGTTGATTCCAAGAGTCTTGATGGATTATTTTATAAGGTATAAAAGGGATCAAAAATAAAGGAGAATTAATAGTTTCTATTGACAACATTTATTAATAAATCTAAATTAAAAAATGAAGTCAAGGATTCAGTTAAAGTCCAGCAGGAATACAAGTCAGAGAAAGATATGGAGATGTGGGAGTCTCCTAAGTTTTGGGACTTTTAATGTCTCTATGTCAAAGGGGTGTCTATATCTAGGCTCAAAGGAGACACTTGTTAGTTAGAGGAATCTTGGTGGTTGTCAAATATTATTTGGTGAGAAGGTATGAAAACAAGGTATGTTTTTACATTCTTTTTATATATCTATCTATTGGAGAAAAACTTTTTGTGAAGAATCTTAGTGGTCTTATCTTGAGGATTTAGCTTATTGGCCATTGTTTGGATGTTTTGGTATAAAGGTGAGTTTAAAATATATTTCTACATATCAATTTATGGTAGATGTTAGGTCAGCCTATAATTTGAAGGCCTTTCTTCTAGATCTTGTTAAGCCTGTTAAAGTCTTTTTGAACACTTGTTTATGCCATGGAAGTTCATAGTGTTTTAAAGATGAGATACCTCTATATGAGTATTGACTATGATTGGATAGTATTTGAATACTCATGTTCCTAATGAAGCATGTAGTTAGTAGGAGCTTTTTAATTGGTCAAGTCCTAGGATGAGAGGACTGAGTAGTTGAATATGAGTAAGAAGGTTTGGAGAATAAATTTTGTGTGATAAATATGATAATGCCAATTAGAGAAGGTATTTAGTTAAGGGGGAGTAATAGTTCATAGGCCTATTCTAGAGATTTGTGAAGGAACTATAGTATAGAATCAGAATGGGTGGTTTCAAATGGATTAATGAGATAGATGCAAATGTCAAGAAAAGTTTGATGTTTATATATGTATATACACTTCTTTGTGATGTGTTATAAGTTCTTTTTTGGTTTGAAGATATGTTTGTGATAATTAAATATTTTTTAGTACTCTCAGTTTTCTTAGTTTTTTGGCTTAAGGGCAAGCAGGCCTAAAATGGGTTATAGGAATTCTATGTTCCCAAAATTTTGAAGGCTAAATTTTTTTTCCAAAAGTATATGATGGGTGTCTCCAAGTGTACAAGAAGTTTTAGAGATATGTGTTGACCAAAAGAAGGTTTGTTGACCCTATTTGTTTTAAGATTCTAGGGTTTTTAGGATATAATAAAAAAGTGGTTTAACTTATGAATTGAGGTATGTGGCTTATTAATTTTTTGAATGGGATGAATGGGTTGTTAAATAAATCTTCATTAAGATTTGAAGGTTTTTGGTTCTCAAGTTATTCATGTTTTTGTCAATATGGAGGCCTAATTAGATAATAGGTTTGTAAAAGAAGTATGTCGCATATGATGAGCTCAGTAATGAAAATTGGTGTGCATAAGGGGGAATATGAAAGTGATATATATATAGAATTTTAGGTCTTGAATATGTGTCTACTAAAAATTATGGGCTCTAAAATTCTTTGGTAGGGCTACAAGGAGGCTGGATAGGCCTAATTTAAAAACAAGGTGTCTTTTTGCTCAGTTTATCTAAAAAAGCAAGGTATGTGTGTTTCAAGGTGAGTTCTAAAGTTGTTTTAATGCATGTTTCCTATTTTTTGAGTGTCATGAATTTTTTTTTATGGTCCTTATGGTAGTTTGAGATAGAAGGCTAGTTAGCATGTGTGATGGTTCTTCATGGTGTATGGAGATATGAAGATGCTCAGAAGATGAAATTGTTTAGATTTATTATGGGGAGTTCCTCTCAGATGATTATTGATGTGTTCCATCATATTTTTGTGGTTTTTTTATGTTATTTCTTCATTGATTGCAGTGCTTGGTTGAAGAGAGTGTTGGTATGGAGCAAAAGGAAGTTGTCAAGACAAGAAGAGGTTGGCTCAAAGTAAGGGGGAGTTTGTATCATATTTATAAGATGGTCCTTTCCTATTTGATATTATTTTCAGGTCCTCAAGATCATATTTTTCCCACTTTATAATTATGTCAAAGGGGGAGAAAGTTCATGTTGGGGAGAAAGTTCCTATTATGGAATTCATCTAGTTGAAAAGGTGAGTTGTATATTACTTTATATGATAGTTGTTGACATAAATGATAAAAGAGGAGATTTTTATAGAGTTATCATGATGATGTTATGGTGGTGTCATTAAGATGCTCTATTGAGTGGATGAAGAGCCTTGATAGTCTATGAGATAATGACAAAGTGTGCAATGTGCTTATTCTAGTATGTTTTATGTATGGTTGGTTGATCTTCAATGTTGACATGGTTAGAAATATTTAGGTATGAGTATGGTGATTGGATCATATTAAATAGGTTTTTATGATGTTATCTATTCTTGGATATCTTATGTGCATAATTGAAATTCATATGGTTGATCATAGTTTTCATCTAGACACTTTGGGTCTAGTGGTAGAAAATCTGAGTAGGCAGTTTGATGACATCACCATTGCCACATGGGAATGAGTCAAGGGGAGTTGGTAATATGGTTATGATCATAGTAGTCCATAGTTTTTAGGTACCAAATATCAAGTCATGCATTAAGTTACAATTAAAGTTATGAGGGTGCAAAGTTGGCTTCTGAGACATAATTCACTATTTTCCCATAATTAGCCAAATTTACAAAGTGGCCAGAAAGAACTGAGTAGGTAGTTTGATGATGGTATATCTCACATGTATGGACATTTCAAGATAAGGTGATCATATATGTTTATTAATTTTTATATCTAGTTTATTTATGATAATTTCTATATCATGCAATGTAGCGAGTCAAAAGATATGCATATGCAAAGTTGGGCTCCTAAGAAATTTGAATGTGGTTTCCCATACTTAGCCAATTTTATAGTGTGATAACAAGATCCAAGTGAACATTTTAATAGTGTTATATCTTACATGTGAGAAGGTGTAAAGAGAAACTAATGATATGATTTTTTTCAATTTTGATCATAGATGATTTGGGATAAATTTGAGATCATCTACTAAAGTACAACAAAAATTATGATTGTTCAAAGTTGGCCTCCCAAGCAGGTTTTGACATGGCTCTATGATAGAAGATTTTGAGAAGGAACTTTAATGGTGATATATCTCACACATGTGAAGGCTTCAAGAGATATGTTTCACATGGTTGGATTATCTTATGTGAGGAGATCATTTGGTCCAAATTTGAGATCATGCAATTAAGTGTAGAAGAACTTTTTGAGGTGCAAAAATGGCTACTCATGCATATTGAAAGGGTTTCCATAGTCATTTTTGAATGAGTTAAAGCTTGAACAACAAAAATGGTACATGTTTCTCCAAGAAGTTAGGAAGCATTGAGATGAGGAAAGGTACATGATGTTTAATTATTGAGAAAAGGTATAGGATAAAGATCTAATGGTGAGTAGGCATTCATATAGTTAATCGAATGATGAGCATTGATCATTAATGACCTGACTAATCTATAGAGATTAATGAAGTGCATTGAGTAAAAGTTCCTAGATTTCACAAGATGAGGTCAACATGATAGATGTTTAATGTTTGGATTTGGAAAACTATGTGTTAAAATTTAAACAATATCGAATGGAGCATATTTGATCTGAGTTGAGAGTTCACAAGATTCGAGCATTGTGTTTGAAGGTTAACTATGACCGTTTCTATTCAAATATTTGAATTTAACATAGGAAAAACTATATATTTGTATTCCATCCATATATTTTGATACAAGTCAAATTTTTTGGTGTTTTAAAAATAAAAGATGAAGGGGACTCTATGGTAAATCTATTGAACCTAATTTGAAGATCTGGAAGTGAGTACAGTTAAAGATATTGAGCCTAGAACTTGACTATGTGTTCATGTTTACTCTACAAGTGACTGGAGAAGGATATTTGAGCTTGTATTGATGTTGTTTAGATATCTCATGATGAATTAGCTATTAGAACATGTTTTAGACTCCATGAGGATGAACTATGTGGATTTTGGAGGTGTGATCAATCTATCTTGAGTATGAACAATGCTTAAAAAGTTGGCTATGTGTTCATTCATGGTGACTATGTACACCAAGTCTATGTTTGAGTTATTTGAGCATATGCAGAGGTGAACTAAGTTGATGGTGATCATTTTAGGATGTTGAAGGGGACATAAAAAGTGGAACCATGTATTTTAAAGTTGTCCTTTGTTATTATTTTGCTCAAGGGTTAGCTAAATGGGTGAATATGTCTCCATGAGACCTATAAGAGATACAAAGGCCTTATTAAAAGGTGTAGCTACTTAAGGGTGACCCATAAATGCTATGGCTGACCTTTATGGATTATATTAAGTCATTTCTTGATGTGAGAGAAGCCCTAAGTTTTAAGTCAAGTCAAATGGCCAACCAAGAAGTTGTTTATCATGAAAGATCTATATATAGTGAAACTAAAGGAGATGGTTTCTAGTCTTGTGATACTAGGATGAGGTGTGAGCATTGAAGTGAAAAAAGAGGTTGAGTGTGACTAATGGATAGGTTGAGAATCATAGTAGATTAAGAACTATGCATATGAATTGTATTTCAAAATAGTGATCTTATAGTTTATGCATGAGTAAAGAGGTCTAGAGTGATCCAAAGGGATGTTTTCGATATCTTAAGAATGAGCAAAGGATAATTGGTGTCTGTGAGAGCTTGGTGACTAGTTTGAGAGACTGATCAGTATGTGGACTATGTGTATGAATATATGTCATCTTATTAAAGCCTATGATATATTGATTATTATGACAGATGTATTGAGTGTGTAGAGTTAAAGAGTGGGGTTAATTGGGATATTTAATGTGTCCTAATTATATGTAATGTGTTTTGGCTAATAAGGAGTGTTGTGTGATCCAAAAGGTGGATTTGGATACATTAAGAGATTACTAATCAGAGTTCCATCATCAAGTGTTGAAGACATCAGTGCAAAGTTAGATGTGTTCATAGGTGTTGTTGTGGTAGCTCATCATCTAAGGTGGTTATAGTGACTTTTCAAGGTAAAACTTACTAAAAGGTTTGGTTATTGTTGTAGCTCAGCTAGACAGGTGTGGCATCACCTTGTGGGATTTTAGTATCACTAAATAAGGATGGTAGTTCCTTGATTAGTTCCTTAATAGTCTAAATTGGATCTTTATATTATAGGATAGTAAACCAATTATAGGTTTTAGTGGGTTTTTATTCCCCAAGAGGGTTTCCCACATATGCATTGTGTTATGTGTTTGATCTTGTATTGTCTTTCCTATTCATTAATATGGATAATGTGTATGCCTCATGAATGTATGTGTTGAATTATTAAGAGCTTAATAGAATTGAAATTGAAATTGAAATTGAAATTGGATTATCTAGGCTCACTAATTCACCCCCTTCTTAGTGATTATACCTTTAAAACCATCATGGGTTTCACCACCACATCAGGGAACATCTCCCTCAATAGTAAGTCCACCTATGATCTAGTCTAGCTAGTTGGTCTCTTGCACACACATAAAACATATGTGTTAGTCACATATCATCTCTCACTAAGGATAAAGTATAAAGATAAAGTGATATCTCACAAATACACTTATCTTACTTGGAAATGTTGATGGCCTATGTAGCCATCTTGTAGGTCATGTTCTTCTTAGTGGCAGTCATCCTCATCATGGTGGCCTCTCTCCACCATCACCCCCCTCACTCTATCTCATTTTTCTATTAGGCTTAACCCTAGCTAGCCTAGGATCTACTCATCTCTCCCACCCTACCAAAGCTTATCTCCTTAGATGATGGTATAAACCCTATAGACCTTAGAACTCCTCCCATCCCATGTAGGGGCTCTACCCTAGCATCCTCTAGAAATGTTGTAGACCTATAGGGATCATGGATGTATCTACCCATTAAATTTAGATATAAGGTGGTTCACATGGTCCTAGCCCTATCTATGAATCATATAATCCATATCATTCCCTCCTCTAGTGTAGGGCAAGCATCATTGCCATATGGTGTCCTCAGTCATGTCAGTGGGATCTTCTTGTAAGCCTAGGACATGAGTAAGTTAGGTTGTGTCAATATATCTATCCCTATGATGTGGATGTGATCCAGCTACTAGTATAAGCTACCTATGATATACTATCCCTAGGCATGGCTCTATCTTTTCTTTGCACATTAGACAAATCCTATCCATGAGAGTGGTAGTCACCCTATACTTTGACTGATGTATAGCCTCCTGACCATAGTCCCTACTATCATTGTCCTAAGAGTGGGTATCCCTAGAAATAATTATGTGATCTACACTTTATGGTTGTTATATTAAGGGTGGGGTCCCACCAAGTAGATATATGTTGCTTCTATATCCTGTACTGATGGTATCTCTATCTCTCTACCCATTGACTCTACCCCATAGAGCTAGTAGACATCCTCAATGTTGAGGA